>CM042323.1:4232743-4570243 GCA_023566125.1 Zingel zingel
TTGAAAACAAATGTTTGTGGATTGCAGATGAACATGAGTTAAACTGACCCCAAGCTAATCTTAAAGGGGACATAGCATGAAAAACTTGCTTGTGAACATACATTTGGATATCTGGAGTGCCTACCAACTCACAGACTGTGAAATAATACAACCAATTAAGTTTGTGTGGGCTGATTAGGTCAGAAAACATGGGATTCATTATCAGATTTGGCTCCCCTTCCTGTTTTCAGCTCCCCAACTACGGGCTGAAAACTACCTTTGCAAAGGTTAGTGTTTCTCGCAAGCCAATCAGAGCAGCCTGGGAGAGAGGCTTAAAGGGCCAGCACAAACGGAGTGTTTCAGACAAAGGGTAAATACAGGTATATTCAGATGGACAGTATGATAAAATGTCTTTAGAACACTAAAGCATGTAAACATGTTCTAATGGAAACCCAAAATACAAGAATGAAACAAAAAATGAGCATGGTATGTCTCCTTTAATATGTGGGCCTCAGTTTAAAGGGTTGCTTTACCCAAATTCAAGAAAGAAACTCGACTGGTATCTATCATTGCAGATAGATCTGCTTTTATTCGTCCAGGTATTGGAATACATGGAGGTAACCTTTGGATAATCCACAGCCCTCAGATCAGTAGAAAGTAGTTCCAATGAAAACAGTTGAATGTGAGTACTGTGGATTTTTCAAAGTGTGCCGTGTGACCTTCCATCACCACAATATTGGGGTGGCATCAGAAAACTAAAAATTTTGACAATTTGAATCCAGAACTATGTGCATGGCTACATATCACTTATTCGGTTGACCCTTTAAACACTTGTTAATTGTTTTTTTCTGTTTACCATGGAGACCAAGACTATGGGATAAATGAGGTAATGCACTCTGAGGTGTCCTGATGTAAAAAAAAAAAAAATAATAATAAAGGCTTTGAAGGCAAAGAAGAGGAAAGGTTATTTGCATCCTTGGATTGCTAAAGAGCTGTCTTTATAGTTCCAATAATGCTACTTGCTTACTAGCCTGGTCCTACCAGACTCTGGTACATTTCATGTTTACAGAGAGTCTGGCCACTCTCCATTGATAAGTGTTTACTTCCTTGAAGGCGGGAACTCGGTTGAAGTTTAAAACTATTGGATCTGCCCAGAGCCACTCTGGATCTGTCATAAGCAATCGCTAACGTTTGGTCGTGACGTCGGCTTAGCATCACTAGTGTTCGCATGACTTCTTCCTTCACCGCTAACGGAGCGAGCCGGAAAATCAAACTTTTCCCGACCCCCGTGGGGAGGAGGGCCACAACATCATGGCCACCAACAAAACTCAGCAAAGATTGTTTGTGCTCTGGCTTTAACTTCTGGATGTTTGGCAGCGTTGCCACAACGGACCGAATGGTTTCGCCCGCATCTTTCTCTGCTGCCATTACACAACTACAACTCAAAGTAGCGCACAACCTCAACGTCATCGTTCTCAGCCACTCCCTCTGTTCGCTGATTGGACCACCAAATATTTGGCTGGAGAAAACCCAAGAATATACCGGAAACCCAGACGGTGTACTGAAGGAAACTGAAAATTAAGCGGAAGTACGTAGGAGGGCAGAGCCAGGCTACATGCTTACCATACCATATGCTAAAATATTTGCAGGGACTTACCTAAGGGTGACAGAGAAATTATTTTTTTCTATCATATCATAAGGTGGTCTAAATGGTCCAAACACTGCAAAAAGTCAAGTCTTTTGAAGCTTTGAAGTCAGTTTAGGCAGCTTTACTTCTGCCCACAATAGCTCTGATATGCAGCTGTTACCTTGAATTGTGAAAAGATCCAAAACAACAATGTTTCTGTGACAACCGGCTTGTAGCTGTGCCATCACAGAAAGGGAAAAAATGAACCACGGGCCTCTGCTCTGATTCACCTCACATTTTGAACCCCCCGATCTTTCCACTTGACACGGCTAAAAACCACACACTGAATTCAATAGTGCACCGATATTATTGACAAAGGCTTTTCATGCAGCTCACAGCACACTATCTGTCACACAGCCTGTTGGCCAGCATATTGATTTGTGAAAAGGAGAGAAAGAGGTGAATGACAGAGGGCAGAGAGGGATGAAGAGAGGAAGACAGACAGGGAGTGATGAGACAAAGGAGATAGAGAGGAGATAGAGACTAATACAGAGAGGAAAAGAAAGCGATAACCTGACACGAAGCGGTCAAAAAAGGCCTTGTCTTTTGACTGAGAAGCGAAAAAAAAAAACATTTCTGTTTTGACATCACCCTGAAGGAACACAGTAACAAAACAACAAAAGACAGAAAAAAGGGAGAATTTGTGGAAAAAAATACGTTGCTTGATGTAATTTTGATGAGACGCAGATAGGAAAAGAGGAGAATGGAGACAAAGAGAGATGAAAGGAGGGTAAAGGACAGGAGAACATTGTGGAAGGAGTTGTGTGATGAAGTCATCCTACAAAAAAACTTGTATAATCATTGACCTGAGCCAACAGATCTCTTTCTTTTCTCTCCCTCTGCTTCTCTTTTTCTCTCTCCCCCCCCCCCCCCCGTCCTTTCTTCCTAAAGCCAGACTCTCTGGAGAGAGACAAAGGTCTAAGTGAGCAAACAGAAAACAGCTGATAATCAGTGCAATTACTCCGTGCGTGCGTGTGTGTGTGTGTGTGTGTGTGTGTGTGTGTGTGTGTGTGTGTGTGTGTGTGTGTGTGTGTGTGTGTGTGTGTGTGTGTGTGTGCGTGTGTGTGTGCGTGCGTGCATGCGTACATACCCGCAAGATCTCTTCAACACAGCTGGAGTCATTTGGTAGGCTGACCTAGAGAAAAAACAAAGAAGAGAGAGAGAGAGAGAGAGACTGACTTCAACACTCTTTAAAGCACCACTACATTACATGTGAAACAGCAGAAACAGAGAATTATAAGACAAAGTAAAAGCAGACTTTTCTGCATCATTGTCATCATTGACAATTCTCCCCTCCAGTCAAGCTTTCCGTTCTCACACGGCACAGGTTACAACAACACTCGCGGCAGAGTTACCTCTTGAAATTCTTTCAGACAGAGGTAGAAAAACCAGTGGTGTGGTCTTGTGTATTGTAGTGGGTATACTGTATATATATGTATATATATGGGCCAGAATGGGTCTTTTTGAAGGGGGGGCGGCATATCATAGTGGGGGGTCTGGGTGTCCTCCCCAGGGAAATTTTGAGCGTCAAAGACTTCATATCCTGCATTCTGTCACACTGTTATGCACCAATTTACGGTGAAAATACCTTTTTTTATGTGAAGAAAAAAAAAACGCAGATGACAATTCAGAATATTCAAAATTATAATGGAAAATATGTTGTTACGTGCCATTGCACATTTTTAACTGGGCATATGGAAATCCTGGAGTTTTCTTAGTGGGTATACTGTGTATACCTGCGTATCACAGACTACACTACTGGACAAAACCACACTTCTTATTTCTAGATAGCGACCGTTGCTTTTGCCAGCTGAAGCGTGATTTAGGGCTTGGCGAAGGCTCCACGCAGAGCTTTCGCCATAGTCTAGGTAAGTGGCCTGAAGT
Source organism: Zingel zingel (assembly GCA_023566125.1). NCBI lineage: Eukaryota > Metazoa > Chordata > Actinopteri > Perciformes > Percidae > Zingel > Zingel zingel. The sequence continues at coordinate 4,236,294 of CM042323.1, forward strand.
TTATACTTGTGCGTTGGTGTGTGCGTCAATCTCTTTAAGAGAATAGCAGGGTTGACATGTGTGTGTGTGTGTGTGTGTGTGTGTGTGTGTGTGTGTGTGTGTGTGTGTGTGGGGAGTGTGTGGTAGAAAGAGTGAGAGAGTGACAGGGATTAGCTTCAGAGCGAGTACAGACATAAACGCAGTGTCTCTCCTGTGCTTTCTGACCACGGTGTAGCAGAAAAAGTTAACCCTCTCCTTGATTTCATGTTGTTTATGGAGAAGGAGAACCAGGAAATGAGTCGGGGGAAATGTAATGCTACCAAGCCACGGCCGAGCGACGTGCGTCACAGCAACGTGTGGTTACATTTTTCAAGAGGTGCACGTCAGGCTACGGCGTAGGGTCGGTGCCTCCACGTACCTACGTACGTAGCCACGGCTAGTTCTAGTTTTTTTTTAACTAGAACCCTGTCAAAAGGTCTTAAATATAGGCTTTTGATGCCTACACAGGCCACATGATATCAGGCTAAAAGATTGAGGCTAAAAAGCTATGTGTCCCAGGAAGACATGCTGTGTCAACTAAAACAGTATTGTTTTGTAGTGTCGAGCTACAACTTCAGTCCCAGTATTGTATGTTTGATAAAGAGAAATGTAAAATCAGACTGTTATTTCGCTGAATGTGACTGTTATGTGTTTGGTGAACATATCGTTATCGCAGCTAATGTTGCTGGGGTTAAAGAGCATGACAGTAGCTTTTTAGCTAACATTAGCCTAAACTCTGATCGTTTCAAGAATTGGCTTTTCCACATAGGGCAAGGCTTAATTTGAGCCGGAACATGTTCCGGCACCTCCGACGTTAGATCCGGAACCTTTTTTATTGGATCCGGCACCTCCTGTGTCACCATGAAAAATGTATCGCCTAAATGAAAAAAATGTATTACTGTTTGTGTAGTGTTCAATGTTTTTATCTGTCTTGTTAGTCTTTATTCCCTATTGAAGTTCCACAAAAATCTTGTGTTTGCATTTTCAATGCGTTTTGAGGTGAATTTTCCGGGTAATAAGACGGAGGGAGGCGAGGGACGGAGGGAGGGAGGGGAGGCACTTCAACAGTGCAGCGCTGCACTTCAAGTGACACAAGCGCTGGTGCTGGTTGAGATTGCTGTTAATAGCCTCATTTCACTCAGGGGAAAAATGTCAAAAAGACAACAAAGTTTGCTTAACTTTTTCAAATACGCTGGCCAGTCGGATCACAAACAAGCAAAAAACGTTTCTGCCGATCAAGAATGTGGAGACCACGATGTTTTTTTTGTTTTTTTTATTTAATAGTCCAATGGATAATTGCTGCTTGTGAAAACGATTGTTTCACTGTATTTTTTTCTTTCTTTTTTTTTTTACATTTCCCACCGATGCAGTGCATGTTCTGAAATAAAAAATAAGCATTGCCCTGATGTACACACATTGTGTTTAGTTTTTTTTAGTCAGAGAAGCTACGTAGGCAGTGTCAATTTTACCTCCAACCCCCGTTTTGAGTCGCTGGCTCTCCCCCCTCTGCGCTCCGGGACCTCCCACTTTACAAATTAAGCACTGACAGAGGGGTTATTCTGTACCACACAGTAAATGTGCTTTTGTGAAGGGAATTTTATTTGGATGTAACCTGTAACCCCCCAAACTAATGTAACCTAGTTCATGTGCTCCTTGGCCTCGCAAGTAGCCTAACAACCGGCTACAACTTCAGGTTATAGTAGTTAGTCAGGCACACTAACGTATACACCATTTAATCCTTTCCTTACAATTTCACTCATATGTTTTGGGTTTTGAAAAAGATGAAAAATAGACACCACACTCCAAACTCTTTATCTTCCAAGAATTGCTTTTCCTACAGCCATATGCACAACACATTTATCTATTTCCAAACATTCATTTAAATTTGTCTTATTACAACTGCTCATGTTGTAGATCTAAATTAACACTTTGAAAGTCAAAACATTTGTACATTTTGGTTGGGTAAGACCATGCAATATAATAGAATTATAATTATCCTCCTCACTATATCTTCGCGTGATTTAAAAATAATGGTCTGTGCATGTGGGCAGAGAGAAGTTAGAAAGCTGAGATATTTCTGTTTTCAAAAGCCATAAAACGCCCGTGGTTTGGCCTGTGTCGTGTTAACCACAGGGCCATTTCAGCTCCACGATTCTGGAGTTTTATTGAAGGAGAAAGCAAGAGACTGCTTGAGCTTAAACATATGCAACTACTTTGATTGAATTTACCAGTTCAGTGGCTGCTCACTGCTAATCTGTGTTAACATGCCCATGTCAATAAAGTCCTTTCTATTGAACAAGAGCGATCTGGACTGAAGACGGAAGTGTGACCGGACAGCCAGACATTAACAACACACTTAAAAATGTCCATGAAAGGTGAAACCAAAAATGAAATAGCAATGACAAACAATGAAAACTCAACCGTCAAATAATGAAGTTTCTGTAGCTGAAAATGGTTTGCTGTGTCAGGTCAGCCAACGTGCCTATTTGCTGCTAATGCAAACAACAGTTTGTTCTTCTCACAAACTATTATTGCCAGCCGCTGCTGGAAACACATAACTGTGTAAGCTAAAACCTACAAGACACACGAATAAATGTCTCTTGCCAATAATTCACTGACAGCAAAATAAAGCTATTGGCTGGGCCAGATCTAGGCTTAGATCAATCCAACAAACAGGCTCATTAAAGAAGAAGAAAGAGCCGGAGGAACAGCTGGAGGAATGCACAAAGACTGAGAGACTCCGCGAGCAACTGTGCTCATGTACTAACATACTACAGCACCATAGCCTCTGTCACACACCATTACTAATAGCACCAACATGAACAGAGGAACAATTTAGTAACCATGATGAGGAGGATGACATCATCTTCAGCCTTAAATCACTGACCGTTAACATAACAAAGCAATAAAAGTGATTCTAGCCAGACTGTGTGTGTGTGTATATGTGTGGTAGACAGAGTCTCAACTGCTTGAGCTCAACAACAAAAACATCTATCTGTTTTCTAGACATGAGCTGTGCTTCTACACGAGCTCATTACTCCACCACATCAACATTACATTCATTAGCCAGTGAGTCAACAGGAAACCATAGTGGGAGGATGAAGGCGTGTGCTTTCCGAAGAAATACTTGAGACTACTTTTTAAACAAAAACGTTTAAAAAAATCTCACAGTACGACAAAAATAAAACAGGCGTGCTACATTTATATTGTCTAAAAACAAACCACTTTGAATCAAATTAAATTTGAACGTGCAAGGGCGTAACTTTGGGTTCAACATGGGGGGGGGGGGGGGGGGGGTTTGAGATCTCCAGCTATCTAGGGAGGTCCCGGGACATGTATGCAGCGACAAGAACATCAAAAAGTGACAAATGTTGTAAAAAGGCGACAAAAGCTCAGAAAAAAAGTGGCAAAAACATTGAAAAGGAACGAAAACTTCCGAAAAAGGCCAGTTTTGATTGACCCCCCCCCATCCCCCCCGTAAATTACGCCTATGTAAACATGTTATTTAGTTAATGAAAGAATATCTTGACCATTACAGGCTCGACACATGAGGTTTAGTTTAGTTTAGACAGTAGACATAAAATAACACCTACAGTAAAATTCTAATCCATAGTGCAAAGTGTCAATTGACTGTCAGTAATCCATAATACTCACACTCCATTAAAACTCGTATTATTAAGCTCCGTTTTCTCTCCACCAGCTCCTGAGGGAAATATCAGGCTCTGTAGCTGCTCAATGCTCCACTATGTTCTCCAGCTAGCTGTTTACTTTGTCGGTCTGCTGTTTGGTGCTGGGCCACAATCGCTTCACATCGGACACTAAAGTAGCACAAAGATTAAACATTATGGCCATTCCTATACAGTTTTCCTACCATGTATGTTGTCATGGTTGTGAGTTTCTGTTATTAGTGTTTCCTGTTTTATTTTGAAGTCTCTGGGTGTTTCTCAATCTCAAGAATGCAAAGAACGGACTTGTGTTCTTGGGGAGAACGTTCTTGCTGGTTGTTCTTGGAAGAATGAACCCGCAAGTTCACAAGCACAGAAAACGCTGTTAACAGTTTGAGACGATGCCTTCTTCCTGTTACTGCTCAACACCCCCAGCACAGAGGCTACCTGCAGGGCTCCAAAATAACAGCTAGAAATAAAAACCACAACAATATAACCACTTTGTATTGAAACAATCTCTGGACAAGAAAACCTCATAATGCTACAACTATTGCAATAATATTGAAAAATAAAATGTATTGAGTTTTAATTTTATTGTTTATGGTTTAGCCCAAACACCCCTTACTTATTCAATAGAGTGGAACGCGATCCCTACTATTATTAGTGTATAAGTTGAAGTCAGTTTAAATAAAAAAATAAGTAGGCATATGCACTGGTGTGTCCTATGTGTTCCTATTAGTGTTATGTTGAATTATCATTTCTATGTTATTGTAGTGCACTGTATTTGCCCAGGGACAACAGATGGAAATTAGCAATTCAAATTATAAAGGTTGGTGTCTCCCCTTTAGTCTACATAACATGTCATAGCATTTTACCACTTTATGTACAACTGTTAATTTATCATACAGACTGAAACTCAACTTCTAATAAATCAGCAAAGAAATACACCAAAAAAATATGAACTAAATACTAAATCTAATGTATAGCCTACGGCATAATTTAAACAAGTGTCTCGAAAAGAAACGGGTTTATCTCTCTCCCCCACCTCTGCCTGCTGCGCTGTGTGTGTGTGTGTGTGTGTGTGTGTGTGTGTGTGTGCTTGTGGAGTTTAACTCCGAAAAGGCAGTTAATCACAGTCCCGTTAATCTTATGATGGACATGTGTTGTGATATTTAAACAAACGATCAGTCAACGGCGAAATAAAAGCCTCTTATTTACGAGAGCGGTCTGAGAGACCTCGAGCTTACAGCGGGGTCTCCGAGCGTGACTGTCCGAGCGACGAACTAGCGGCCGGCACAGGCGCAAGCTGGCTGTCGCCTCACTTCATGGAGCTCCTCAACTCCAAAAACTTTGGAGAAAATTGTCAATTCGGCAATTTGCCTATATTCGAAATCTAAACCGTTCATTTCTCGCCTAAAACGTTCTCAAAAGTGAAATTAGTAATGAATAAGATGGCGAAAATTGTTTAAAAGTTTTTGGTCTGTCTATGTACCGGAAACCCGACCATCATTGAATGCCGAAATGAATGTTGGGATACGGGTGCTGCCAAGTTCATACAAGTTACCAACCAATGCATCCTCGGTAAAATGGGCGTGTCAAGAACATTTCCGGGAATCTTAACTGTTCTTGGTGAAATGCGAACTTGTGTATTGGGACAGTACTTTGGCAACACGAGATGATGTTTCACAGGGACACAAGAACACAAGTCAATAGAAGAACACAGATTGAGAAACGCCCTCTGTTTTTCTCCCTCGCCTGTCTGATTGTCTGCCCAGCCCTAATATGTTTCACTTGTTCCTGATCCCTAGTGTCACCTGTCCCTTGTTTCCTCATTACCTCTTATATTTAGTCTCTGTGTTTTCTTTGTCTGTTGTCAGGTCATTGTTTCTGTTTTTGGATATTGTGTGTGTTAGTCGGTACTCCTGTTCCCTGTAACTCCTGTTTTTTTGTTTTTTTTTTCTTGTGATTAAATCTTCAAGCTCACCACTGCCTGGCTGTCTCTGCTTTTGCGTCCTCCAATTCTCTGAATCATGACATATGTTAACACACTTCTGAGACATTATGCCTTGCCCTAACAAAACCAACTAAAACTAAACCTTTATGAAAAACTAAAACCAACTAAAACGAGCAAACACACTCTCTACTCTATCTAAAATAAGCTGAAAAGAAATTAAAAAGTCAAAGCTAAAATAAAATAAAAACTGAAAGAAACATGAAACTATTATAACCTTGCTGCGGAGTTGGGTGATCATTCTCGTTGGGTTCATCAACCCAACGACAATGCCCGACGAGGTGTCCATTGTCAGGTATTAATGGACGACGGTGAGGCGTGAACAGGCCGATGCGCGTTGCCTCCACCGAAGTCCATTAATACCTGACAATGGACACCTCGAAGGGCATTAACCCTCTTATACCATGGTCACTTGCCAAATAACATATTTTTAAATCATTAGTTTATTGTCCCCAATATTACAACTTTTTTATCCGCGATGTAAAACGTTACTGTCGGCCACAGCCTGAAGTAGCGACCTGAACAGTGAACGGGATGTGAGATAATGTTATTCGCTGTGAAACAAAGTCAGTTCAGAGGGGCACTAAAACTTACTTCTTGCAGCTTGTGTGTTAGCACCATCCTGTGGTGTTCAGAAGACGAGTTGGAAATAACAGATTCACATTTCCTTTTTGTTTAATGTAGCGCATTGATTTAGAACAGTAAACAGTCAGTTTCACCGAAACTCCTTTAGTAGGTGTCCTACATCACTTGTTTATGGACACCCTGCAGCCAATCAGAATCGAGTATTCACCCAGACCACGGTATGAGTACTTATAATACTAATACTATTACTAGTATTAATACTATTACCATGTACTCGTGGTGTAGTTTTTGATTGAACAAGAAATCTATTATGGAACAAATGGAAATAGTTTCATGGCCCAAAACAGGAAGTCAACATTGCTTTCCTCAAAAGATTAAACCATGACCAATGTTGTAGGACTTGCTCTGACAGCACCTGCATTATATGCTAATGCTTTTACTTTGTTATAAAGATTGCTTAGTATTTGCCTGAATTGTTATACATTTTAAATTGTAAATTGAAATTAACTTTAGGCTATTGTAATATATCAACACATTCTCACTCCCATTGCGGAAAATATGGACACCTGGTCAGGTGCCTTTAGCGTTACATGCTTTATTTAAAAGCGCTTGGTCTGGACTATTGGCGTCACTTTTGACGCAGTTAGGTTAAGGAACAGGTCATGAGTGGGCTTACGTTTCCATGATACGCGGGACAAGAACGGGACGGTTGGGTTTAGGAAAAGAAGAATGGGACAGTTGGGTTTAGGAAAAGAAGAACGGGACAGTTGGGTTTAGGAAAAGAAGAACGGGACAGTTGGGTTTAGGTAAAGAAGAACGGGACAGATGGGTTTGGGAAAAGAAGAACGGGACAGTTGGGTTTGGGAAAAGAAGAACGGGACAGTTGGGTTCAGGAAAAGAGGACGGGACAGTTGTGTTTAGGTAAATAAGAACGGGACAGTTGGGTTTAGGTAAATAAGAATGGGACAGTTGGGTTCAGGAAAAAAAAGAACGGGACAGATAGGTTTAGGAAAAGAACAGGACAGTTGTGTTTAGGAAAAGAAGAACAGGACAGTGGGGTTTGGGAAAAGAAGAATGGGACAGTTAGGTTTAGGAAAAGAAGAACAGGACAGTTGTGTTTAGGTAAATAAGAACGGGACAGTTGTGTTTAGGAAAAAAAGAACGGGACAGTTGGGTTTAGGAAACTTGACACGTGGGATACGATCCCCGGTCTCCTGGGTGAAAGTTCTGTGTTATTTGACCCATCCACCACCCCAACCAATCATCCCTATGTGGATTTTCAGGCTTTCATACTACTCGCTACTGTTGTCGCTCTTAATGCTACATCATCTTCAAACGCCGTGTAGCTGCTGCTCTCCCCAGTGCGTTCTACAAACATGCTAAAGGGTGATTTTTGCATTGTATCTGACGCTGACAGCCACTGCCCAAACATCCGTACTTTACGAGTTCGGAGTGAGGATGGATTGACTATATATTGATTTAAAGACATACAGTATGACAACTACAATTAAATAAACACACTTTTGTCACAAACCAATGAGAAGAGGGCCCTTTGTGCATTATAAGACCCCTCCCCTGTTATGTTCCTAATAGTTTCACACTATGAGGTGCCATATTTGATAAATGCAAACAAGAACATTTTAATGTAATTTCCCACTTCAGTATAAAACACAGCTGACAGACAAAAATGGAAGCACTCATATGATTTCAGGCTCTCTGAGTCCATCTATTTCCGTCTCTATCTTTCCGTCCATCCATCTGTCTGTCTCTCCCTGCCTCAGTATAACCATCCCTGTCCATCACGGGTGTGTTTAGTTCACTGGAGCATAACGCTGACACTATCAGGGTTTGGTGCTTGATTCCTGTTTGCAGTACGGACTTCAAAACCAGATGGCATACTGTATGTATTATAACAAACATCGCACTGCTTAGTCTTTTCAGAAATAGAAGTCTATTCCGAGCTGAGTGAATTTTAATGGCTTTTAATGGACATGTGACTCGTACATGTACTACGTTCGTGTGTGGGTGCGAGGGACTGTATGTGTGTGTCTTATACTGTGAGATCACGGTTAATGTCAAGGACTGAGAGATGGAGGGAATATAAAAGAGAATTGAAAGATGAGTGAGAGCCGGAGAGGAAGTCTGCAGGAGGAGAGGGGACAGGATTCACAGAGAAATAGATACCAAAGAAAAATGAGAACGAGAGAGCGAGAGAGGGGGAAAATATAGCCAAGGCAATTACTGAGGCAGAAATCCTTTCTCTCTGAAATAGCTGCTCAGATAGATAGACATCTACACACATGAACACCACACACACACACACACACGTGTGTTTCACTATCTTTGTGGGGACCCGTCATTGACATAATGCATTCCCTAGCCCCTTACCCTAACCATCACAACTAAATGCCTAACCTTAACCTAATTCTAACCCTAATCCTAAAACCAAGTCTTAACCCTCAAACAGCCCTTTAACCTTGTGGGGTCCAGTATTTTGGGCCCCACAAGGCTGTGCAGACCCCACAAGTATACTGTATTCCCCAGTTTTTGGACCCCACGAATATAGTAAAAACTAAAAAGTATTTTTTTTGTTGGTTGCCTAATTGTTTGAGCTCCACACACACACACACACACACACACACACACACACACACACACACACACATATCTAAAAGCAGATAGACAGGTACATGTGGATATACAAGAACACACAAAAGCCTATATCCACATTGTCACACACACACACACACACACAGCAGTGCAATTAACCTACTTCTCAATCAATCGATTGTTTGGCCTGCCAACATCAGAAAATCCCGATGACAACATAAACGATTAATCAAATACAAAAATAATTGTCAGTTCTTTTTTTGTTGATTGCCTAACTGTTTGAGCTCTACACACACACACACACACACACACACACACACACACACACACACACACACACACACACACACACACAGACACACACACACACACACACACACACACACAATGGTGATAACCTTGCATGGTGGCAAATCTATCTCTTACAATTGCCTGTCATGTACAGCCCACATGGACTTATGAGACAACAAAAACACATTGAAACATTTGTTGATGATAACTTCTTTCATACAGTATAACATTACATTGCGAACAAAGAACTCTGTTGACTGTCCGGAGTTTTCCAGAACCATCCACCGAGAGATCAGAAATGATGAACATTTTACTAAAAAGTCAAGCTCTTAAATCATCATATAATGAGTAATAAAACATGAAATGGAACCAGTCTTCATTGTCACCTGAGGTCACTTTCACACCTGCTGTACGGTTCAGATGGTTCCGATGAAATAAAAAAAAATATGATCTATTGTTGCCTTCTGGCTCTGGTCTGTTTTGTGTTCACACTGACTTTTTGCAAACCAACTAAGAGTTGTTAAGCATGATGTCATATGGACTGACATGTCACTCTCTCATTGGACAGTTATACTGACGGTCATTGCTGCATCATCAGCACTACCCACTTGATTAAATCTAATTTCGGTGACTTCAATTTACTGATGAACAGGTGTTCGTCTTTATTCTCTGAGGTCCCAAAAAGCTCCACAAGAAAGAAGTGACTATGAGCATTGGGGGAAGTACTGTGTTATTGTAACATTACTTTATGTTTTAATAAGGAAATGCCACAATACATGCAGTAGGAAACAATGACACCGATTTACACACCACTTTTACTTTAACTCCTTTTCACTTGCTGATGTATCGGGGGAAATCCGGTAGATGCTAGAATGTAGTTACTGAACGTAGTTACCGATCGTTACTGGCATACTGCGCAAGCTCAACACACACAGTTATTTGAACCCTGCAACAATGCGACATTGTAGTGAATAAATATGAGGCCAAACACAGCAATAATCCACTTAAAGGTGCTCTTAGCAATGTCACACGTTTTTTAGGCTACATTTTTTGTCACTTACAGCAAACATCTCCTCACTATCTGCTAGCTGCCTGTCCCATGAACACACTGTAAAAAAAAACCGCGGTCTCTGTAGACAGCCCAGGCTCGACAAATGGCAACAAAAACAAACTGGCCAACCTGCACCACCAAACATAACAAACAGCGTTCCAGCCAATAACCGACAAGAAGGATTTGGGGGTGGGGGTGGGGGGGTTAGTGCGCGGAAACACAGAATGGAGCGGGAGGGGATGGGATGAGGAGGAGGGAGGGGCAAGCTAGCCTCCGTTTTGTTTGAAAATACTTCGAACTTCAACAAGAAGAAATGTCACCCAACATTGCTTAGAGCACCTTTAATAATTCATTATACATGAAGACGTGACTCACCTTAGAATTATCAAGATGTAACCCTAACCCTGTCTTTTAACCTAACCATAATCTTAAAGGGACAGCTCACCCCAAAATAAAAAATATATGAAAAACTTAACAGTAATGTCTTTCCAGAAACCATGACCCAGTTACTCAAGATAATCCACCGACCTGTGAGTTCTAAAGAACTACATCCGCTCACCATACTCATGGACGAGAGGCTTGTGCACGAGCAAGATGTAAACATGAATGGCGTCCTCCTTGGCTGAGCTGTAACATTAGCTAACTCAGGTAAACTAGCAGTCAGTTAGCTATAAACTAATCTTCACAAGCTAGCAACGTCCGGCCACAAGGAAGACATCCATGAGTATGCTTCCTCAACCCGTTCTCACTCCCAACTCTTAAAATACTGACGCTTGGTCAGTGGCTCTCAGCGTCAGATACGGATGCAAATGGAAAGCACCGGGCAGAGCAGCAGCCTGACGACGGCGCTGTAAGATGACGTAGTATTAAGAGCTACAACGGTAGCAAGTAGGGCTGGGTGATATGGAGAAAATCAAATATCACGATATTTTTGACCAAATACCTCGATATCGATACCGCAATAATATTGTAGCGTTGACTATTGGTGCTTTCACAAAATATTTACACAATGAGATGTTTGATAAATAACCATCAGTAATGTGGATATAATGAGTAAGTGGGTAAAGGCAAATAATAGAACAGTTACAACAGTCTGGTAAGTTCAGAAAATTACATAATTGTAACTGTAATGCAGCCTTTGAAACCAGGAAAAGACACAATTACACAATCGATATATTACCAAGCTCTCGTAGCGAGTAGTATGAAAGACAGAAAATCCGTGCGAGAAGGTTGGTTGGGGGGGTCAAACAACACAGGACTTTCACCCAGGAGACCGTGTCCCGTTCTTGTCCCGCGTGTCACTGAAACGTACATTTTGTAACCCCACCCATGATCTTTTCCTAAACCTAACTGCCCCGCTCTTGTGCCGCATGTCAGTTAAACATACGGCAGAGAGCGCCAAAAAGTGACACCAAGAGTCCCGACCAAGTGCATCTAAATATGACACGAAAGAGCTAGATGCGAGTCCCAAGAACGCCAAATAGTTCCGCCAAGAGTTCCGACCCAGAGCGTCAGAAAGTGATGCCAAGAGTCCCGACCCAGCGCATCAGAAAGTGATGGCAAGAGTTCCGACCGAGCGTGTCTATACATGGCGCTAAAGGAGAATTTTTGCGTCAATAACAAACGCCAAAGGCACCTGACCAAGCGTCGCTTTGTGACAATTCAGTAGAAAGAAATAGTTCCTACATGTAACTGCTCACAACCAGGTCTGTGGATTATCTTAGTTACCGGGTCATGATTTCTGGAAAAAGACATTACTGTTGAGTTTATCAAATGTATTTTTCGCTGCTTTGAGCACCACAAGCCAAGTGCCATAGAGTTCCATTATATTGAAGAGAATGCAGACATCTCTACGCCTGATATCTCCAACACTGGGCAACTCACACTAAAGCAATCTAGATTAATACATAGCACTATAGGTAAGCTGAAAAATATTTATTTTTGATTTTGGGCTGAACTGTCCCTTTAGCCCTTCATAGCTAGCTAGCTGCTAACTTAAGCGTTGACGCTTGCGCAGTATGCCAGTTAAGCTTGGTAACTACATTCTATATCATCTACCGGAAAATCTCCACACTTTCATGGTACATTTAATTTTGCCATTCATATTGATAATGTATAGCTCATGCTAAAATCACATATCTATTCACGCATATCTCATAAAATGTGGTTGGTTTGGTGTTTCCCGGTTTGTTACAAACACACTGGTGATCACTTGAACTGAACAGGTTAGGTGTACAAATGTAACTGTGCACATAGAAATCTTGACTTTTGGTTAAATTCTGCTTTACATAAGAGCACACTGTAGTTGTTACATACCTCAGATTGAATTAAAAAAGTGTTAGTTTGTTGAGCTTTGAGTCCTTAATATTATTAAACGAACATGAATTCACAGTGAAGAGCAGGTAGCAATCTGATTGATTGATCATTGGCATTGCAAACACTTCATCTAATGTTTAGATAATCATCAATAGCCTGTATAATGATGGCACTCACAGAGGGCTGAATACTGATTGTCAGCCTCTGAAAGAGGTTGTAAAATCTCCCACAGATGGCATGAATGATGCCGCTCCATTCTGATTGGCTAAATGAGTGCCTATTACAACAATTTGTCATATTAGCGAGGAGCCAGTATACACTCCACAAGCAGCCACCTATAAAATTGCATTAAAAACACATTTTAATGGGATCCCACTCAGATGATTTCCCTTTTATAGAACTGTTTCCTTTCATGTTTGAAATCCACCAGAGTGTCTTGTTTCTTTTGTACTGGAATTAAAAATCATTAAGAGGTAATTATATTATTGTGTTTGAGAATGAAGAAACGGGCTCCTCTCTCTGTGTGTGTGGGTGTGAGTGTGTGTGTGTGTGTGTGTGTGTGTGTGTGTGTGTGAGAAAGAGAAAGAGAGAGAGAGAGAGAGAGAGAGAGAAAGAGAGCGAGAGATGAATGACTCAGTGAATGCATGTGGGATGACAAAATATGAATTAATAAAAACAGCCCACAAGACATACAGTCTGTTCATATCTACAATAACACAGAGATAGTAGCATTTGACTTGGAGATTGGCAGGCAGAAAAGATGAAAGAGAGAAACGAAGAGATACAAAGAGAGAAAGAGGGAGGATAATGAGCAAAGAGTTAGAAAGATATGGAAAGACAAAGTCAAACAGAATTCAATCTGGAGCCGGATGAATGTAAACACCTCCCCCTGCACTGTCCTCTGAGAAATATTAACTCATCTTCTCCTCTTTCCCTTTTATTTTAGAACTATTTCCTCACAAAGATGAGGGAAATGTTTACTTAGCTGACTAAATTACAATAAATAACTGAACTTCATCTTTTAACACGGGCCCTCGTCGACACCAGAGAGACCAAAATGTGCCACAGAGAAAAACTGTTGCTTTGCTATCATGAGAAATGTCAAAGTAAAAAAAAATAAAAACTGTCAATCATCCTGCCGGCACGATTGAAGCTTTGAGTCGTATACGGTACAGACTGCTGTCCAACAGGGTTTGGAAAATCTTCAAGGATTTTTTTGTCCGCAGGCTTCTAGTTTATTCAGTTTCATCTGCTCCTTTTATCATCCATATTTCAGCTGTTTACAGAGCTGAAGTGACCGCCATCACTGGGATTACCAGCATGCTAGATAGATCACAAGCACTGCCCTCATAGGAGACTGTGTATGTGTGTGTGTGTGTGTGTGTGTGTGTGTGTGTGTGTGTGTGTGTGTGTTGGATCAACAGCTGCTGTGTGGGATTCACTGATATGTGTGCATGTGTGTGTAGCCTATGAATCAGCCTGCCTAATAATCTCAAGATTGTTGAGTACATATAAAAGTAGGTCTATCACCTCATGTATCCTCTTCACACACTTTCATTACTTCACCTCTCAAAAGAGATCTTTGCTGGTGCCACTTAAGTGGTTTTCATTGCACTACAGCCATTATTCTAATGTTGATATGTAGGACACAATTATTGTACTCTCACTCCCTCCATCACTCTCCCTGGCTAGCTCGGTCTAGAGTTTAGATTCTCTGCCCGAGCCCGAACTTGATATTTCCCGCCACTATCCTCGGGCTGGTCCGGGCCCTTGATCAAGCATTTGTGTTTTTTTAATCATTACTTTATTAGCCTAATTAGGTGGGGAGAAAGCTATGCCTCCCCAGCTTCTCCCGTAGCTCTGGGTATATGTCCTGCACTGACTTAAGTGTGAGGTAAATCGTGTCTCCCCCCTCTGTAGCACTGTTTTCGATAATTGCGCAACCAGGCCAGATTGTTTCAGATATCTCACGAGTCCCTTAGCAGCAAATGTGGTCTCTCCTATACCCGGCGTGTTGTTGGCCAGTGCGTCAGCATGCAGACCATGGCAAAGGACAGTATTAATTAAGTGATCGTGACAAGAAAGTCTTCTATATGGTTCCAGGGCTTTGATTATGTTGCTGCCTTGATCCGTTACCCCTGAGGGAGCTAGGGTCGAGTTTTTTTTTTACGTCTCTTCAGTCGGATCCATTTGCGATCCATTCCATTCTGTAGTTCAAAACATGTGGAATTGTAGTTGAGAACGTCAGTTATAACGGCCCACGTATTAAACAATTATCGGGTTTAAATCGGGCTCGACAGGGCTTGTACACAACGTGCACGGGCTCGGGTAGGGTTGGGCTTGATTTTTTTGGGCCCGATCTAAGCTTTTGATCGGTCACTCTCGGTGGGGACTAAATGGCATCATCATCATTGTACTGCTCGATCACTTTGGCGTGTAGTTTGTTTGTGGGCTGTGGCCAGTGGTGGAAGAAGTATTCAGACCTTTATTTAGGTAAAAATACTAATACCACACTGTAAAAAATACTCTGTTACAAGTAAAAGTCCTGCATTGAAAATATTATTTATCATCAGGAAAATTTACTTTAAAGTATTAAAAGCAAAAGTACTCAATGCAGAAAATTCCTCACATTTTAGAAACTGGAAACGATCCAAACACTTCTTTCAAAAGACTAAGTGTTTATTAATATCGCAAATGTACAGTACTAGTACTGTTCATTTGAGTAAAAAAGTATTCTATAAGACTATACGGTTAGAAGTAGAATTTATAATAAAAATTGCACAAGTATGTGTAACGGAGTAACTGGTGGTGGTCATAGTGAAGGTTTGTTTGCTTTTCTAACCTGCAGGGGGTCAACACTAAAAGGTTGGTCCTGAAAAATACTCAATTTAAAGAATTGGAAAACAGGATTCGTTTTTTAAATAAACTACAAAAAGTTATTTTTGCCCAAAATGTCTTAATTCTAGGTAAAACAGGGATGGCACAAGGATTTAGGCTAGTTCACAGATGAAGAAAAAGCTTGATTATTTGAAAATAAACTTAACACCAGCTTTAAAGTGATGTACTGCAGATGTCTCGGCAGGTTCAGGTTCAACACAAGTGAACCAGATGGAGCGAGTGAGACACTGTTTGCTAGCCAGTGCATTTTTGATATGAAGCCAAAATGTACTCAAAATTTTGCACATCTGCCAACATAAAAATGCTTGAAAGAGAATATTTTAAATGCATCTTTTTAGATCTGAAAGATTACATTTCTCATGTGAATGACTCAAAATGCAATATGCCTTTTTAATGTATGTTTGATGTTCCATATGCCCAAAAATATATGTGCCCATATGTGATGTGTTTGTGTGAAATGGTTCTTTAGATGTGATAAATATCAATAGATACGTTGGGCAACATATTTTGGTGAGAAGAAATACCTTTTTTGTCACAGTAGGAAATGCACAGGTGTAAATGATAACATGATAGCTAATAATTCTAGAATAATTTCATTTAGGTGAGCATGGTTCAGAGTCCTGGTATCGTGCATGCTTGGCTACTGGTTTACTGTGACACTAGTCTATATCGACGACGTTTCATTTCCGGGATTGCTCCGTCACCTTCCTCTTTCTTTGTGTTGTGTTCTAAACTCTGGTGGATTTATGAGGACTACGGTTAACTGCTCCTCAGATCTCTGCAGGGTAAATCCAGACAGCTAGCTAGACTATCTGTCCAATCGGAGTTTTCTGTTGCACGACTAAAACAACTTTTGAACGTACACATGTTCCACCAAAACAAGTTCCTTCCTGAGGCTATTTTACAGCGCTTAGCACCGCCCATGACGATTGCGATTGGTTTAAAGTAGGGTTGCACGATATTGACAAAATGTGATATTGCGATATCGATAATGAATATAGTGATATTGATATGAATACTGCGATATTAATTTCGATATTTTTAAACATGTAAAATTACAAAAGTTATGGGAAAATGCATCAAAATAGATTCATAACAAATACAACACAAGGTTTATTTCAACTGACTGTCATATTGGACTGGTCCAACATGAATAAATAAATAAATAAGGACCATGTCTACAGAACAGGACATGTTTTACTGGTTGTACAGTGTCAAATAAATAAATAAAGAGAACAGGACACAACTTTTCTTTCACTTCTCTGATTCGTTCCGTTTTGTTGTCTCTTCACTTACACTGTCACTCTGTTGAAATATGCACACATGTGGTACGCTCCATAGGGTTTGTCACGTAGTGGACACGTGCGCTGACGTGTACTAATGTGTGCAAGTGGCACGGGAACTGGCCAATGAAATGATGACCATTATAGCGTTTCAAGCGTGCTCTAAATCAAACACAACTAAGCCACACAGCCAACGGACGGGACGCAGCGCTCCACAAAATAAACAAAATATTTCATACTTATCGCGACAATCTCAATATAATATTGCGCAACGTGATATCGCGATAATGATATTGAGTCGATATATCATGCACCCCTAGTTTAAAGAAATGCCAATAAACCAGAATGCCAATAAACTAACTGCTTCCTATCAGCAGAGGCCACTTTAAAGTCTCTGAGTTGTCATCCTAGCAAGGTATGGTTACATTATACTACTTTCCACATACATACACATGTACCAGTTCTCCCTCTCTTCGTCTCTTTGCTTGCTCACTGCCCCCCGCCCCCTCCTTGCAATCCCCTTTTCCCGTTCCATCTTCCTCTCTTTCTCCATCTCATTCTCCCCACACCAAGCTGTGGAGAGCCAGATAAGGAGTTGATTTACCATCCAATTAAATGTCGTCATTGAAACATTGCTTCAAAAAAGCCTGTCGTTTTCACCCTGCGCTAATTGGCTTTCCACTAGCCTGTGCATGTGTTGTGGTGTGTGTGTGTGTGTGTGTGTGTGTGTGTGTGTGTGTGTGTGTGTGTTCATGTGGGCACATTTGTCTTTTTATGTCTATCTAATGCTTTACTTAGGACCAGCAGATTCAGATTGTGGTTGTTCCCCACTTTAGAAGTGGGTCATTTTAAGTTCAAACTAAGTCCTATGTGTGAATGTTTTTATGTCTTCCGGCATAGTATAGTGCTTCATATTCGTTTGTTGTTTTCCTTTCGAAACATTAAACCGTCCAACTGAGCCAAGTTATACATTTTGATTTTACTAATTTATATTTTTGGAATCATTGCATCATGTAAAAGGGATCACTCACAGTCACAAACCCCCAGAGAGTTATTATCACTCAACTCTGCAGCTCTTTAGTGGCTAAAACGCTAGTTGTTATGGTTTTACAGCAAATTTACTATACAGTTTGGTCTTGCCTCTCACATAAACTGCATTTTAAGCAGTTTCAAGCATCTGCTTTTAGCCAAAAAGCTTCAATAAACTGACTTTATGTTATCTGTTTAGCACCGAATGGCAGATAGTTAGCAGCTAGCTGGGGAAGAGAGTTGAACACCTAGCTAACAGCTAACAAGACAGATATATTTCTCAGGAGTTAGTGACCAAAACAAATCTGAAAGGAATGTAAACATTGAACATTTGCCACATTGCAGACACATTACTTTATATCAATTTTAAGTGTTGCTCTGAATCTGCAGGATGTGAAAATAGGTTTGCTAAGCTTTCTTGTCTGCATGTCTGAAAAAACAGCTAAGCTAACCAGAGTATTTGGTTCACACACACACACACACACACACACACACACACACACACACACACACACACACACACACACACACACACACACACACACACACACACACACACACACACAATAGGGTTTTTATAGAATTTTAATAAATCTATAGGAAAGTGGTCTCAAAACTCATTTATCAAACATTTAACACTGACCTAGCCATTAAATGGGGCAAGAGAGGGATAGAGGAGAATAGATTGAAGAAGAGGAGCTATGATCAATGCCAGTGGACCATATAATTGCACCAGGAGTGGTTTAGCTGAAAACATTAGCCTTGTTTTCTGATGGATCACATCCTGGACCCGGCTAGCCAAGCTAAACGCTTCAATCTGTATTAGTACGATCCAGAGTCATCCGTCTATGGTTGCTGTGCCACAAGAATTAGCAGATGTTTCCCACACAATTGATAAACTGAAAGCTAAAATGCTATGCTTTTCTTTGTTGTTTTTTTTTTAATTTACAAGCAGAAGGTTTCAACAAGGGAAAACCTCCCTTCGAAACCAAATTGGCAATTGCAACGTTCAATCTGTTGCATTTTCAAAAGATCTTTTTTTTCTCTTGGCCTCGACACATGGATTTGCAGAGGGAATAGAGATACATACGGTCACACATCAAGAGAACTGCAGTACATCATCTCCTCAGCAACAACATTAACTGACGCTAGCTATGTTTCCATCCACTTGTCAATGGAATTATCTAGTATTCGCTAAAAACATTCATGCAAATAAAGCCGGTGAAAGTGTGTTTCCATTCAACAGCTTTAACCCTTTGTGTTGTCTTCGGGTCAAATTTGACCAGTTTTATGAATTTCAATTTTAGAAAAATCGATTTCTTTTTAACTACCTAATTTTATTTACCCCAAAATAATACAGATGGATGATTCCTTACAACACCCTTCGCAAGTACAACAAGAGATCAGAACTCTACTTTCATTGAATTTTGGATGTTTTGTTAATTTTTTTGCATTTGAAAAAGACATTGGAATGTTTTCGAAACAGTATCCTCTCTGAACTTTTCTATAAATTAGGTTTATTGTCCATGAATTCCAAAAATAATTGTAAAAAACTAATAATAAGTTGGTGTGACTGGTGTTTATACATGCTAGTCTAGCGAATAGAAGTGTTCAACGGCAAAAAAGCGCCAAAAACATTGAAAAAAGTGCCAAAAGTGTCAAAAACGGGACAAAAACGTCAGAAAAAGTGTTGATTTTCAGATTTGACCTGGGAGGACCTGCGTGCACGGTCCAATGGAAGACAACACAAGGATTAAAGCGAATAAAAACCTGTGCGTACTGACGTCACATGCCGTTTTGCGGTCAAATTGGTGTAACGAATATATTTGAGACATTTTAAGGTGTTTGCATTTATTTTCGCACTGAATCGCACAACATTCAAGCAAACATTTGTGAACAAAGCTTTGCTAGCCAAAATGGATCGCGCCGTCTACCTATAAATAAATAATATTGCACAAGATGTTATAGTGCTTATCTTCCAAGCTGATAGCAACATATCAAGCTATAATAAGACGACGCTAGCAAAAACATTTCTATTATAATGCAGATGTACGTTATAGCATTTCTTGATTTTTTGCTATTTAAAAAAGTCGTAATATTTCGCTTGTAAATTAAATTTAAAATGTCTTTCGTCCATCCACTTTTATCTGTCTTTGTTGACACCCGCCATGTCTGCAAAAAAAGCAGAAAGACTAGTAAATAATAGTGCACCATTAAGTGTGCCACAGAGAGTTTCCAGCTCCCTCTCACCCTGTTGCAGCATCTCTTCTGGCTGCTCTTCTTCTTCCTGAAAAATACTTCTGATCTGTGAAAAGTTAAAGCATCAGCTTCAAGAACCATTTGTCCCCGTAATGTGCACATTCATGTTCACAATAATGTCACTACACAACTGGCTGCTCTTTGTCAGTTCCAAACTTCCCATGCTATGCTCTGCTACACCCTGCTACGCTCTGCTATGCCCTGCTGTGCCCTGCTGTGCCCGGCAGTGCCCTGCTACACCATGAACTACTACAACTACTATTTCTAGTCATAGTTCCATCATCTTTATTGTGACTATTATTGCCACTGTTCATCACACCCCCAACCGACACCGTCAGACACCACCTACCAAGAGCCTGGGACTGTCCCAGGTTTCTCCCTAAAAGGAAGTTTTCCTCACCATTGTCGCACTAAATGCTTGCTCTTGTGGGAATTACTGGAATTGTTAGGTCTTTGTAAATTATAGTGTGTGGTCTAGACCTACTCTTTATGTAAAGTGTCTTGAGATAACTCTTCTTTGATTTGATACTATAAATAAAATTGAATTGAAATGTTCAACGTATTGTGCTTCATTGTTACACATGCATAATCTGTATTCTGAATCTGTATTTATTAGATTGAATTTGTATTGCACGTTTATGTTGTGACACTGCTGTTGTTTTGCGTGTAGTTTGTCTTTTACAAATATTTCTATGATTCATAACTGCTAAACTGTCTCTGGTTGAGTTTACACACTGCACTCCAACACGTGTTTTTAATAATGCTGGCTCATTAGATCTCTGTTCAAGTTGGGAAAAGCATTGCTGAGAGTTATGTTAGTATTTCGTCACCGAACTCTATAATAAGAATGATAAAAGTGTAATTTATCCTGCACTAAGGTGCAACAAAGGATGTTGATTGAGAGCCAATCAACTGTCAGTTCCTATGACCGAATCACAGCCATGATGATAATTTAGTACAACAGCACTATGGTTCATCGCCCTATAAAGGCTTAAGTAGTGTTCCCAATTCATTGCCTTTAAAGCAGCTCCAGACTTTATACTTATTGGCATCACAAATTTGAGTTCTATTTTTGGGATTTGGGAGAGAGTTGTTCATGTTTACTAATATATTGGACTTCGAACATAGAAATAACATGTTTGAATTTTGAAAATGGGCAAAGTTTCTCTTTAGTTTGTTAGCACATTGCTCTCAAACTGGAGTACAAAAAGTGACGTAGGGCGTCCGCAGAAAAAAGGAAGTGATTTTGACGTTTGATCTTAACATTTTAGTCAAACAGTCCGGTTGCATTTTCAAACTTACCAAACAGTCTGAATACCCCAGTCGCATTGCCGAAAATACACTTATGTACTCCCCAGTGTTCAGCGAAATAATGACATTGTCAGAAATAGCTACAGGGAGGTTAGTCAAAACATATAATACTGGTTAGCTTCCTTATGAGTATTCCACTCGCTGATACCCATTGTAGAGAAGCGTGCGCTCATTCTGGTCAATCGTGAAAATGAATGAATGGTTAAAAAGAGTTTATCCCCTGTTCACAGAGACACCAACCACTACTACCAGTAGTAGGCCTACGGATGCACCGTGTGTGTATATACTGTATATACACATATACTATCTATCTATATATATATATATATATATATATATATATATATATATATATATATATTAGGGATAGATCGATTATCGGCCCTGGCCGATTACCGGGCCATTTTTTGGCAGTTTGCAGATAGGCAAGGAAACTTTATTTGTATAGCACATTTCAGCAACAGGGCAATTCAAAGTGCTTTACATAAAACATTATCAGTTAGAAAACGATTTAAAAAAACAAAGCAAATTAAAACATAAAAGTCAAGAATAAAATTGACAGTGCAGTATAAGAAATTAAAGAACAGAGATAAAATACGTGACTAAAAGTTACAGTGCAGTATAAGAAATAAAACATTAAAGAGCAGTTATAGAATGTCATACAGTGTCATCAATGCAACTGCAGTATAACAAATGAACAGTTATTTAAAGAAAGGCAACATCAAAAATATATGTCTTTAGCTTTGATTTAAAAGAACTGAGAGTTGCTGCGGACCTGCAGTTTTCTGGGAGTTTGTTCCAGACATGTGGAGCGTAAAAACTGAAAGCTGCTTCCCCTGCTTAGTTCTGACTCTGGGGAAAACAAGTAGACCTGTCCCAGACGACCTGAGAGGTCTGGGTGGGTCATAGTGTAGCAGCAGATCAGAAATGTATTTTGGCCCTAAACCGTTTAGTGATTTATAAACCAGCAAAAGTATTTTGAAATCAATACTTTGGGGCACTGGAAGCCAGGGTAGAGACTTCAGTACTGGAGTGATGTGATCCACTTTCTTGGTCTTAGTGAGGACTCGAGCAGCAGCGTTCTGAATCAGCTGCAGCTGTCTGATTGATTTTTTAGGGAGACCTGTAAAGACACCGTTACAGTTGTCGAGTCTACTGAAGATAAAAGCATGGACAAGTTTTTCCAAATCCTGCTGAGACATAAGTCCTTTAACCCTTGATATATTTTTAAGGTGGTAATAGGCTGACTTTGTAATTGTCTTAATGTGGCTGTTAAAATTCAGGTCTGAGTCCACGACTACACCAAGATTTCTGGCTTTGTCTGTTGTTTTTAACATTGTCGTTTGAAGCTGAGTGCTGACTTTTAATCGTTCCACTTTTGCTCCAAAAACAACCACCTCAGTTTTTTCGTCATTTAATTTAAGAAAATTCTGGCACATTCAGTCGTTAATTTGTTCAATGCACTTAGTCAGTTGTTGTATTGGACTATAGTGCCCTGGGGATAAGGTTATATAAATTTGTGTGTCATCCGCATAACTACGGTAACTTATTTTATTGTTTTCCAGAATTTGAGCCAGTGGAAGTATGTAGATGTTAAACGGAAGAGGCCCCAGAACGGAGCCTTGGGGAACTCTGCATGTCATATTTGTATGCTCAGATGTATAATTCCCATATAGACACAAAGTTGTCCCTATTCTTTAAATAAGACTCAAACCACTTTAGTACTGAGCCAGAAATGCCAACCCAGTTTTCCAATCAGTCTAGTAATATGTCATGGTCGACTGTATCAAATGCAACACTGAGATCAAGTAATACTAAGACTGAAATTTTGCCACTATCTGTGTTTCAGTGGATGCCATTAAATACTTTAACAAGAGCTGTCTCAGTGCTGTGGTGTGGTCGAAAACCCGACTGGAAGGCATCAAAACTGTTGTTTAGTGACAAGAAAAGGTTGAGTTGTTGTGAAACCATTTTTTCAATGATTTTACTTAAAAATGGAAGATTTGATATCGGCCTATAGTTCCTCATTAGTGTCGTGTCTGGACTGTTCTTTTTTAAGAGTGGCTTAATGACTGCAGTTTTCAGGGCCTGTGGGAAAACACCTGAGAGAAGAGACATGTTTACAATCTGTAGAAGATCTGTAGCCAAACAATTCAAAACATTTTTGAAAAGGCCCGTTGGTAGAATATCAAAGCAGCAGGAGGAGGTTTTCAGATGTTGTATAATGTCCTCCAGGTTTTTACGGTTAATCATATGAAATTGGGTCATATTGTAATTTGTTTTGCCTGGACATTGTGACAACACATACCCTGTACTCAATATGGAAGCACTGACTGTTTGTCTAATTTTCTGAATTTTGTCTTTGAAGAAGGTGGCAAAATCATTGCAGGCCTGGGTGGATAAAAGTTCAGATGCTACTGGTACTGGAGGGTTTGTTAACCTATCGACAATAGCAAACAAAGCACGTGAATTATTATTGTTTTTGGCAATAATGTCCGAGAAGAAGGACCGCCTTGCATTCCTCAGTTCCAAGTTATAAATGCGAAGTCTCTCTTTATAGGTGTTGTAGTGGACCTGGAGATTAATTTTTAGCCACCTGCGTTCTGCTTTTCGACACTCTCTTTTTTCTGATCTTACCAGTATGGCATTTCTCCATTGAGATCTTTTCTTATCAGAGACAGTTTTTACCGTTTATTTAAACGTTCATGTTTACCTTCGGGTGCCATCTTGGAAAACAGTCATGAGCAGTCGAACCATGAACGCCGTGCAACCAGTACCCAGTAACATAGCTCAAACACAGCGTTCATGATTTGACTGACCCTCATTATGCTACCGCTGAAGTGTGGTGCTATTTTGAGCCTTGTTAGTGGTATAAAATAGTGATTTACCAAGCCCCGAAAGCTAGCGTTAGCAGGTAACCACCGGTTTTGCGGTAGCTTGTTTAAAGCTAGACGCATTTGATTAGCATTAAAACATATCCCAGAGAACGGTTGACTCGGTACACATGTTATTAACCCTTAGGTTCATTTTGCACCAGAATTGTCCTTTAATGTACCATTCTTATGTAAACCTATAGAGTGAACCACACAACATACTGTTGAGCAGGTGATGTTCCAGGACTGGATTTTCAGTAATTTGCTTTATTACAAAATATAAAAAAGATTTTTTGAGGTTTTCTTACTTCTGCAACAGAACCTGGATGTTCTTGTTTCACTTTGGCCCTGTACGTCCTGAACAGCTCGACCTCCAGCAAACTGCAAACTGCATTCAGTTTTGTACCAACTATGGGTATGAGTATGGTATAATAACAACATTAAGACAATTTAATTAAATGCTATTAAGGAAAACAATACTGCTTGAACCACTTATGCAGCAGCAGCACTGTGGAGTTACTGCTGTGGATGACATCTGTATTATACAAAAAAGGGGAGGGAGATTCACTCCTGTGATTAATTGCGAACAGAACACCTCCTACATACGCCGACACACACTCTCTCTCTCTCTTTCCCTCACTCTGTTTCATACACACACACACACATTCAGCGGCAAAGAGCCCCCCTTTTATTAATTAGGGAATTAAAAGAGAATGACTGACAGGCGTGTGTGTGTTAGCGTGGGTGTGTGTGTGTGTGTGTGTGTGTGTGTGCAGAGGCGAAATTCAAGCTGAGTATAGGCCTATTTGATTTGTTCCTTTGGCAGGGTGTGTTTGAGTGTGTGTGTGTGTTTGTTTGTGCTTGCTGCGTGTGTGGTCTGTCTGTGTGTGGTGCTCAGCAGGACGCCTGTGTACCAACTAAATAAGTGCCTCTTGAGAGGGGGGGCGCGGGGGGGGCGGGTGCTTCGTGGAGGGGTCATCGGCGCTACAATAGGGTATCAAAATGTGTGTGTTCCTCTATGCATTTGCATGTTTATTCACGCACACATATACATATTTCCCAGAGGACTGAATATATCCCTTTTGTCCACAAAATCAATGGCATCATTTCAACCAAATTATTATTTTTTTTACACTGAAAGGACTTTTTATGTAGATTAATAGTACACACAAACAGGTATTGGCCTGTAATAAAAAACATTAACAGCATGGGAGATCTGTGACTCCATCTCTTCAGCATGTAGACTACACGACTAAATACCGTTCATAGTCAAAAAGCATTGTCGTTGATGAGGCTATTGTCCACTAGCATTTTGCTAACAAAAGGAACTTGTACCACCAGTATCACTGGCAGTTTTGTCTGTTCAGACAAAGTGTATTCACCTTGGAGCAACTAATACTCAATGGAAGACGAAGACAACACAGCTTGTTTAAAGGGGCTCTCTAACCTACCTCGTTTGAAATATGAATGTGTCTCATTTGGGGTTTTTACCGCAGTTTGTGAGACACGACCTCTTGCCTGTTTACTGTCAGCTCTGTGCATTGTACCAGCGTTGTAGTACTTGAGACCAGTCTTGGTCTCAAGACCACTTTTCTAAGGTCTCTATCTCGTCTTGGAATCAACCACTTTTTTACTCGGTCTTGTCTCTGTCTCGGATGAAGAGGACTCAGGATTTTATTTCAAGACCGGTCAAGACCACAACTTCAGGGATATCACTGAGAATACTGCAACGGACGTCGTCTCCGTGCATGCTTGTGGTCCACACGCACCAGTATAACCGAAGTTTAACTCCATCCCTCCTTCTCTGTCTCTCTCTCCACGGTCTGGTAGAAATAAGAGACCGGTATAAAGAACAAGCTGCATCTGCACAGGTAACTCAGCAGAGACACCTCAGCAACATCACAGGTGCCAGCGTTGGCCCTCAGCCCAGACCCCGACAACCACAGAGCTATACAATGAGGTAAGACCTGTGTTACTCCACAGGTAAGCTGTGTGTGTGTGTGTGTGTGTGTGTGTGTGTGTGTGTGTGTGTGTGGACACTGCAGCCAAAAGCACTGCTGCAGTATTTCACGCCATGCCGATGCAGACACACTTGCAGGATGACAAGTGCAGCCAGTGTGACACAACACAAACACACACTGCACACTTTAGTGCCACTAAAAGGCTCTTTCCCTTAATCAGAGGGAAGTAGCTCTTTAAAGTTAGATATATTTATATATTTCTCACTTTGTATACGTCCCTCTTTCACCTGTGTGCTTAACGAAGTATTGTCTTTGTCTGCTTCTCCTGTTTATTCCAAACAAACACATTGTTTCCCCCGTGTGCTGGAAATGTGTGATTACTTCAACAGTAGAAGCTGAACTGTAAATGAAAACTTCTCTCCCTTAATCTTCCTCCTTGACTCCTCTTCTTCTATTTTCCCTCTCTCCCTTTCTCTGCATCACCCCCACTTTCCTTTCTATCACTCATCCTCCCTTCTTCCTCTTCGCTCGATCTTTGCAGTTTAAGTCTAAATTAGGGGATTTGGGGGTGTTAAGAGCTGAGGTGTAAAACACCGTCTGGTTCTCTGTAAGCTCCTAAGAAGAGAAAATAATCCAACACAAAGTCTTTTTCTCAACAGCAGCTCTCCTCCCCCCTAATCACCCTGTTAGCTGCCTCTCCTCTCTCCTCCCCTTTCTCCTCTCCTATCTCCTCTCTCCTCCCCTTTCTCCTCTCCTATCTCCTCTCTCATCTGCTGTCTCCTCTCCTCTACTGTCTCCTCTCCTACCTCCTCCCATGTCTCCTCTCTTACCTCCTCTCCTGTCTTATCTGCTGTCTCCTCTCCTGTCTCCTCCCCTCTCCTGTCTCCTCTCCTATCTCCTCTTCTATCTACTCTCCTCTCTTGTCTCCTATGTTCTCCCCTATCTCCTCTTCTCCTCTCCTATATCATAACTCTTCTCCTATCTCCTCGCCTGTTCTACCGCCTATCTCCTATCTCCTATATCCTCTCCTATCTCCTATTTTCTCTCCTATCTTCTCTCCTAACTCCTCCCACATCCTATATACAGTAGCTGGTGGCTCATTTTTAATTAAGTAGGCGCATTTGTTTGACAGGTTTGGTTGTGTTTTTTAAATTTTAATTAGGATTTTCTTTTCTTGACTTCTTTTAGAATTTCGTGATTGTGAATCTTCTCTGAAAATGGCCTAATAAAGGGACATTGAAAACTTTTTTATATATATCTCCTATCTCCCCCTCCTCTCAGTTTTTCTATAAGCTGATGAGTTGGTGCATGCCTGCAGTCTAATAATTGATCACATACACCGAACAGCCGTGTCTTCTTAGTCATCAGTCATGGTTGTTTGCTGGCTTTGTGACTGTCTTTATTCCTTTATTAATGTCCATTTAAATCATCAGCGCAGTAGCCAGCTGCACAATGACGAGGCATTTGTTCTGATTGCAGGATGCCTCGTCATTTAATCAACCAATTGTGCTTCATGTTTATTGATACTGAGCATTTCCATAAATCTCAGGCTTTGCGCCGAGGTTCATCTCTCACTGCCAGCCTCCTGTAATATCAACGCACAATATACAATACTGAGAAAAACAAATGGCAGAGAAAGACTGTGGGAGCCATTTAATCATCTATCTTCCATGTAATCTCTCTGATGCATTCTCCCGTTCAGAACTAAATCATGAACAGAAAAAAAGAAACAGAAAATGTTGTTTCCTCTCACTTTCCTCCCCGGTCATATCTCCCCTCCCTCCCTCCCTCCCTACCTTCCTCCCTCCCTCCCTGTCTCTACGATGCTCTCTCGTCCATCTCTCTCATCTTCCATCCTTCTCCCCCTCTCTCTTTTTTATATTCATAGGATTTTAAAATGTCTGTAATGGCTCTGGTAGATCAAAACACTCCTTCTCCCCCTGCCTGTGTGTGCCTGCTCCTGTCTGTGTGTGTGTTCACGTCCGTGTGTGTGTGTGTGTGTGTGTGTGTGTGTGTGTGTGTGTGTGTGTGTATTGATTTGCATATTGTGGCTATGCTCTGATTGGCAAACTGGCAACGTAGAGCCCAGCGGGGCATTTTTTATTAAAAGGCCCTAACACACACACACACACACACACACACACACACACACACACACACACACACACACACACACACACACACACACACACACACACACACACACACACACACACACACACACACACACACACACACACAGAGTTAGGAACAGCCAGTGGCCTGTATCAGAATCTAATGCATAATACTAAAGAGCTAGCAGTAGGGGTTCTCTGTGTATTGTTTTGTAACGCCAGGAGTAATAAAGATTTTTATTACCATTATTTTATGAGCACCAGACATAAGCTTATTATGTATCTTATTCGTCGTTTGGGCTGAGTTTTTTATTGTCTAAGATGAAGTTGCCGTGTTATTCATTATATTTTACTAGTCAGATGTAGAAGTATAGGGGTGCGTTCCAATCGCCTAGTAGTTCCCTGTGAAGTGGACTGCACAGGGTATTCAGCCATGGTAAGTAAGATTCCAAACTGTAGGGAGCAAACATGATCAGTTCAAAGGGAACTGTGAACTCTGCAGGGGAGAACTGAACAACCTTTTATCACTTCGCCAGAAGTTGAGAAGCAAGATTACCCATCAGTCATTGTGCCTCACGGTACTGTACATCTTGTTAATTATTCAAATCACACTTATTCACAAGTTACCTAAATTTCAATATAATACGTTTTCAGTGGTATGAGTTTTTGTTTCAGTATTTTAGTTGAGAAGTGTCAAATGTCCACAGTAGCAGCAACGTATCCGAGGTGTTTACGTTACCAGGGTAACGTGAAGAGGAAGTGATATTTGTGTTGGTGACCTTGCAAAGTCTTCCGAGTGGAGGGATTTTGTAGAGGGAAGTTCCTTTAACCAACATTCCCTGGACAGGGAGCAGGGAGTACTGTTTATGTACACCGTGGAACGGAAACGCAGCTTAGGATGTTTTAGTATCCTAAAGGAACACGGCGACTTATTGGGACTTTGTCTTATTCCCCGTATCCCCCAGAGTTAGATAAGTCCATACATACCCTTCTCATCTCCGTGCGTGTCGTAACTCTGTCTGACGCACCCACCGCTAGCCTAGCTTAGCACAGATCCTGGAGGTAACCGGCTCCATCTAGCCTACATTTTCCTATTTACATGTTGTGATTTGTATAGTCACAGCATGTACAAATAACAAGGTCACATGAGACACAGCCATCTTCTAACTGTATACATACTGGGAACTATATTCTCAGAAGGCGAAGCACTGCTACTTCTGCTACTTGGGCGGAGTGATATGCTCGCAGCACCTGAGAAGCCCCGTGGTGAGGAGCAGAGAGTTTGCCTGGAGTTCTGCAAGCAAATCAGTCCGCTATACAAATCACAACATGTAAATAGGAAAATGTTGGTGTTATTTTGTCACTTATTGGGAGCAGTAGGCTAGATGGAGCCGGTTACCTCCAGGATCTGTGCTAAGCTAGGCTAGCGGTGGGTGCGTCAGACAGAGTTACGACACGCACGGAGATGAGAAGGGTATGTATGGACATATCTAGCTCTGGGGGATACGGGGAATAGAGACAAAGTCCCAAAGTGTTCCTTTAACATCCTGGAAAATTAGTATCATTGTATTAAAACAGTGCAGCCTGTCAGTATCAATCACATATCGGCAATGTGATTAGGACAGCATTAAAAAAGTTTCCATTTGGAAATAATCTGTAATCTGGAGAAATGATTCCAAAAAATGACACCCTTCTTTAATTAAATTACATAGTGTTTCAGTCACCTCACGCTAAGTTCTGTAATGTATTATGTAAAGTAGCCTACAGCCAGAATCGACAGAGTAACGTTACAGATTCTAATTTGAAATGTTATTGTATAATACCTGCTGCCACTGCCAGACAAAAAAAAACAGCTGTGGTTAAACGCAATTTAACAAGCGGACTGGACAGAAACAATCATCAAAAATGCTTGTGTTTGCAGCGCACACTTCATATCAAGGTAAGGTAACGTTAATGTTAAATAACCTTATCAGAAATTGAGGAACAACTTAAGTGATTTGTCTCGTAACGCTAACTTTTTAGCGTATAAGTTAACGTTAGTTAGCCAACGTTAACCGTTGTTAACGTTAGCTAACTACCAAGGACTAAAACATAAAGGAAACAGTTACCATAAGTGCAATTAAAGAAAGGAAGAGGGAACACTGAGAAGACCCATGTTATTTATATCTATGTGTCATTGCTAACGTTTGCCAATGTAGCCAACCAAAAGGGTAGCTAATGGTAGCTAGGCTGACATTTGCACCAATTATATCTTTTTATTTTGTAGGAGAGGCTTCTACGGACAGCCCAGACTTCTCTACTTTTTTTTCTCACCACTGCTCATAATTCTTGTAATAAAATGTCACAGACGACTGTTGCTTTAAACTATGAATTAAATTCTTGACTGTGTGAACCCATGGCACCGGGTACATGCTACTGCTGGCACACTAAGCCAACAGATCACTGGAGCAGGCAATGTGGAAGCCACATTAAAAGTGGAGGGATTGACTGCTGTGACCCCTTTGGTCAATGATCAGCGGGAGCCGCTGCGCGCCCAGCTCTCAGCCCTGCCCCGGATTGAACCGCAGACCTCAGATTCCAACGGCGTTGCGTGGCTTGGAAATTGTGAAATAACAGCAGTTTCATCTGACCAGCCTGTTGAAAAATGTCTAATTCAAGAGGTGTGAAGGGGGGATTAACCAAATATGCGAGATGACAGCACTCTGAGGGGCGATAATACACACTATCAGCCTCTTAAAATGACAGCAGAGATCAATGCTGATCATTGCAGCTAATCCAGCCAACACAGCTATCATGTTAATCCTCAGGGTAAACAGTTAATCTCAAATCATATTCTGTCAGTTATAAAACAGCATCGCTGAATAACTAACTGCTATTTGGCAGCCGCAATCGTCATAAACCCACCATACTGTGTGTGTGTGTGTGTCTGTGTGTGTGTGTGTGTGTGTGTGTGTGTGTGTGTGTGTGTGTGTGTGTGTGTGTGTGTGTGTGTGTGTGTGTGCGAGCCCTGTCTCTTAGGAAAAAGCAATCTGTGAAATGTAAAGAGAAATGTAGCAATGTACTTTTGACGTTGTCAGCAATTGGCTTATTTTCTGCTTGTACATCTTCGCACGACATTACATAACATCACCACTTTGTTTCACATGAACTCAATATCACAAAGAATCAGTGGTGGAAGAAGTGTTCAGAAGAAGTGTTCAGATCCTTTCAGCTGGACTCGTAGGCCGTTGCATTGTTGGGTAGTTTGGGTGTTTTGTGTGCAAAAAGCATAATGTGTAAAGTAACTAGTAACTAAAGCTGTCAGATGAATGTAGTGGAGTAAAAGGAACAATATTTCTCTCTGAAATGTAGCGGAGTAGAAGTAGAACGTGGCATGAAAAGAAAAGACTCAAGTAAAGTACAAGTACCTCAACATTTGAACTTAAGTACAGTACTTAATGTAATGTAACAAAGTATAAACACTTTGTTACTGTACTTAGTAGAATTTTGCACGTTTATTTATATTTCTGGAAACTTTTACTCGACTACATCTCCCCTAAGCATCTTCGTTACTTGTTACTATAAAACAAAAAATCCAAAAGACTGTAACGCACACTCCATTGACATAATGCCTGTTTGTTGCCAAGCGCCAAAACCATAGTCCAAAACTAAAGAATAACTGATAGGGTCATAGAAGCACCAGCTGCATGCTCTGCCGCCAACGTAAGAGCCTATCATCAGCCCGACAACAGTGGGGGTGAAGATAATGTTACACACCTGTGGCCGTATTTGCAAGAAATCTTTTTGCACGTTGGAGTTAAAGAGTCTTCTCCAAAAAAGGAAAAGAAAAATTCTGTTTCCGTTTTTCTCTTTGTTAATGTCAGACTTTGAATTTGATGTTTAAGAAGGTGTGGAAACCTTAAATATTATGCTTTACTAAAAGGAAGCCACAAAAAAGGACATTTACTTTTAATAATTAAGTACATTTATTATCAGACAATTACTTTTGATACTTAAAGGTGCCGTAGGTAGGATTGCGAAGATCCAGGACTTAGCCAAAAAATGTTAACATCGACAACTTCTCAGTCCCTCCCCCCTTTCTGCTAAAGCTCAAAACGGTCTCCTAAGCCCCTCCCCCCACAAGGGAGAATGAATGCGTGTGCATGAGGAGTGACTGACACGCAGTTAGACACCCCCCCTGGCCCTGATTGGTGCATCTGAACAGAGCGGTGGATTTTTGCAAATCACACTACAGGCTGTAGGTGGTGCCAGAGGAGCTGTATTTTTGTTTAAATTACCTGCTTCATGTAGTTCTACTGGAACGTAGGGTCAGTTTCAGCAAATATGACAGAAAGTTAGTTTTCTTACTACTTACTATTACCAAAAGTCTTACCTACTGCACCTTTAAGTAGAGTAAATATCAGATACTTTAAGACTTTTACTCAAATAATATTGTAAAAGGCGACTTTAACTTCTACCAAAGTCAATTTTTGGTAAGATACTTGAACTTTTACTCAAGTATTGGTTTCAAGTATACAAGACTGAGTAAACAGAAAGACACACCAGATTATTGGAAATGTAACAATGTAAGACAGAGGACAGCCAATTACTTCATATTCTATGGTCCTGTGATAAGGTCCAGGATTTTTGGACCCGGATACATTCAATTCAATTCAATTTCATTTATAGTATCAAATCATAACAACAGTTATCTCAAGACACTTTACAGATAGAGTAGGTCTAGACCACACTCTATAATTTACAAAGACCCAACAATTCCAGTAATTCCCCCAAGAGCAAGCATTTAGTGTGACAGTGGCGAGGAAAAACTCCCTAAAATACATGATACACCTATGCCGGATTGCAGGGACCCAGGTTCCATTCAGCCCAAGATTATTTGTTCTGGGAGATGGGCCAACCCTAAGCAGGATGGATAAGCACATTAGAAGTTGGGTCCAAACTAGTTTAATGATGGCCAGACAGATTATTTTAAGGGAATGGAAGAATGAGACTAAGGGCTGGGCTAAGGTGGCGGCGTTTGAAAAAAAATGTCATATAAACGGTTTGCCAGACTGGAGGTCTACACTAGAAAATGGGAGAAGTACCTGAGCTTTCTGGTAGGGCTCCTAGGAAGCTTTGTGCTGGGGAGAGACGTGTATGATGGGCTTATGGTGTTGTCATTTATACAAATGTTTATTTGGTTTATTGTATATTTTGTTACTATTTTGTTGAAAGGTCTGGAATATTGTAGATGCTGTGTCATCTTCTCTTGATTTTTGTCTGGGTGAGTGGTGATAAATTGTTAATCATAAAAAAAAGGACTGAATAATCGTACTGAGTTACATCCCACCACTGTAGAGAACAGACAGACTATGCCGGATGGTCTTTTAACAATCCTGAAGATGATCTTAGCTGTTAAAATCTTGAACTTTAAAACCCCAGAGAGACTAGCCCAGGCTGCTGCCCTGTCTCCTCCTGTGATCTCTCTTATCACAGGGCACCTATTGCTGCGATGACACCCCTGCAGCACCTTGCTGATGGGAGACCTCCCCTGTGCTATTTGGCTGAAGTATATTTCTCCCCAGGCACCGTCTTCTCTGTCCTACTGCAGCCACTCAAGAGTAGTTTGATTCATTGGGCTGTATTCTTTGTTTCTAGAAGGCGATTTTACAATCATTTTATCATCAGCATAAAAGCTAAATCATTGCATCTTCCTCTCTCTCAGCGAGGCAATTAGCCGGCTCAATGAAAATCTAATAAATGAAAGCGTTAAAAAGCTTCCCATGAGTTACAGAGGAGCTTTGAATTCACATGACCGATACAGTATCGCCACTCAAAGTTTCCACAAGGTACTTGCTGCCTATATAAATGTATAGGCACTGATATAGTGAAAGATGGTGTCGTGTGTGTATGTGTGTGTGTATCTGTATATGTCTCGGTCGTGAGTTGACAGGCAGCCTGAGGGAAAGCGAGGCCTGATGGGTATTATGCAAATGAAGCCAGCTGTTTGCTGCATTGGCAGACTTCCTCGTAACTCTCTTCTGGTTCTGCTGAAAGTGAGAAAATATCTTATCCCCGTTTCCCTCGCCTCTCCCTTATTTCCTCAGAGAAGGTATTTCTATACACACCCTTCTCTCCACCTTTTACCGCTTTTCCCCAGCGTCTGCCTGACTATCCTTCTGCACTGTTACAGTAATGAATGTGCAAATGGGCAAAGCTTCCTTAAGCATTTGTTGACTTCTACAGTCAGAAGTAAATTATTCCGAGGCTCTGAATCCACAGCGCGCTGAAACACAAACAAACCGTTTTCCATGAATAGGTCTCATGTTAATTCAGATATTTTATTACTGCAGAGACACTGCTTCATTTCAGTCAGTAGAAGCTTCTCTCTCATTTTTGTCTTTCCTCTCATTCCTGTCCTCCATCACCATACCAAACATGGCCACTTCCCTGCGGATACGGACAACACATTCTCACTCCCAGCGCGTCTAAAAGGGACGCTTGGTCAGGTGCCTTTGGCGTTTGTTACAGATGCAAAAATTCTCCTTCAGCGTCGTCAGAGACAGTTTAGAACCGAGACACCCCAACTCAGTGTAATTTCCTATATCTACGTCACGTGGGCTCCGCCACGGCCACGCCTCTTTAGGAGACTAGCTTCAGGTCCTGAGTGTATTGATTCCAACAGAAGTTTACACGAACACGGATTATGAGCTATCCTTTCACCCCATAGTCCCCAAAGTAAATATCGGACCCATTCGTCATAGGCCACACATCTCCAGAACGTTCTGACACTAAAATGGCATTTTTCAGATGGACAATTAACTTTGTTCCAGACCTGTTTCTGTCTCAGGACCTAACTCTCGTGAGATCTGGCAACACAGAGAAGCTGACGTCAACTAACGTTCGTGAACGCCCCAAAACAACTAATCTCCGTGATGCTAAATAGGTCTTTCAGTTGTGTAAATATCTTACATTAGCAGAAGAAATTATTAAATTATACAAATATAACTTTTCATCCATCCACACGACGTTCACTACACTTTCAAACTAGGCCACGCCCCTTGAGGAGACAGGAAGTGTGTACCGTTTCATACCATTGCTGCTGCTTGAAATGTGCTATCTTTAGTATATATATATATATATATATATATATATATATATATATATATATATATATATATATATATATATATATTTGGCGCGTCATATCCAGAAGCGCATGGTTGGGACTCTTGGTGTCACTATTTGACGCTCTGGGTCGGGACGTACATTTAACAGACATGTAGACAGAGAGCAACATTAGCGTTTGTTAGTTGAACATAAGTAACCATTATTCCATTATACCAATAACCAATATTCACTCGCTCTTTAGTAGGGCTGGATGTTAGCACCTAAAATCAAAATCACGATTAATTGAACATTTTATCTCGATTACGGTTATTTTGTTTTTGGTTGTTTTTGTTCACTGACAAGCTTTATACTGTTAAAATGCTCAACTATTAAAGGTGGGATAGTTTTTTTCTAATGAAAGAGTGCATAGCTTATCTCTGTGATTTTAAAATAATTGAAGGAGACTCACACAGATGAACTTTTTACGGTTATTTATTGAATATTTCAAACAATTGCATTTTTTTGCCAAAAAGAAAGAAAGAAAAGATTTTAAGTACTTTTTTAAAGATTTTACATTTCACAATTATTGGTTTCCGTCAGATAGTTCATGGATCTCAACATTTCCGGCCGAAATTTCACGGAGAAAGCGACTTGACTTTTTATTGATGTAACAGCCAGGCCGTATTCTTTTTTTAAGGTATTGAGAAGTTACATTTTGTTTTCGGAACATCTTCGTGCTATAAGCGCCACCCTGCCAAGTTGCAAGGCAACCTTTCAGAGCACAGCAGACCAGCAGAGTTAAACGTTCAAAATGAATGGAAAGACCTGCGTTTTCGCCGGAACCTCTGAGGACCGACGCTCAGTGTGTGCATAAAATAAATTGTCGGTTAGAGGTATTGAATTTCAGTTTCGATTAAATGTCCAGCCCTACCCTTTAGCTTAGTTTTTGGTCTCCATCAACTCCTGAGGGAAATATCAGGTTCTTTAGCTGCTAAAAGCTCCACTATGTTCACCAGCTAGTAACTTGGTCTGTCTGTGGCTTTTTGCTCGAATCAGTGTTGATTAGAGCAAAGAAAGTGAATCAATACAGTAAAGTGGTGTGGGCTGTAGTCTATATATTGACGGCGTTCCACTTCCGGGATTGTTCAGGTGCCGCCAGAAATTCAACCGGATGTCCTTCATTTTAGGCCGGATGTCCTTCACTTTGTCCGCTTTCTTTGTGTTGGCATTCTGAACTCCGGTGGATTTATGAGGACTATGGTCAACTGCTCCACAGATCTCTGCAGGGTAAATCCAGACAGCTAGCTAGACTGTCTGTTCAATCTGAGTTTGCATTACTGAAACAACCTTTGAACGTACACATGTTCAACCAAAATAAGTTCCTTCCCGAAGCTATTTTGCAGAGGCAGCGTTGCTCCGTCCGGCGCTTAGCGATTGTGATTGTCTTAAAGAAATGACAATAAACCAGGGCACGTTTTTCTCCCATCCAGGAATGCTGTGTGGGCTGGCCAGACCCTCCTCCGCAGCGCTGTGGAGGAAGGTCTGGCAATGCAAGACTATGCGGGCTGTAAAACCAAAACAATTAGCTCTGATGACTGAAACCCTGTTGCAAGTAATATTTCTCTGAGATCATCACTACAGCTCTTCCACATTAGTCATTTACTGCTATTAAATGCAATAAAAAGTATTGATTAGTGGAGCTTTAAAATGACCCTTCACTCTAACAAGCTGACCGTTTGGATACATAAGGTTACAAACTACGATGTCTGCAAGCTCACCACTGTAGCAGGACATAACTATTTCTAACCACGGCAGAAGGATCTTAATGCAACAACTCCACAAGCATTTGCCAATAAATCGGTACAGCTGATGCTGATTTGCACTGGCTTATCCAACTCAAAGATGCTCAATGTAGCAAATGGATATGCAAATTAGCATATGACATCACCTGGCACCTTTAAGCAACACTTATCGTTGCCTTCCCTCAAGCAGCAGCGACACAGATGCCAACATTACGTGTTTAACCTACCAGAACTAAAGTTAGCGGCTAAAACATCCCAGGAAACTTCTGGTGACATTTGCACCATTTGCCCTTTGCTAAATACAATATTTTGTGGTGCAGTTAATTTGTTAAATCCAAGCACGACTTTCATCTTGTAAAAGTGGGAACACAAAGTACAAAAGATAGATTTTAGAGCAATACAATCATAATATCATAAAGCAATAATATCCATAATCCAAAGACTTGGATTAAGAGACACCAATTTGTTGGAAATGTAAGACACTATGGTCCTGTAACAAGATTCAGGAATTTTGAACCGGGATACATGATAACCTCAATCAATCAATCAACATTTATTTATATAGCTCTTGCTTTACAGCAACCAGCAAGTATCCAAAGTGCTTTAAATCAAGGATAAGAATAAAACAACATAACATACAATAAAAAGAATAAAAACATTAAAAAAAACAGGAGGAGATGGAAAATGTCACACCGCTACTATGTATTAAAAGCCCTTCTAAATAAATAAGTTTGGAGTTTGGATCTAAAAAGAGCTGTTACAGTGTGAATGTCAGGGGGTAACCTGTTCCAAAGTCTTGGGGCAGCAACTGCGATCTGTGAGATGGATAGGCACATAAGAAGCTGGGCCCAGACTAGTTTAATGATAGGCGGACAGATTATTCTAAGGGGATGGAGGAACAAAAGGGTCAATCGAGGGCCGGACTGGGTCAAAAGTTCCAGACTGATCTCATGAAGTGGTGTATGTATGACACGCCAATTCGTATGCCATTATTGGCGTGTTATCAAGACGCATACTCGCTTTCTAGCGTGTTTATCAACGCCGTTTGGCCTCCTTTGACTTACATTACCTTGCGATTGAGTGTCAATTTACGGCGTAGCGAATAGTATGAAAGGGCGAAAATCCGTGTAGGGAGGTTGTTCAGGGTGGCGAATGGGTCAAACACAGGACTTTCACCCAGGAGACCGGGGATCGTGTCTCGCATGTCACGTTTCCTATACTCAGCCATCGCATTCTTCTTTTCCTAAACCCAACTGTCCGCTGTATACGGCGCTCAAAATGCGTACAGATAATACGCCACTTGGCTTTAGAAAGTGGCGTGTATGTTTACGTCCGCTGTATACAGCATAGACATACACGCAGATAGCTCAAAATGCATACAGATAACACGCCACTTGGCTTAAGAAAGTGGGCGTGCATGTTTACGCAAAGTCATGATGTCATGTTGAAAATTCAGCCCTGTATATTTTTGTACTGTATTACTAGTCGCTAACAACACTCACACACTGGGTCAGGCTAAATGGGGTGAGTCCTGACCTCCGCAACCACCTTTTTCCACCTATGAATGTAGTACTGTAGCGAGTAGGTCCATCTAAATTCAGTTTAACCAGCTTCCTACGCTGACAGCCGTCTTTTTATAAGTTGAAATGCCCACGTCAACTTATACCAAGCTGGTGTGTTATATAAAGGCAAGATCTTTTCATGCAAAAAGGCATAAATGAATGCTTTCTCTGGGAGCAGAATTGATTTGGCTGGTGGTAGCCTCATGGTTATTACTGACTCAAGGTCTTGGTCTACCCTGCTTCTTATTTACCGCTACATTAGTGGTGAGGCGCTGTGCGCACCTCTACACACACGCCTGACGGAAACACCTCAGCGGGCCTTCAAATCAGTGTGAAATTACATCAGCTCTATACTTTGAACTACATGTAAATGAAACTTGTCACAGTGCTGTTGGAAATGTCACCTGTCACCTCCATGTTTACCTTCTCGCAGCCTCGCTCGCAGGGCCTCGCAAATATACCTGTATATCCACTCAACTATTGAATGTCACTAAAAGCTTAGTGACCTTCGTGTACCCAGAGGAGAATCAGAGTAACTGTAAGTGAGTTTCATTCTGGACAATGATTGGCTCCAAACTGGTTGTGATGTCATACATTTTGCTGGTATGTCCACGCGTTAAACACAGACTTAAGGTGAGCTCAGAGAAGCTTTAGCATGCAGAATGTGAAAACAGACTTCTTGTATCAAACTCTGCACAGCCAAGCTCAAACATCCAAGTGAATTTACAATAAGAAAAAAATATTTTTGAGTGAACTTTTAAGGAACACGCAGACTTATTGGGACTTTAGCTTATTCACCGTATCCCCCAGAGTTAGATAAGTCCATACATACCCTTCTCATCTCCGTGTGTGTTGTAACTCTGTCTGACGCACCCACCGCTAGCCTAGCTTAGCACAGATCCTGGAGGTAACCGGCTCCATCTAGCCTACTGCTCCCAATAAGTGACAAAATAACGCCAACATTTTCCTGTTTAACTGTATACATACTGGGAACTATATTCTCAGAAGGGCGAAGCACTGCTACTTCTGCTACTTGGGCGGAGTGATTTGCTGAGAAGCCCCGTGGTGAGGAGCAGAGAGTAGCAACGGTGCTTTTCAGGTGTTGCGCTAATCACTCCGCCCAAGTAGCAGTGCTTCGCCTTCTTAGAATATAGTTCCCAGTTTGTACATGGTTAGAAGATGGCTGTGTCTCATGTGACCTTGTTATTTGTACACGCTGTGACTATACAAATCACAACATGTAAATAGGAAAATGTAGGCATTATTTTGTCACTTATTGGGAGCAGTAGGCTACATGGAGCCGGTTACCTCCAGGATCTGTGTTAAGCTAGGCTAGCGTCAGACAGAGTTACAACACACACAGAGATGAGAAGGGTATGTATGGACTTATCTAACTCTAGATACGGTGAATAAGATAAAGTCCCAATTAGTCGGCGTGTTCCTTTAAGTGTTAAACGCGTGTTCTAACTATGGTTCTAATTTTACTTTTAAAATAATGTATTCTTATCGGCATGCTGTTGGTGGCTCGTATATGTAATGAAACAACAGTATTAACAGCCAAACATTACAATCTCACATATCTCACACTGAATCAATCCTCTCTCATAAACACACACAACAAACACTTGGGAATAACGGGCTCAAATCAATAATTCTATAGTGCAAACATAAGGCTTCCACATTAGTTTAAAGGCCTATTGCACACACGGACACACAAACACACCCTCAACACACACTCGCAAAAATCACAGAACCGTGAGCCAAATATTGAGTACTTCAAACACATTCGTGGCACGTGCACTCATTTGAAAATCGTTAAAATGGAAAATCAATCATGCTGATTCACTCCAAAGAAATGTATTTTACTGCTCTTGCGCTTATGTGACGCATTAGGACAACCACTGTTACTCCTGTTACTATGATGCCAAACCTTCAGTTCACACAGTCAATAATCAAAAGGGTATCTGTGGACATTTAACCTTGTGTGCTGCCACAAAGTGAGCAGCAGGATTCTCAAATTCTTTCATTTGGTCTCTGGTTGTCTGGTTCAATCCTCTGCTTTGCTGCTATTTGCTGTTTAAGCTGCAGAACACCAATAACTCATCTAACCAGAACAAATACAGCGGTGATAAGGTCAGTCATTGTCTTTCTCTATCCCTCCTTACTCTTGTCATCGTCCTCTACACCCCCTCCCCCACCCCCCCCACCCCCCCACACTTCCTATAATCAGTCTCCCCTTTTTCTCTCATAACCCTCTCTTCTTCAGTCCTGCATCGAGTTTACATTTTCCTTCCAATAAATTCTCCTCGGAGTAAATATGAGAGGAGTGAAAAGTAAGTGGTAAGCAGGTGATAACGGTGCATCCATGGATGTGTGGGTGAAACAAAGTGAAAGGAAACCACTCACGGCCATGACTGTGCTTACTCTCTTTCTCACCCTCCATAAGAAAGTGTTGAAAGTAAAGTACATTATAATACCCTCCCAATCTCCCTTTACTTTTTTCCTTCTCGTTGTGCCATATGCTCAAAGAGCCATCTCGGGCTCATTTGGAGTGCGCACACGCACACACGCACACGCACACACACACACACACACACACACACACACACACACACACACACACACACACACACACACAAAATCAAAGCACAGGAACAGCTGGCTTGCTCGATATGGATGACTACTCGGCCTGTCAACCAGTTTCACACAGCACACAAACACATCATCATCATCAAGCCTGGTGTTTCTTGCTGTTTTGAAAAGGAAAGTGAGTGAGTGAGAGATAGATAGAGGAAGAGCAAGGAGGGGGGAGTGAGAGAGAGAGAGTGAGAGAGAAAGAGAGAGAGAGAGAGCAGGACAGGGAGCTAAGTGAGTGAGTCAGAGAGAGAATTGTGGAGGAGTTTGGTACTGTTAGATTCATTTGACATTTCAATTAGCCAAACGTGTGAATATTCACCATGATATTGTTTAACAAAATAATAATGGATTCGGAAAAAAAAGAGAATTGCTGGTATTACTGTATCGAAAAATGCACTCAAACCTACGACATCAGAAGCACAGACCGCATGTGTCACTGTTAACCAGCTCAACCAAATGCTCCTGAAGACATTTTAGATTATTTTTTTGCCATGTACGTGTGGTTTATAGCCTTAGTATAATGTTAAGGAAGAATGGGTTAATTTAAGTGCCAATTCCTAAGAATAAAGTTATAATAATACATGTTATTACCATATGATTGTGCATATGGTTAAATTAAATAATCTATCTAAATGGAAGTGTAACCAAATAATAATTAGACTACATCTTTGTTCTTTCAATTCAATTTGTTTTAAACAATAACACTTTGTCAGCTGCCATACTCAAACAATGCAAAATAAAGAATTAAAGGTCCACTTATCATTCATATTCATTATGAATGAGGAAATTAGGTGAAGGTCCATGCACTTTCAAGACAACATGGCTTGCTAAAACAGATTAGGTACGTCGCGTTTAGAATGCACGGAGAAATTAAAACTCAGCTGGAGGAAAACATGAATAACTTTTAAAAGACACTTGAAAGAGAATGTATCTTGGCAAAACTTTTTTTTCCACCTGGCAAAACACCACCCTCCCATTATTTTTTTTATGAAATTTGTTAAACTGCAGTTACAGTGGGGCAGCCCGCTTGGAAACGTAGATGTAGTCATATTTTGAAATCTCCAGTTAGCTTTAAGCACTGACTTAATGTAGAGCCCTATGGAATCTGTCTTATTTTTTTATATTCTCAATTTCACAATTCCGTCCATAAATCTGGTATCACAGAAACTATTGGGCTCTACATTAATGCTGCCATCGGTCTATGACTGGCCCCAGGCAGGGCCTTGTCGAAAAAATAAATAAAGACACTTGTCACCAGGCCTAACAATTTTTCTGGGGGAAACCCTTGTAATAGTATAAGTCATAGTGGCGGTTCTCTTACCTCCCCTGCGTGGCTGAGACTCAGTTTTGGCAGTTTATTCTTCGCATTCCCAGAGTTTCCTCCGTAAGACTGACTGTTGTTGAATCCCTCTGTGGCCACTAAGGGGGGTTTAAGCTGAGGAGAGTCACTAGGCGCCTGGTCCTGGCCA
This sequence comes from Zingel zingel, assembly GCA_023566125.1. NCBI lineage: Eukaryota > Metazoa > Chordata > Actinopteri > Perciformes > Percidae > Zingel > Zingel zingel. The sequence goes on from CM042323.1 coordinate 4,279,128, forward strand.
TCCATTGGTCGGACATACGCTGTGGGCTTCTGCTGGACTGCGATGGGCTTCCCTGATAGGCTACCAGGTGGGAAGGTGGGCGTGGTCAGTCCGGATGTGGGAGTGGTTAGACCAGGAGTAGGCGTTGTCAGAACTGATGTGGAAGCCAGCGGAGAGGAGGATGTAGAGAGGTGACAACCTGTCTCATTTTCTAATGGAGAGGATTTAAAATGTCCACCATTTTCTGTGTTAGTGGAAGATTTAAAATGGCCACCGTCCATGGTGGAAGATCGAAAATTGCCACCATCTGTGAAGAGAAGGAAAACAGAAAAATCAAAAAGAAAAGTCAAGAATAACCAAAACAACACCTGTTATAGGAGAATATTGCTCTGCTCTGTCAAAATCTAATGACGGTTGAACGCCAAAAATCCTCTCTCCCAGATGGATGGAAGCAATCACAATCAAAGCAAATTATGTGTTGCTTGGTGGTTCAAAAATCAACTGAAAGATGTGGTTATCATTGGATGCAGATGTTATTTTCAGAAATCCCGCCCAAAAGGTGATAGAGTCTGTTTCGCACTGAAAATTATTCAGTGAAATTATTCATCAGCACTCATGGCTCCAGCAAATACAAAGATTACCCATGTCAAAATGTAGGAAGTCCTCTTTTTGTTGTGTGAATGGCAGGTTTAATTAACCACATTCTGAGATATTCCCCACGGTTAAAGGAAAAGTTAGACATTTTGGGACATGTGCCTATTCTGGAGGAGACATGAAAAGATAGATGCTACTCTCGTGTCTCTACGGTAAATATAAAGCTAGAGACAGCAATTTATTAGCTTATTAGCCACGTTCACGTTGTGTTGTTTTGTATTGTAATCATAAAGACCAAGTGAAAAAACATTAATGCCAGCCTCTTAATTGTAGTTCAGAGATGGAGATATTCAGAATTTCTGACAGCAACCACATGTTAAAAAGAACTAGCTTAGGCCTATTTGTCAACAAACGTTAGCAAAATGGCTGCAAAGCTCAAATCACTGGCAGAAGAGTAAAAAAAGTAGCTAATTTAGGAAATTTGAATAATGTGACTACAAGACTTAGGAACATGGGTAACCATCTTGGAATGCCTGAACACTCAATGTCTACATAACGGGAGGTTCTCCTGTTCCTCCCATTCTGCCGACACTGCATGAATGCAGCATTAGCTTAGCATAAAGAAGCAGCTAGCCTGGTTCCATCTAAAAAAATCTGCCTATCAGCCCACTTTGATATAACATTTTAAAATTTAGAGGTGCTGGTAGGTACAACACTGGACAGAGCCAAGCTAGCCGTTTCCCAGTTCCAGTTGTAATGCTATGTTAAGCTAAGCTTACTGGCTGCTGGCTCTAGCTTTTCATTTAGCATACAGATACATGAGTGGTATTGACTCATTTTTTTTGTAAAATTTGTAGGTGTTGGTACGCAGATTTTTTTTTAACACTGGACAGAGCAAAGCTAGCTGTTTGGTCCTGCTTCCAGTTTTTATTCTATGTCTAACTGGCTGCTGGCTCTAGCTTTACAATGTGGCATACATATACAGGAGTGGTATTGACTTATTTTTATCTAGCTCTCGCATTAAAAGCAAATTAGTGTATTTCTCAAAATGTCAACCTATTCCTTTGAAGCCTTTCTGTGAAGGGCTTACCTGGGAGCGGAAGGGCTTTGGACGGATGTGAAGAGTGCCTTCTCCCAGAAGAAGATGAGGAAGAGGAGGACGAAGAGGAGGAAGAAGGGCTCGAGTCCCCTTTTAGACCGAGTTCATCTTTAAGGGAGCTAAACAGCTCTTCATGACGTTGCATTTGCTGCTCCTCTAATAAAGACATTTTCCCTCTTCCACTTGCACTTGCCGTGACCTGCCCCTGCCCGTTCTGTGCTAACCCCAGAACGAGGCCTGCTCCTTGGGCGCTCTGTCCGTGGCCTGCCCTTGACCAGTCCATGGAGCTCCGAGACTTTTTCGAATTCTGATGCGGGATCGTTGTGGCGCTTGTTGACGACGCACTCGAAGCGGGAGGTTGCATGGAGGTTGACGATGAGGAAGATGAATTCCCCATCCTCTTGTCCACACCTCCCTCTCCTCCTCCTCCTTCACCTCCACCCGTTCCTCCTCTCAGGGCTTCATTGAAAAGCTGAGGCTCCATGGCGGGTCTCTCTGCCGTTGAAGTGGTTGGGGTCTGCAGGTTGTTGCTGCCTTTGGGGATTCCCACCAAGTGGCTCTGGTTGGAATGGCTGGTCAACAGGTCTTTCATTTCTTCATAGGAGCCCAATGTGTTCTGGACGCGACTGGCCAAAGCATCACCTTTATTAGTCTAAATGAAAAAAAAGGAAGAAAAAGACAAGAGGGAGGGAGAGAGAGAGAGAGAGAGAGAGAGAGAGAGAGAGAGAGAGAGAGAGAGAGAGAGAGAGAGAGAAGAGTATTACTTAAGTCTTCCATTTTTCCATTTCTTTAGGCTTGATTAAAGGCCCTCGTTATTCACCCGGAGAGGAACAGTGAGAGATGGATAGGCTGACCACTGACCAGACATCAGGACCAAATGATTAATGAAACACATGTCGCTCTTAAGAGGGTCCAGTCCAGGCTGGCGCAGTAAAATTAATGGGGCAGGAATCATTATTAGCCTGACCCCAGATTCTCAAGCAATCTTGGCGTGGAGGACAGTGCGGGCCTCACTGATCTATGACGGTGCAGCACCTTCCGCTGCTACATGCCAATGTGGAGACGTTCCTCAGAATAGCTCAAGAGTACCATCTGTGTCAGTCATTGACGGCTTCTTTAATGATGAAACTACACGGTTCAGATCATTTGATGTTTTTGAAAGGACAAGGGTAATCAGCAGGGGTGTTCAGCAGATCTATATGTGGAACCAGATTCTTGCAAAAAGCCTTAGGAGAGGGGGAGAGGGGGGGGGAAACTGAAAACCAGAAGATCTTTATACCACCCTCTGACATTTATTTTCTACCTGAGCAACAAATTTGGAAGTAAATATTAATCATGGGCCAAGTCTGAATTATGCAAGATCTACAGCCTGTAATTTAATTTCATCATGAATTACAGACAAATGACGAACACTTAACACTGACTAAGATCAATGTGAAATGTGGCATTGTAATTTTATTGTACATAACTTTCGTGGTTTGATCAATAGATCCAGCCATAAAGGCAAAGGTATTTGACAACCTGTGCTCTGCTAATCACCCCTGCGGTAACATGAAGTGGGTGTCAAATAAAGCTGCAATAGGTTTAAAAGGTTGAAACGAATGAGAAGGAGTGAATAAGACTCTTTCTAATTTTCATGACAGGGTGAAATTGCCTGTATTTGGAGAGGTTAATGAAATCATGAATAATGAATGCATGTTCATAGGAAATAGGAGCTTAACTAATCTTAGGTCATATTTCTGGAGAGAGCATCAAGTTACATGTAATAATAATAATAATGAATAATCCCTGAACTGATTGTAGCGGAATTTAACACCAATTATGCAGATCTGTGAGAGGCTGTCAGGGTTGATTTTCAAACTTTATCTATTTTCACTGTGGTCTGAAGAATAAAACCACACATCTTCAATTGTAGGTTCAACTAAATTATTATCAGTTATTGAACATGATCCATGATTTTCCTATGCAAACAGCTTAAGTCAATAACTAAATAATAATATTGTGTGTGTGTGTGTGTGTGTGTGTGTGTGTGTGTGTGTGTGTGTGTGTGTGTGTGTGTGTGTGTGTGTGTGTGTGTGTGCGTGTGTGTGTGCGTGTGTCCGTTCGTGTGCGTTAGACATTCATGTTTTATTCCACAAATAAGCTGATTTATATTTGCTAATAATATGTTGGAATCATGTTAACACATTTTAATAAAAAAACTTAAAAAATTACCAATTATTTGGTGGCCCCCCTGCAGTAACTCTGAGGACCCCCTGTCAAAGATCTCTGCTATAAAGTATAAATTCCACCACTTATAAATTAGAAATTCCACTACGAATTGCGCACCATATTTCTTCAAAGATATCGAGGCAGTCTAATAACATTGAACCCATCTATAATTGGCTTTAACAATCATCGCATTTTCTACTGCTTCTAAGCTGCAGTGGAAATTATTTATCAGAAAGAGCTTTAAAAGCATATTAGGTGAAAAGTTAGGAGACGTATCTGGCTATTTATTTTATTGGTTGTTAAAAACGGTGCTTGAGAGGTAGAAGTTACATCTCAGCTACTAGATAATCCTTATTGTGTCTGTAAATGTAAGTGGTACACAACTCTCCATTATCTCGCACAAATGCAGTGAATGTAAAGGGTTACTTTCCATATGGTACTTTCCATAAGATCATCTCTCAGTGCAAATCAAACCAGCCATTAGGTTAACTGAAATAAAACCATGCCAGTCTCTAGGTATGGTGAAGGGGATGTGATGATGTGGGGCTATTTTAATTCCAAAGGCCAAGGGAACTTTATCAGGATGCATAGTATCCTGGATCCATGAAATAACTGGCATTTAAAACTAAAAATCTGCCTGAATTTAACACAGGGGTGTACTTACTTATGCCCCCTGTATTTTAAGTAAGAACATTTATTTATTTATGATACATTATTCATTCACAAAGAAAATTGGTGTCCTTAAAGATTGGATTTGTCCTCATTTTTTAAATTAAGGCATCAAGATCAATTTCCAAAGGATGATTTTTTTATTCCTCTTTTTAGTCAACTTTATCATGGGTTCATAAACTTATGAGTGCTACTGTGTGTGTGTGTGTGTGTGTGTGTGTGTGTGTGTGTGTGTGTGTGTGTGTGTGTATATATATAAACCTTGTATCTCCATATTTTCTCCATAAATCAATGCTATTGGTCACCCTTTACGTTCATCTCTGTGCTTCACGAATATATAAACAGTGATGAGGCCCGAGGACTAGGGTAGATAGCTCATTAAAAAAAGTCAACACAAATCTATGAGACTGGAAGCATCATTCATCTCTTCTATCATGTCTCTCTTTGCCCCACTGTATCCTTCATTTTTACACTCGCAGCGAAACCATTAAAAATACCCAAAAAAATGAAACAGGGCAAAGAATCAAGCCTTATTTACAAAAGATTCATGCAAGAAAGGAGAGAATTGCTTTCAAATAATCTTAACAGATGTAATTTCTGTGTGTGTGTGTGTGTGTGTGTGTGTGTGTGTGTGCAGACACACAAACACTACACACCGTGGCGAGCCAAAGTTAGCTGTGAATAAATTAGCTCATCTCTTCTCCATTTCGGGCTCATGAATAAAAGATCTGGTGGCTGAAGAGGAACAGAAAACACATTTACAGAGAGGCAAAATGGGAAACAGAGGAGAAGGAGAGGATGAATACCTATGTGTGTGTGTGTGTGTGTGTGTGTGTGTGTGTGTGTGTGTGTGTGTACACGTGTGTAAGTGTGTGTGAATAGATCATCCCAAATAGCTGCTAACAGCATAACGCTCTTTAACAGGATTAGAAGAGGGATTAGTTTAATAGCTGACAGAGAGAATGAATACTGGAGAGGGAAAGAGAGGGGGAAAGACACAGAACTAGAGTGACAGACACACGATAGATATACAGGTACAGCGAGAGACTAATGGTAAAAAAAAGAGGGGCCGGCAATGATAAAAAAAAAATAAATGGGGGGGGGGGGGCTGATATAGATCTCTAAAGGAGCATTTTGGAAAATTCAGTCAAAGATTCTCTATTACTAAAGATTACATGCTGTGTCAAGACCAACTCCCAACTTTTAAAATACGGACTCTTACCCTACAGTCACATTAGCTACAAAAGAGAGTGACATGCACTCGCTTGTGGGCGCTCCTGGGCTACCTTCAACCACGTCGTAAAAGTTACTTCAGAGGTATTGTTAAGTCACAAGAACGATGTTTTTGGATTTAAAAGTATTTATTTCTCGATAAAAGTTACACAATATATGAGATTAAATGCCAAACATATCAGATATATACATAAATACGATGTCCTGTTTTCCGCCATCTTGAATTATTTTCTTCAACTCGAGCCACTGACATATGTCACGCTGCCCTCACTGCCTTGGCAGTCGCTTTGTCGCATCGCTCAGCATTTGCATAAAATCGCTGGCAAACGGCCTCTGTATGGATGCACCGCGGCGCTGTAAGATGGCGTAGTATTAATAGCGACAATGGTAGCGAGTAGTATGAAAGACCAAAATACTGCGTCAGGAGGTTGCTTGGGGTGGTAGATGGGTCAAACAACACAGGACTTTCAACCAGGAGACCGGGGTTTATGTCCCGTTCTTGTCTCGCATGTCACAGAAACGTACATTTTGTAATCCCACCCACGATCTTTTCCTGAACCTAACTGCCCCCGTTCTTGTGCCGCATGGCAGTCAGTACGTCCCGACCCAGAGCGTCAAAAATTACGTCAAGAGTCCCGACGCTAAAGGACACTTTAAGCGTGAACAAAAAAACGCCAAAGGATGCAATTTTAGAGTGAATAACAAACGCCAAGAGTCCTTACGCTAAAGGAGAGTTTTAGAGTGGCTTACAATCGCCAAAGGCACATGACCAAGCGTCCGTATTTCACGCAATGGGAGAGTGAGAATGTGTTCGTCAAGACACTATGTGAGTCCCTACACGATGTGAGTCGCGCATGTGCAGAGCGGCCGCCATCTTTGACAGCTAGCTACGGCAACACCACTTGGACGAAGTGCAAAAACTAAATACTTTCACGCAGGACAAGCGTGTTCGTTCCTTGGGAGTGTTTTAATCGAAACCACGATTTTTTTCTAAACTTAACTTGCCGTTTTGGTGCCTAAACTTAACTGTCTTGGCCGAATATATATATATATATATATATATATATATATATATATATATATATATATATATATATATATATATATATATATATATATATATATATATATGGACCTTTTGAAAATGTAGTGAACGTTGTGTGGATGGACGTAAAGTTATATTTTGTATAATTTATTAATATTTTCATTTTGCCAACCTTTGATATTTACACAGCTAAAACATATTAAGCATTACTGAAATTAGTTTTGTTAGGGCGTTCACGAACATTAGCTGACGTTAGCTTAGCTGTGTTGCCACATCTAGAGAGAGTTTGGTCGTGAGACAGAAACAAAGTTAATTTTCTCCTGATTTGTCCGTCTCAAAACGTATCAAGTAACACCCTCAGGAGAAAAAAATAAATAAAATGAAATTGTTAGTGTGGCAAATAAATCAGCAGAAGAAAGTAGCAAGGTGTGCCAAAGCCGTTTTTTAGGGTTCGCAGCAGTGATAGATAAACTGGGGATGTGTACTGTATGGAGGAAAAAGATGAGTTGGAAAGAGGTGGAATATGAAATAAGTAAACATGTTGTCCCCTATGAATGATGCACTCACCCCTTTGGGCCAGTCACTTATAAGATGCATCATTGCTCCAAGTTTTGTTTGAATTTGTATTGCCTTTGATTATTATTCCCTTCAGTTAATCACCGTTAATGAGAGATGTAGAAAGCTCCTGCACAACATAACACCTCTGTCAGGTGCGAATGTGAAAGAATCCAAAATGAGAAAAGGGTTAGATACACTAAAACTCCGCTGTAGTCCCATTCTCTGTATCAAAAACTTTTCTCTGCCTTCAAGTGCAGTCGGAAATGTCGAGCTCTACAAACGATCTGACGGAAAACAATAACGAAATATAAAGTCTACTTGTGCTACATCGGGGGGTAAAAGAACACCACAGGACGTCACACAAATGGGCCTTTAAAAGTGACACTCACCACGACCCTGCGGCGAATGACCGGATTGTTTTTTCTGGTCTGAACGTGCCCCTAATGGTGCTCTGTATCAGCTGGATGTGTAAATAAGTCAGATTGCTAACGTGTTGACCCGCAGCTTTATAAGGTAATATATCAATGTTCTTTTTCAACGCATTCTCAAGAATGGGTTCGTATGATATCGTACGAAAAGTAATGCACACTAAAAACGTATGATATCATACGAAAACCAGGAGACCACTGGCTGGTCACGTGACATCAGCTACAAGCTCCGTGACGCCGAGCGGCAGTTGGTAGTTGTTTAGGCCGCTACAGAGCTTCGTGACGCCAGCACACGCACACACACGATCACAATTAATCGCAATTTTATCGAAATCGCAATTTGGACTAGTGCAATATCCAAATCGCAGAGAGCTGCAATATTTGTTGTTTGTTAAAGGCAAAATATTCTTCTGAATGAAGTATTATGGTGCTGCAGAGACATCCTGGCCTACAATTCCTATCCTACAGAAAACATCTTTGTTTGGTACAGATCCTCTCAAAAATCACACTATAATCATTTACATTTTATAAGATTTAATATTAGTCAATGAAAATGAGAATAATGATACAAACATAATCCTTCCCTTCAATATCGTGAATCATATTGCAATCGCAATATCAGTCAAAAATACTCCTCTTTTCCTCATATCGTGCCGCCCTAACACACACACACACACACACACACACACACACACACACACACACACGCACACGCACGCACGTTTGTTTCACTATCTTTGTGGGGACCTGTCATTGACATAATGCATTCCCTAGCCCCTTACCCTAACCTTAACCATCACAACTAAATGCCTAACCTTAACCCTTACCCTCACCCTAACCATAACCTAATTCTAACCCTAATCCTAAAACCAAGTCTTAACCCTCAAACAGACCTTTATCCTTGTGGGGTCCAGTATTTTGGGCCCCACAAGGCTGTGCAGACCCCACAAGTGTACTGTATTCCCCAGTTTTTGGACCCCACGAATATAATAAAACAAGCACACACACACACACACACACGCACACGCACACACACACACACACACACCTTGCCCTGACCTCAGCACCATTAATTAGTTGGAAACAATTAGTTGGAGTATGAAGGCACCAAGGATTAGATTCATTATGACAACAACCTCTCGTGTGCCGCCGGTCCTGGAGCAGCGTCTTCGTGAGTGTCCTCTGTGTTCAGACATAGCAGCACTTAAACACAATCTGTCAAGATTCAAAGCCAGTCTGTCCCAAGGTCGATACACTTGGCGGCATAACCAAGTGTTGAAGTGCCTGGCGGAGAGTTAACAAACCAAAATCAATTTTAAACACAGGGGCAGGAGAGTGCCGTGGACTTAATGCAAGGCTAGTTCACTTTCAGCTAAAGAAGAAACCAAATGATGGCATCTCAAGTACCGTAGAACTAGGGCTGCACGATATGAGAAAAATATCACGTTACGCAATAAATAAACAGATATTAGAGTGTACTCAGTTCTGCCTCTCTGCTGCTTTCAGTATTCTTCTAAAATACAACAAATTGCTTGTTGAATTTCAAACAAATAAAAAGGAAATAATTTCCAGCATTCGTTTATTGAACACTTTTAAAGGCACCACTAAAAAAAGAATGACAGCTACATTTTAAAGTGCAGTTTCCTACTTACATTTTCTTTCAACTTACACAACAATTTTCTTAATGTTTTTTGCGATATGTCGCAGCCTTTCGCAGCGTGTATATTGTGCAAGTTGATAAACCGATGACGATAAAAAGACAATATATTGTGCAGCCCTACGTACAACATAACAGACCACAACCTTACCAACTAGTGGCCTCACTATTGGGAGAGCAAGAGGGGAAAATAGTTAGAATAGCCTGCAATGATCTATAGGCCATCATCAGCTTTATCATCCGCAAAAACAGCATTAAAGTGCATTATGGTACAAAATAAACGTTTGGATAATACTTGGTTAGTAATCATTTTGTCCAATTGATTGCTTACAGAAGGCAAAGGGGGTTTTATAAGAACCTAAATCACAAAGTGGGCTGCTTTAGAAGAGAGTGGCCCATCCTCACTGATTAAGATGTCATAAATTCACTCCATTTCCCCAAATGAAATTCTGTTGTCAGATATGTACATTGTCCCCCCGCAGAGATCAATCAAAACTTAACAGCGAAGAACAAAGCTGTCTGCTAACCAGCAACGGGAGAGCTCTCTGTGTGGAGAAAGCAGCACTCGGTGGGAAGAATCACAGCTCGGCCAGCTTGTAAAGATGAGTGTGTGCAGCTCGCTGACGTTAGCTCAAACCAGGGCTGTAGTCAAGTCCACCTTTGTCAAGTCCAAAACAAGTCCAAGACCAGGACTAATCAAGGCCGAGTCCAATGAAGTTTGAGTCCAAGTCAAGACCGAGTCCAAAAAGGTTTGAGTCCAAGTCAAGACAGAGTCCAAATGAGAGACAGTCCCGACCGAGAAAGAAAGGATCAAATTAGGCCATATTATTTACTTTAAAGCTATAGTGCGTAGTTTCTATCTCCTCCATGAGGAATTCTAAGTGATGACAACACCACTGTCGGCGCATCCACATGATACAAGCCTTCCGTGATCGCGCACCACCCCCACCCCTCCTCCACACAGTTGTTTGTAGCCAAGGAGTCACAAGAAGAAGAGGTAATTACCGACACATTTTTCTGAACATAGCCAAACAGAAATACAGAGAGAGTTGTGTGGAGCTGATAGTCTTCATTAGTTTTGTATCAACTCATTTGGCAATGGCTTGAATGTAAAGGACATTCATTAATATGAAAAAGTTACAGAATAAAGCTTTAAGTATACCAATTTCACTAAAGGCACATGAGGCTGAAGTGCAACTTCGCTAATGGAAAATGTAACCATTAACAAGCAACACAGTTGTCGCTTAAAAAACTGACATGATGACATTCTTGAACTGAATACTCGTCCTGAAGAATCCATAGCGTCAGTGGCCAAAATGAAAATGATTGACGCCTGATGATTGAGGTATATGACACAGCCAGGCGTATACCAGGGGACCAATGTTAATGCCTGTTCTAGATGGATTTTGAATTAAACCAACACCTGTTTTCTGAACAAGTGTGCTTCATCAATGGTTTTGTTTTTGAAGGAGGAAGTTACTTTAGAAAAAAAATCATATAGTGCTGGACTCGGTCGAGACCAACTAGAATATTGGCAAGTCCAATGGCCGACTCCGAGACAAGTCTGAGTCCAAATACCAACGAGTTCAAGACAAGTCCGAGACAACAGAAAAACGGCTTGAGTCCGGACTAACGTACTACAGACCTGGCTCAAACTGACAGACAGTTACTGTTTGCTTGACATCAGTTAAATTGGTTGTTTCACATTCAAAGTTAAGAAGTTCAGAAATAGTCTTCTTGGATATACAATTATTCACATTCTTCATGAGTAAGATGAGAAGAACACTATGTTATGTATACGTAGCTGGGAGGCTACATTAAGCCCAGAGGTGGAAAGTAACGAATTACAGTTACACACGTTAATGTAATTGGGTAGTTTTTTGTGTACTTTTACTTTTTAAAGTAGTTTTTTTTAAATCTGTAAATTTACTTTTACTTAGGTTTGTTTTGTTTGAGGTATTGGACTTTGTATTTTAAATCACATCCACATCGCAAAAGTTCCTGAACGTTGTTTTGCGCCATTGCTTTTGCAAAGTATCTGTCAACAAACTAAAATCAAAAGCGTGATATGGCTTTGTGCCCTTATTTTTTTTCTTCTTTTAAAGATAATTTTTTGGGGCATTTTCGGCCTGTATTTTGACAGGACAGCTGAAGACATGAAAGAGGAGAGAGGGGAGGGAATGACATGCGGCAAAGGGCTGCAGGTCGGAGTCGAACCCAGGCCCACTGCGTCAAGGAGTAATATATATATATATATATATATATATATATATATATATATATTGGGCACCTGCTCTACCAACTGAGCTATCCGGGCACCAGAGCCTGCGACTTAATTAATTAAGTATAATAAGTATAAATAAGATATTAAATAAGTATAATTATAAAAAAGTCTGTAGTAGTGTTGGGAAAGAACTAATCACTGTGCATTTCTGTAATTTAACTCATCGTTCCAGACAGCATTTTAAACATCAGAAAATGACATGATCTGTGATAGACATTCATCAGGACAAAGCCAAAAGCCGGAGGGAGAGACGTGAGCCAAAGATACTGAGGTGAATTTTGAGTCAAAAGTCACACTCCATCTTGGAGTCATAACTCAATCAAAACACACAGACAAGAAACCGATATTGATACCATTCATGTGACTTACACTCTTCCAGAGGATATCATTATCTTCGATGTCAATCACGAATAAACTTCCATAAATCTGCTTAGAAATCATATGTTCCTTATAATTGCAGAACTTACATAAGAATCATCATGTTTCAATGTTTTCTTCAGCATTAAAGTAATCCTGTGATAGTTGTCATGGGTACACTGTGAGAAGGGACTGTTAATGCTGCTAATTTGCCATTATTTTGATGGTGCCAATTTGCTATAATGTTAACAAATATATTCTAAAAAATGGGGCATCAAAGATAATACAAGTAATGCAATACAAGTAATGCAATGACTCGGCATTCCGCTATCTTGGTGCTCTCCCTACCAATGATAAATATTATATTAGCTGCTCTGTTTCAACAATGTTAGGCTGGAAAAATGTGCATGCATCCTCACATGAGCCCCCCCCCACCCAGTCCAACACCCCTGTTCGGGACAGCCCTACATGGCTCACTCAAAAGTTCAAAAATATGCTCACCATAACACCTATAAAGCTTTATCATCAAGATGTTGTTTTTCCTTTATTTACTATGTACACAAACAGAAATGTAAAAATGCCAATTTGTGGATTTAGGTGGAGTTACATGCTATAAATATTCCTTAAAGGCACACTGTGTAGGAATTTCTCCCATCTAGCGGTGAAATTGTATTTTGCATTCAAATGAATAGTGCTCTCTAGCGCCTCGCTTTTTCAAATGTGTGTTGCAACTGCGGTAGCCGTTATGTACCAAGAAGGTATGACAACATGTCTTCCAATTTTCGCTTTTTTAGCGACGAGGATTCCTTCTCCTGTGGCTCGGCATAAGTATGATCCTCTTTTATGAACTAAAGTGCAGTGCAGGCTTTCAAATTTGCCGGGGCAGTGACAAGCGCCTCTCACTGATCTCCTTCTCCGTTTCAGCTGGTTTCAGTCACGTGACGCTGGCTCTGAACGAAAACGTGTTGTAGATTAGCTAGACAGGTAGGCTAGTGCTCTATGTCCCTCTCAGCGATTAGAGTTTTTCAAAATGGCGGAACGACATGGAAGCCTCCTTGGACTTGCCCATCCAATGTAAATACAGATAAGAAATCCTTCGCTTACGAGGATAAGTCAGATCATTGGCAGAGGTAATTTTACACAAATGAGGACATATTTATGAATGAAGACATTGATTTTAGCTAATAAAATAGATTAAAACATTGTATCTTTAACAAAATTCCAGTCTTTATTCAACACCCAGTTTGCTTTACGCGAGTGGTATCAATCTTTTCATAGAACTATCGGAAAAGGTGCATTTCCCAAAAATGTTGAACAATGTATAAATTATTAACTATTGACATATTAAATGATCTAATTACGAACTATGCATGAATCAACCACTCTTACTTTATAAGGTTCTCCAAACAGGTTGAATCCAGTTGAGAACAGGTCTTCATCCTGTTGGACCTCCTGGTTCCTCCTCTCCCACTCTCTCCTCTTCAGAGCGCTGCGATCTGACTCCAGATGACTGGAAACACACAAAGAGAAAGGCTTGTTAGCATCCCCCCGCTGAGGCCGACACATCGCCCCGCCACCAATCAGACCCACTGATTGTTGCTAACAAGTCAGTTTTGGATCTACAAAGAGCATTGGCTGAAATTATCCTCCTGCTGTGTGATCGGAGTAGGCGGGTATAGCTTGTAAAGGGAAATAACAGAATAAATCATGTCAGTCTGAAATTCAAATACGACACATTGATAAACAAGGGAGAAAGAGAAAAATACGAAGAAAAACTGAATCTGGTTTAAGATTCAAAGTGACAGCAAGATACTAGGTTTCTGTGAAAACAAGAATCCAACGGAGGATACGTAATGTTGATGATTAATGAAGCTGAATGGTTTCGGTAAGATTACTAATAATATTTAGACATAGGCTACTTATCAAACCTGGCTTTCTGACGTGTCTGGATATGATACGGTTTCCATTTACCTCACTTCTAGCACATGCTGTCTTCCCCTGAAACTAATATCCTGATAATCTCTCCCCTATTAAAGACATAAACGGTGACCTAAGTGTTTGTGTACTGACAGCTTCAAAGAATATATGGAATGTTTTCTGTCTCTTTGAATCAGCTCTGCACTCAGTATAAGCAGTTATTTTTGCTCTGGCCTTTTGAATGAACTCCAGCTGTCTTAAATTTGATTTGTAAAGGCTGCTTGATCTTCAAACTCCCATAAAGTGCTTATCCCATGCTACAGACGCTTATTTTACCCAGAACTTTCACAAACCTATTGCCCATGGCTTTGCTGTGCGTTGTATCTGTATCTGCAGGAGACTGTTTGATTAAAAACAAGATCAGCCAAGGTCAATAGATTTCAAAATGTATTAGGAATAGTACGACGGTTGTTTTGTTTGAAGTTGGTCTTCGTATTTGCTGCAAAAGGTCTGGTGTGTCTTTGAGATGTGAAGGTGCAGTGGGCAAATAAATAATTGTCCACACACCCGATCAATACCACACTCTCATGTCTGTCGGTTCAGCATGGGGCTGGAGCCAAGAGGCAATTAGCTTAGCTTTCTCCAAAATTAAAAGTTTGCCTAAATACAACCTCAAAGGCTGCAACATATTTAATTTCGGTTCACAAACCGAAATTAAATATGTTGCAGCCTGTCACTGTACCCAGCTGTTTGTGGCAAAGAAATAGTTAGCGCATGTAACTCATCCTAAAACCACAAATTGTTGTTTTTATAAAGCTAGTCATCTCCTGGCTCCAAATTAGCACAAAGACATGAGAGCAGTATTGATCATGTCATCTAAGTCTCATGAATAACTCACTTTTAGAGTGCTTGTGCATACATTTTGGGTATCTGAAGTGCCTACCAACCCACAAACTGTAGAGTCTTTTGTGGTCTGATTTAATGAGAAAACATGGGGAAAAGCCAACCTGTAGTACCTGAAGTAATGCTGATAGCCAGAGTAAACTCTGGGAATTTAATCTCAGCAGTGTTATGCTGTGCTCCCCTGATAACCACACACACACACACACACACACACACACACACACACACACACACACACACACACACACACACACACACACACACACACACACACACACACACACACACACACACACACACAGGAGTATCTCCACCCACGGCTTGAGAACCATTTTTGCAAAGGTGCACCATATTTTTGCATAAGCCAATCAGAGCAGACTGGGCTCTTAAAGAGACAGGCGCTAAAATGGAGAAAAAACTGAGCATTTCGGACAGAGGGTGAATACAGGTATATTATGACAGACAGTATGAGAAAAATAATGTGTTTTTTGAACATTAAAGCATGTAAACATATTCTAATAGAAACCCAAAATACATGTGTGAACATGAAAATGAGCATTATATGTCTCCTTTAACTATTCTTTTGTATAGCCTGTTACATTTGTGAAAAGCATTAGGAACTAACCAGGCTAAACCCAGTCCACCAGTAAATAATGACATTACATGAACTAAATTAATTAGCATCTTTATATACAGTCTGGGGCAACCAAAACACACTTTATTGTCCGTGCTGTTTAACACAGCAATAAATTGTCTGTTCCTACAATATTAGCCAGAGCTCAAATAGGCAACCCTTTTACAGTTTTTCTATTTATAATAAGGTCAAAATGATGTAACATATGCCATTAGCTGGGTACTTTTATTCATGAGTGCATTCATTTTTAACGTAGGTGGGCCCAGTGGGAATTGAAGTCCTAATCCAGGCAGTGTTTATGACGTGCTGTACCCAGTGAACCACATCGCACCGCAAAGGGCAGATTCATTTATGTCCTGTCACGCCGTCATTGGATGGATCCCAATAAAATTTGCTTTTAATCTTTCAGCATTCCTACACTCCTGCTATGAACTATGGGTTTCTGTCTTGAAAGCCAGACTTATTGCTTATGATTATGATTCAAGATTGTTTCTTGTGGCATTTAAAATATGAGACAGCTGACGGTAAACAATGATAAGAATGATTGGAGAGTGGTCTGCGGGGAATAGTGAGGGGGAGGGAGGGAACCCCAAATTTTTGGAACATTTTCCCTACGTTAAGCTAAGGCAGCTCGATTGTGTAAAAATCATAATCACAATTTGGTCAATACTGATATCACAATTATTTACCACGATTACCCGTTGACTTTTGGAAATATGTTGCATTTATTGAACTTAAAAAAACAGTGGCATAGTTAAACATAACAGTGAAAACACCTTGAACTGTGAAATTGACCTTAATACTTTTCCGGTTGTACTTTCTGATTTACTTAACCTTAAAATAAATAATATTAAAATGTTGGCTGAGTGGGTTTAGCCATCGGAAGGGGCGAAAGGGCATGTGTCATTCAGAACACAAGACAAAATAAGAGTTCACTTGCAAAACGTAATGTGCAAAATAATATTTTTTCTCGATTAAATTGTAGTGATGCACCGAATCCAGGATTCGGATTCGGCAGAATATTGGGCTTTGATTAGGTGAAGGTGTTTACGTAGGTGGAGCGTTCAATGCAGTAGGTTGTGAGAAAGTGAAAATGGAACTCGTGAGCAGAAAAAGTGTTGTTTGGCAGTACTTTCGGTAAAAAGAAGGCCGTTCAAGTCCAGCTACATGTTCAATTTGCAATTTGTCTCGTGGTGGCGAGGACCCTAAACAATACACAACATCACCGCTGTTAAAACATTTGCGTATGAAACATCAGAAAGAATACGAGTTGTGCACGAAGGAAGCTACAGACAGCAGCCAGAATGCAGCAACTTCAGGTACGGCAAAGGAAGTACAGTCACAGCTAAAAACTTGTTTTAACCTGACAACGATTAACGCATTTACTGTGTTAATGGACTTAGGATGGGAGGAGGATTCGGTATTCGGTTTCAGATTTGGCAGAATCTTAACCAGTGGATTCGGTATTCGGCCGAACCCCAAAAATCTGGATTCGGTGCATTCCTATTAAATTGTTTATGTGATCGTTAGAAGACAAAAATCTGAATTTGATTCATTGCACAGCCTTAACGCAACTACGTATTTTTTAGCGACCCTGGCTTCCTAGACCAGCCTCCACTGAGAAATCTACAAGCTGGCAGCCAAACTTTAATCTCCCAAGTACAAAGTAACGTGTGTGCGTACTCTATGTGTGAGTGAGAGTGCTATGCATGAGGCTGTTATGCATGAGGCTGACCCTGAAAAAGGGCATCCTGTTTTACCACAGCCACTGAGGAGAGATGAGACAGGCCGGCTAATTAGCGATCAACACAATTAAAAGAGACTTTCCTCTTTTTCTCTACCAGACCTTGCCTTCAACACTTAATCTGTCAGCGAGATGCGAGTGGGTGGGAGAAGGAGCGCAGAGGCTATGAGAGGAAAGGGAGAAAAAAAATCCACAGAGACCCATGGGAGGGAAAAAAATAAAGACCCAGTTTCAGGGCAACAGACAGTTTCTTAAAAAGGAAAGAATAATAACAGAATGATGAAAGAGAGTGGTGGGATGGGAAGAGGGAGGTAGAATAGGAAGAAAAGCTAAAAAAAAAGCAAAAGAGAGAGCAGTGGGAATAGAAGACAAAATGATTGACAGGTTAGGTGTTTGCGTGTGTGTATACGTAGATGTGATCACTGTGTGTGCTGGGACTGCTGGTTGACATGTGCATTGTCTGTCAGTGCAGAAAGATAACTGACGGAGCTGTCACTACGGCAAACACACACACACACACACACACACACACACACACACACACACACACACATGTATACAGTACACACACACACACACACACACACACACACACACACGCACAATCAGGGCTGCAGTCCCATGACACAGATCACTGTCTCTGTCTCTGTCTGACACACACTAGACGTTCACAAGGAGGGAATCAGGTCAGACGAGGTAATTAACACATCCGGGATTTATTTCCGAGCGTGCGACAGGAACAGAGGTACGACACTACCTGTCACACACAGGTTAAACTGCCGCTCGGTCTTTTAATACATCAGTGAATTGACTTTCTTTTCTTCTTTTTTCCTCTCCTTTACAGGTTTTTGAACCACGGCACTGTGGTCAGCCAATTTCAGTAAGAATCTCCACTGCGATAGATGCAGTTATTCACGGTTTTTGAGATGGTTTTTAGTCAAAATTATATCATAGTAAAACTTAATTTAACTTAAAGTTGAACTGTATGTGGCTACCAGATAGATAGATAGATACGTAGATACGTAGGTAGATAGGTAGATAGATAGCTAGATAGATAGATAGATAGATAGATAGATAGATAGATAGATAGATAGATAGATAGATAGATAGATACGTAGGTAGATAGGTAGATACATAGATACGTACGTAGATAGGTAGATACGTAGGTAGATACGTAGATAGATGGGTAGATATATAGATATGTAGATAGATAGATAGATAGATACGTAGGTAGATAGGTAGATACATAGATACGTACGTAGATAGGTAGATACGTAGGTAGATACGTAGATAGATGGGTAGATATATAGATATGTAGATAGATAGATAGATAGATAGATAGATAGATAGATAGATAGATAGATAGATAGATAGACTTGACCATGTCTACAGGCCTAGATGCATTGAGTTGCTGCCATGTAATTGGCTGATTACATATTTGCGTCACAAGCAGTTGAACAGGTGTACCTAATAAAGTGGCTGGTGAGTGTATTTCTATCTAACGTGACCGACTCACCAATTTAGGGAGTTTCACCCTTTTACACACAAATAGCTTAAATAGCTTGAAACGGTACTTAACAAACACTAAGTGCAGAAGACGATTTGTTTTTTGTTTTTAACAGGGGGGACTCAAGACAAAAAGTCGCAATTACAAATCCGTCTGCTACTTGCGCACCACGGACAGCGCCATGGCTTTCAATACACAGCACTGTAAGGCTACTGATGTTTCAGAGTCATGGTCGGTGCCATAGATTCTTACTCGTACAAAGCTCAGTCAGATAAAGGACCAATGAACCAGGCAGACTAGACTAACATATTCAATGAAAAAAGCTCTCTGTCCCTGCACTCTCTCTGCTACAAGGGGATGGAGAGGGGGTGGCAGGTTAACAAGGGGCATACATTTTGGTCATTTTGCTTTGTCTGCACTGCTAAGTGATAATAATAATAAAACATGAAGTTTCGAAAGACAAAAGGTATAAAGAAAGAATGAAAAAAGAAATAAAATGAAATAGAGGATAGATGAAGCTATGGGATGGTTTGGTGGGGAATTATAGCAGTGGTGATATCAGCAGTGGGCATACTGTCGATGTTGATATTTTCTCTGAATGAAAATGTAGCGGTGGCAGCTTTCTTTCCTACCACTCGGCTTTCCTTCTGTGTGTGTTAATGTGAGCGTGTTTGTCCTGAAGTAATGCTGATAGCCAGAGTAAGCTCTGGGAATTTAATCTCAGCAGAGCTATGCTGTGCTCCCCTGATAACTAAACACACACACACACACACACACACTTTCATTCACTTTCACTGCACAGAACTTCAGTAACACACTCTCCCTTCCTCAGCAACTGCCACAGAGGTGCCCATTAGCAAGGCACTGAACCTGCAACTCAGCAGGCAGTGGCAGCAGGCACACTGTTAGAAAAGTCTGTAGAAATACGGGCTAATATACTGTGTTAATATGAAGGAATTTTCCGTAAGGAATTTTTTACAGGTGTTTTTCCATATTTTCTGATTAACAGAAATGTCCGTTAAAGGTACAGAGGATACAGTGGCAATCATAACTTTATGAACCCATGCTAAAGTTGACTAAATAAATAAAAAAAATTGATCTGAAATTGAAATTGATCTTAATGCCTTAATTAAAAAAATTAGGAGAAATCCAACCTTTAAGGACACACATTTTCTTTGTGAATGAATAATGTATCGTAAATAAATAAATGTTCTTCCTTAAAATACAGGGGGCATAAGTATACACACCCCTATGTTAAATTCCAATAGAGGAAGGCAGATTTTTATTTTTAAAGGCCAGTTATTTCATGGATCCAGGATACTATGCATCCTGATAAAGTTCCCTTGGCCTTTGGAATTAAAATAGCCCCACATCATCTCATACCCTTCACCATACCTAGAGATTGGCATGGTTTTATTTCAGTTAGCCTAATAGCTGGTTTGATTTGCATTGAAAGATGATCTTATGGAAAGTACCCCATGCCAATGCAACTGGAAGAAGTACCAGGAAGCACTAAAAAAATGCAATGGACAGGTTTGCCATTAAGCCCAGTCCAGAACGATGATTCGCAATGAGACGAGTGTAAACTTGCAGCTACTTGCGCCAGTCTGCAGCGTTCTGAAACCTGCTAGTTTACGGAACCAACACTACACCACAGGCGCTGAAGAAACACACTGGGAGAAAGACTGCTCAGACGGAAAAGACAAGTTAGTCTCATCTTCACGTTAAACGCTACACGTAGGACACAGGGGAATAGTGTTACCGGCTGAGTTAACCTTTAGCAGCGATGTTCTGTTGTTTAGCTTAAACAGTTTGTAACTTAAAAATAAAATGGATTGTGGAACATTTTATCTTTATAGCTTGTAGCTGACTTTACCAGCTGACGTCGCTATTGGCTGTTGAAACAGGCGACATCCCTTACGTTCTAAAACCAGCCACGGGCGACTTAACATGCCGAGTCGTGCTGGCGTAAGTGGAGCTGAGAAGAGCCAGTTCCGACCGCTGCAACTTTTCCCGCAATGTTCTAAAACAGTTTCGTCACACTGCAAATCTTTGGTCTGAACTGGTCTTTAATCAATCGATCGAATTTATTTAAAGTGTAAAATTGCCATTAGACATGGTCTTAGTGCACTTACTTACCAAAATAACAGACAGCAATAAAACACTTGAACAGCATTAAAGCAGTAATAATAAACAATACAAAACCAGCAACATAATAATTAGAATTGAAAAGGTTTGTGAAGGACGTAGAAATGATGGTGCGTTACGGTTGGCTATAGTATAATGAGTAGAGGTGGATTTTTAATCTAGATTTAAAAATGTCAACCGATTGAGCTGTTGTCTTCGGGTCAAATTTGACCCATTTTCAAAAAATGTCTATATCAGAAATGTGGGTTTCTTTCAACCAAATTGCCAAAAATGAACATGGATGGTTCCATTTAACGCTCTTCTCAAGTAAAATGAAGGAACAGTATATGCTGTAATAAGCTCAGATAAATAAGGTGGTGCGAGTCCATGCAGGGTATTAAATGTTAAAAGAAGAACCTTAAAATCAGCTCTAGCTTGCACCGGGAGCCAGTGAAGATAGGCCAGAACGGGTGTTATGTTATCATATTTTCTAGTTTTTGTCAGGATTATAGCTGCAGTGTTCTGAGCTGAGTTGAAGGCCTCTAGTGGCACAATTTGGAAAACCAGAAAAAAAGGACATTGAATTAATGAAGTCGGGAAGACACAAATGCATGGATTACAGTTTCAGCATCACAAAATGATAAAATGGGTCACATTTTTTGCAATGTTATCGAGATGGAAAAAATGCTGTCTTGGTAATAGCCTTGATGAGAGACTGGAATGTTAGGCGAGGATCAAAAATCACACCAAGGTTTTTGACGCTCGAGCGTTCTACAGTTCTAGTCTACAGTTCATATGCTCGAATAGTAAAATGTGTAATGACCTGTGAACAAATGGTGCCGTACAGAGAACCTTTACATGTAATGGCAATGAAAACTGAAAAGCTGTTTCCAACACAGCGCACAGCAGCCAGATGTTAAAGCTGCTCAGCGGATTGAGTTGAACATGTTGGAGTTTCTGTGTTCTGTCGTCAGTAGGAAGAAAGGCTCCAGTCTGCGTATGTCATCATGAGTTTTTTTGGAGCTGCTTCATTGAAAATCAACTGGAGCCTGACTTTGTGGACTCACGCTGCATTTGTGTCTTATGGGAATAACTGTCAGAACGGTTCAAGGCAGACGCCTGGAAATACATTTTAAATCATTTGAAGCCATGAAGACATTTTGTCCATGAGCCAATACCAGAACCCCCCAAAAACCAAAGCAGCTAAATGGAATTCATTTGACGTCATGTGTTGTCGAGAGTTGCAGTTTTCACACCAAATACAAAATTGTCACTTGAAACGAGGCAGGTACAGTAGTTAACTATTGTTCTACTGCTTCTTACACATCAGAGATGGGATTTTAGAGTAAAGTATATATTGCAATATCTATTACAGTAAATCAAAAAACTGAATAAAAACCAATATGTTTTGTATTTTCCAGCGAATGACACATATTTTGAAACGGCCGCCATTTTAAAAGTGGTTAACGTTTAAAATAAGTACGTTTGTTACGTAATTTGAGTTAAGTAGGGTACATATGGGCAGAGGTTAAGTACAATACGTAAACAAGCAAAGAGCAGCCTCCCGGATGAAAATCCTGTGTTTGAACCATTCATCCCCATCCTCCTTATGCAGACTTACACAGACTTACGCAGACTTTGATTAGAAACGATACGTCAAAGACAAACGTAATCCGGGACAAAATACGTTGCCTCAAAACTTAATTGAGAATACAGTTTTGTTGCATGGGAACATCATTTTTAGGAGAATTCATTTTTTTGTATTGTTAATTTAGGATTAAAGTTATTGTATGGGTTTATTTAAAGTGCTCATATTATGCTTTTTGGCTTTTCCCCCCTTTCCTTTATTGTGATATACATCTTTTTGTGCACGTTATAGCTTTACAAAGTGAAAAAGCCCAAAGTCCCCCCCAAATGGACTTACCATCTCCAACAGAAAACACTGTTCACAAACTGCTCCAAACAGCTCTATTGTAGTCCAGCCTTTACTTCAGAGACAAACGTGGTCACTTTGGAACACACGTTATAATGCTCGCCTAGCTGTTAGCTGCTAGCGTGGCACGCCCTCGTACTCTGCTTCTTAATGGCTAGTAGTCCTTACCTAGCTACTGTCAGGACACGTCCTCATACTCTGCTTCTGACTGGCTAGTAGTCCTTACCTAGGTACTGTCAGGGCACGCCCTCATACTCTGCTTCTGACTGGCTAGTAGTCCTTACCTAGGTACTGCGCATGTGCGACTCCCAACAAAGATATAACAGAAGTGAGATGCCTCACTCTGTAGCTAAAACAGAGAGCTCAACACACAGGGTGAAAAGGGGAGCTGCAGCAATATGCAATACAACAAAAATATAGTGTTTTTTGAAAATTAAACCATGTAAACCTATTCTGATATAACCTCTAAATACAATTATGTACCTGAAAATAAGCATAATATAAGCAATTTAAGGGGGATTAGTTCTTCAGCAAAATCCTTTTTGCCACTTGGATTGTTTGAGAGCTTTTCCCACCAAATGAACCATGAAGCCATTAGCAATAAATTGTGTCAAACTGAACTGACCCAATCTCGAACACACTGGCAGTCAGTTAAACTCTGCATACTCTCTTTACCCTGCAAAGAGCATACTGTTCTCATGAACCCTTCTTACAAAAAACGACGTAAAGTAATGCATTGTTATTCGTCAGCATTCCACGTATTATTTTTGGTATGCACCACGGTGACTGCTGCTGTATAAGAACGCTGTGGACTGAATAGGGAGGTGGACAGGGTGGGTGGGTCATAAAACATTGCGTTGACAAGTCGCGGTCACGTGACCAGCTGGGGGGCGCCTATTTTTGTATGATATCATACGTATCGGTGTGGATAAATGTAGGTACAATATTGTACGACCCTGTTTATGAGAATGCATTGCCAAGAAATTACCTAATACTTCAGTGAACTAGCCTGGATGCCAGCCAAACTTAGCCCCGCCCACAACATTTGAGGTTGGTAAGTTCGGTCCGGACTTGATCCGTTGTGGATTAACAATGCTCAAACCAGAGCTGTTCGGAACAATCAAATTGTCAGGGCGGCCTTTATACGATGATGGACAGATGATCAACAGTAACGTAATCAACCACGTCACCAAAGAGCACTTGGGTTGAATTCGTTAACATCAAAGATGGCTACTGCTGGAGAATTCAGATGTTTAGATTCCGCCATCGCGTCTGCTATAGAAGATATCGACAGCGCATTCATTTTAAAAGAGGAACAGAGAACCACGATCAAGGCATTTGTCGATCAGAAAGATGTTTTTGCCGGACTCGGCAAAAGGTCAACATGTGTCACATACTCCGTTGCTCTGATTGGTCGTAGGTCTATCCAATTGAGTGCAGAGGCATTTTCCTTCCTGGTTTAGTTACACGCCCCATAATCACCGCCCAATGGAGCAGTATCAGACTCATATTCTGACTAGAATCGGAGTATGACGACGTCAGGCTGTCAGTGAACACTACGGACTACGCACGACAGTAAGCGTGATCAGTCCACGTCCAGTAAAGGCAATGAGTCTGTTTTACCTTATTTGACAGAAATCTATGCATTTTCCTGTTATTTCTGACAATTTCATGAACACATGTATATATGTAATGTATGTTTGAGTAAATAAATCCCCAATTAACAAAACAATATATTATTCAAAAAAATAATAAAAAATAATATTCATATTTAAATAAATGGGGGGGATGTGTTCATGTTGTAAGCTGTAGGTTTTGTTTTAAAACAAAATAAAAAATTGTTAATCATAAAAAAACACTGCTGAATATTATAGCATTAGCTCAAGTGGTGTTATAAAAAGCCCTTCATATTTTTAATCTTTGTATTTTATTTAACCTGCATTTAACCAGTCAGCTCAATTAGGAATAAACCCTTGAATGCTTTTTGCGATGTGTGTGTGTGTGTGTGTGTGTGTGTGTGTGTGTGTGTGTGTGTGTGTGTGTGTGTGTGTGTGTGTGTGTGCGCGCGCGCGTGTCACAGAGAGCGAGGGAACAAGGGGGTAGAACGAGTGTTTTGGAATGACTGGGAGAGGCGAGGGGGATAATGAGAGGAGGAGGAAGAGGAGGGGGGGAGGGGGAAGGAGAGAGGAATCGCTGTCAGGCAGCAGACAAAAGCTTTGTTTGAAGTGTCAGTTCAACGACGCATTCCGTGCGTGTTTGTGTGTTTTCTGGTCCGTGTGTTCGCTCAGACGGCATTAGACATCAGAGGAATATCAGCAGGCATTCCTGGATAGACTGAGGGAAAGAAGAAGATCCAGAAGGCCATCAATATCAGAATACACATCCCTTTAGGTTTTTCTATGGTGAGACGGGAGGAGATCAGAAATTACTGCTTTGTGTCTGTGTGTGTGTGTGTGTGTGTTTGACATGAAAGCCAGGTATTATAATGAGACACAGCCTTCAAACACATTGTTACCTCCCGGCTTTGTTTTAATGCACATCACACAGACCCGCGTGTTTGACACTGATGGATAGATAAATAGACGGGGAGCGAGGACGGAGCCGGGACATGAGGACTCTGCAGCTTTGTGTCACACCATAGTGTAGGAGAGATAACAATGGCACACAGACATAAATAAATCAAACAATATGTTCTCTCATTTACATATGTACACATTGTTCTTAGTGTTTATTTCTTGTCTTTTGTCAGAACCTAGAAAACAATTATATCAAATCCGCTCAATATGTAAAAAATTTCTTCTAATCCTTTTGTTTCATAAACAAAATGTCAGAGGTTATAAGAAAGTACCACTACTGTAGACGTGAAGCTGTATAAAGGCCTTATAAAAGGATCACACCAGTGTTTTGAAAGTTATGGCCAAAGTCACAGTGAACTAGCCTGGTTCCGCCCTCCTACGTACTTACGCTCAATTTTCATTTTCCTTCAGTACTACGTCTGGGTTTGTGGTATATTCTTGGGTTTTCTCCAGCCAATCTTTATCAGTCCAATCAGCGAACAGAGGGAGTGGCTGAGAACGATGACATTGAGGCCATGCGCTAGAGTTGTAGTTCCGTAATGGCGGCGGAGAAAGATGCGAGCGAAGCCATTCGGTCCGTTGTGGCAACACTGCCGAATATCCAGAAGTTAAAGCCTGAGCAAGAACAATCTCTGCTGAGTTGTGTTGGTGGCCATGATGTTGTGGCCCTCCTCCCCATGGGGTTCTGGAAAAGTTAGATTTTCCAGCTCGCTCCATTAGTGGTGAATGAGTTAGCTAAGGCTAACGCTAGCGATGCTGAGGCAAACGCTAGTGATGCTAAGCCGACGTCACGCCCAAACGTTAGCGATTGGTTATGGCAGATCCACAGTGGCTCTGGGCAGATCCAATAAGTAACTACTTTTTCGAGTAAAAAGTAGTGTAACGCGCTACTACTGAACTATGCTCACAAGCTGGCTGGTAGCAGAGTTATCATGGCAAGCGAGAAGCAGCCAAAGCTAACTTTTGAGAGTGTTTTCAGCTTCATGGCTTTTTGCTAGACGGCGCTCTGAGCCAGGCAGACACAAAGCTGACAACCTCACAGATGGATGCGGTGGTGATGGCCTCATACATACACACAGCGGACCACTGTGGACTTGTGTCGGTTGCACGGACACGCAAGGATTTCCAGAAATAAAGCTGCATGTGTCTAAGGCAATGCACGGACCATCGTGGCTGCGCGACCGGTACAAGTCGATGCAGACATTAATAGTATACACTAACACCGTCTAACGCCGATGACCTGCTGATGTGCATTCAACCCGCGCTGGACTCGTTCATAATGAATCAGCCGTCACTCTGTGAGTAGAGAATCCAGTCCTGCAGTGGAGTTCACACGCTTTATGGTCAAAGATAGTTTTTGTATAATTTTGTATAAGTCCCTGCCAAAGACCCCTGCTTTTAAAAGTAACGTAAAAGTAACGAGTAAAGTAAAATGTTACTTTCCATAGGGGGTAACTAAGTAAAGTAACGGATTACTTTTTTAAGAAGTAACGAGCAAACACTACTTTTTAAAAGTAACTTCCCCAACACTGATTAAAACCCTATTTAAAATATACAGTTTATTTTCTTTCTTAATAGATACCTGATTCTTTCTGGTAGATAATGCTGTATTTACATCGTAGCTGTGTTCGAAAATGCTCCCTACCACAGAAATAGTGTACTGGTGTGTTTGCCATTTTGTAGTGGTGTTCCAACTTTCCGCGGTTAATTTCATTCACTATAAAATACCCACAATACACAGCTAATTTGAGCATACATGCAATGTATCCTACATTTAACTCCCGTATAACCACAATGCAACGCGGTCTTGTTTTCCCGGAAGAGAAGAAGAAGCGGAAATCAAAGTGAAAATTGAAAAGGAAAAATGGAGCGGGTTTTCATTTCTAAACAGTGGAAATGTAACATGCAACATATACTGTATAATATACAACCTTTTACTATTCTCCTGAGTGCCCGCTTTGTTTCAGGGATGTATTAGAAGTATTTTTGCTTTGGTTTGTTTACATGATGCTGGCCACGCCCGCTTCCGTCACACAGGCGCATCTAATGACACAAGTCACGCAACAATGTGTTGACCAAATCTTGTTTGGTCATTCCCTATATACAGTGGCACTCATAAGTTTATGAACCCATGCTAAAGTGGACTAAAAAGAGGAATAAAAAACCCATTATTAATTATTTAATTAATGCCTTAATTAAAAACATGAGGGAAAATCCAAACTTTAAGGATACCAATTTTCTTTGTGAATGAATAATGTATTGTAAATAAATAAATGTTCTTCCTTAAAATACAGGGGGCATAAGTATACACACCCCTATGTTAAATTCCCATAGAGGCAGGCAGATTTTTATTTTTAAAGGCCAGTTATTTCATGGATCCAGGATACTATGCATCCTGATAAAGTTCCCTTGGCCTTTGGAATTAAAATAGCCCCACATCATCTCATACCCTTCACCATACCTAGAGATTGGCATGGGGTACTTTCCATAAGATCATCTCTCAATGCAAATCAAACCAGCTATTAGGTTAACTGAAATAAAACTATTTTAATTCCAAAGGCCTACCTTTATGGGAATTTTGGGTACAGTGCCTTGCTCAAGAGCACCTTGGCAATGCCCAGTTGATGAACTGGAATCTCTCCAGCTACCAATCCACACTAAGTACTTTGGTCCATACGGGGACTTGAACCAGTGACCCTCTGGTTCAACCCCCTACAGGCTGAGTTACTGCCACCCCATTTTTATAAATATGCATGTAGATTAAATTACTTTTAAACCTAAAAAAACTTTTAGATCTTTAATATGAGTAGTGTCTTCAAGTATGCCTTTCAGGCTGCACAACAACCTCCAGCAATGAGGAAGGGCAGCCTGTATGTAGAGAGGCAAGAGCCAGGGCAAAAAAACGCTCTGCCAAGCACTCGCTGCTGTTTCACCTAGGATGTGTGCTTGAGCGGCGAGCTCGCTACGTTCCACAAGCTCTCTTACTGTTTTCAGTCTAATTCAAGACTGAAAAGATTAATTTTCACTTTCACCGAACTAAGACTCGCTTAATTGCCTTGTTAACTCATTGTAAAACACACTTCAGTCAAACTCGACAAAATACATACAGGAAGGCCACAGTGCAGCTGGATATTTTACAAAATAAACCAAATTTCAAAATAAAACCGAGAGAGAGAGAGAAGTTTTGTAGAGTCGAGAGGAGAAGTATTGCTTTCTGACCGGCGCGGAGAACTGCGCATCTGGTATCGAATTTATTTGTGTCCCCGAAGGGCGATTAGGTGTGCAGCAAGTATAAACACATACAAGACACATAAATACATACAAGTTCTACACAGTCCAACTGGAACACAACCGTAACAGTACGAGGACAAATAAATACCAGTACAAGGTGCATGTATAGCAGCGTCAAAGTAACCTACATAGGGTAGGAAAAGGTGCATATCAGCCTACAAAGTTGACACAATATAATCAATAACGACCATCGTCAACAACATCAGCATCCATTACATCACCAACCCCTTTTTATCAATGTTTCTGACATCCTCAACACATAGTCAACAGACTTGAATATATGACCAACCAAGGAATAAAGAAAGAACAAAGAAAGAGGATGAAATGAGGTAGCCAAGAGATCAAAGAAGACTCCTCCATTGATCCCTATACAAGAAGGAAATGGCTGCAGGTATAAAAGGAGTACTGTGCACGATCAGGCACGAATCTACGCTTCCAAGGCCGTTCGCTGCGCTTCAGCGTTAAGGGTGTTCCCGGCGTTAGTCTTTCCACCGTTCCAACTCTGGTGTGGTCAAAATAAACCTTTAATTCAGTGAGTTACACGTGAGAATATGCTGGCTCTACAGCATCTGACCAGCAACTCTCACTCTTTCTTCAGAGGCAGACCATTAAATTAGCTAAATAAAATTACAAAAAAATGCCTAAAAAAAAACAAAAAAAAACGACAGTGTAGGCTACTCAGCCAATCGCCAATACATTCGTCAATCGCCTGAACCCAGAGTGTATCAACATTTTTATCCAGTCAGATCCTGCCTCATGTGAACTATAGTGGCTGGACAGTAGAACAGATTTCAGTGAGACGCAATGAGGACTTGATTAATGAATGTTGATGGTTTCACATTATTTAGTAACACGTCAAAAAACAGCTTACAACATATACAATACGTTTTTAATTATCATTATAGTTGGCACTGTTTGAGAGTAAGCCTGATGGTTTAAATTTTAATTATTATTCTTTTAACTAGGAGAAGTTGTGATTTTATAGGTGTGATGGCCAAAGCCACACATGGTAACAACAGCCAGCAGTGGTAATATTCTACATCTATTCTTCACCTGATTTAGTTACAGTGCACAGGTTCATTTAAGTTGCAGTCATCCACAACCCAAACAATTCATGCACACAAAAGTCAGATATTTGATTTGTAATCTACATATATATTTGCTTTACACCTTACACTGTTTAAATGTGCACACATTTTTACATTGTAGGGTTAAATAATCATGTTTCTGTTCTATTTATCATTATGTTTTAGTCAGTTGTTACCCTGCTGGTGGAGAGGTCCTTCCTGGTGGAGAAAAGGCATGGCCAAGGGTGGAGGACTGTTAAATCCTATGGGCTGCCATTTGAGCCATACCATGTGCTGCCATGTTGAAGGTGGGGATTAGGTTTAGTTTGCTTTTCCTTTGTATTAGTTGTAGTTTATGTCCATTTTGGGTTCCCTTGTGTGTCAGATAAGATGAGATAAAAATAGATTGTATTATCCCGAAGGAAATTTGTCTTGGACAAACAAACAATATCTGCTGTTAAAAGAATTCAACACAACATAGTGCATACATACATATGGTACACAGACACAGACTGCTGCATCACTCTCTATGGACATGCTCATGTTGCCTCTCTCCTCCTGTGTTTCCTCCATTGACATATATAAAATGGACCGACAGATCCCGTTGCTCTGGACGGAGACCAGTGAAGGTCAGTGGTGGCCTAAAGGTTAGAGAAGCGAGCTTGTAACCGGGAGGTCGTCGGTCAAATCCCCAGACGGACAGGATAAAATCTGGGTGGGGAAAGTGAAAGAGCAGCGCTTGTCCCTCCCTCATTACCACCACTGAGGTCTCCTTGAGCAAGGCCCTTAACCCCAACTGCTCCAGTGGAGCTGCTCAGTGGCCAGCAGATCAGACTGTGGTTGTACTGGGACCAAGCAGTTTCCAGGTATGAATGTGGAACTGTGTGAATGTGATCAGTGCGTTCCTGCAAAAGAGAGGCTGCCTCTCAGTGAACCTTCCCTGAATAAATAAAGGTTAAAAAAAAAGGATATTAGAAGCACTTTTCCGGTGATGGCTGAGCGTTACTGCGCAGTCTCCAACTGAGCTGTGACGCGAGCAACGTGTCTGAAAGTTGGAAGTCTTCTGGTAGCTGTGCCAAGAGAAATCTCAATCAATCTTGCAGAGACGGAGAGTGTAGGTATATGTAAGGAGATAACAACTAAAATGCTAGTTAACATTAGTAGTTAAACAGAAAATGCCTGCAAGCTTCTCCTGTACTGTAGAGTAATTTATCTACTGTGTGACAGTTAAGTCACTTGGTTATGACACAATCGTTAGCCTATTTTTACAAAAACGCCTGCTATGGAGCCATAACATGAGGTACAAGGTAATGGAGCCTTTTATACATTGTTGTGTTCTTTAGAAATAAACAATGGACAATCTTTAAATGCTTCAGATGTAAAGTTATTCGCTGTCAAAGTGGCGCCAAAATGAATGGCAGTCAATGGAATTCTAACGGTAGGTGATGGCTTGTTAGAATCAAAATGGCGCCATAGGAGCTACACGTTCCGAGGAGAAGCTTACCCCCGTGATTTCCTCGGTGGGGAGGGACTAAGACGGGAGGAAGTGGAGGAGTCGGGATGCAATTTAAGCGATATGAGATGCAGCTCAGGAAACCATAGCAAAACGTTGTACACCGTATTGAGATTGAACGTGCCCATGTTTCAGTTTTTATTGGCTGTGTCACAGGTGATACCCAATCAGCAGAGACGTATCTGTAAACTCATGGTATTAAAAAGGCAGAGCGCTTGCCCAAATAACAAGGACGTTCAACACAACCCCGTTTCAGTTTAAAATGAACGTGTTGCTACGTTTTTTCGGGGCTGAACGTAGCCCAGCATTGTATTGCGTCTCATTCAGTTAGGTCAGTTTGTTTAGTACACATCCTGTTTTATCGTTGCTAGTTTGCGTATAGTTTTATTTTGTTGACTTCTTTAATGGACCTAGTTATTAAATTCTTATAAAAAATAATAAAAAAATAAATGTTCAATGAAAACTCCTGTTCTCATTGCCTCACTGCTTGGTCCCTGACAATCGGGGTTCCTAAATATCAACGCATCAATTATCACTGACATCTGATTGAGTATGTCTGATGTGTCACATTTACAGTTATTTACTGTCTTCAGTGCCTTTGCAAAATGGGAGTGAGTGAGTGAAAGAGTGTGTGTGTGTGTGTGTGTGTGTGTGTGTGTGTGTGTGTGTGTGTGTGTGTGTGTGAGCGTGCACGCACACGCGTGTGTGCGAGCGTGCATTTGTGTGCATGTATCAAATCATGTGCCTCTTTCATTCAAGGTACTCTAACATAATGGCTTTTGGAGCCCAGTGAAACAAAGGATTAACGAGAGCGAGAGAAAAAATGAAAACAATGAGAGAGGGAGAGGGAGAGAGATGTTGAAGTATGTGTGTGTGATACAATGAAAACAGGCGTCTCAGGCACATTTCTGAGTGCAAACACTTTTGAGTAGAATCATTGTCAGAGCAAACACGGACTCTAGTGACTCTAGAGGCCGTTCTCACGCCATCTCATCTCATCTCACACCGGCCCCCACGCCCCCAGAATGCATTGTAAATGTCTGAAATGGCCCCTCACTGCTCTTTGTACAAGGATCAAATTCATGATAACATAGCCTCTCATAACATATCAACAATTTGAATTATTTGGCTTTAATATAGCCCAGATGTGTACAATAGCTATTTTTCATACACTTTCCGGTGGTAATAATTTTTTAAAAGTGTGACACTCTCTAAAGAGTCTTTTCAGCTCGGTCCAATTTCACATCAGGGATGATGACTTATTCTTCTTTCAAAATACAAGAAGAGCATTATCAGATGTGGGATAATTCACAGCTAAGGTGTGAAGATTCATACTGTTGTCATTCATAATGGAACATAGTTTGCAACTCGGACAAATGTCCAGATGAAATTTTGTTTAAAAAGAATGAAGTGATTATTCATTGTGTTTGAATAACCTGACTTTACCTATGGATTACTGTGGTGCTGATGTTACAACACAACAGGCTGAATAGCTCTGGATAAATAATGATTTCAGCTTTTCAAACATTACAGGCCAAGGCCATTTTGTATCGCATCATATTTTAAAAACTGCAAGTGTTTTTTGTGCAAAAATCTTAATGTGTAAAGTAACTAGTAACTACAGCTGTCAGATTAATGTAGTGGAGTAAAAAGTACAATATTTCTCTCTGAAATGTAGCAGAGTAGAAGTAGAAAGTGGCATGAAAAGAAAAGACTCAATTAAAGTACAAGTACCTCAAATGTATTCTTAAGTACAGTCAGGGACGTCGTTAGGCCTATTTTAGGGGGGCTGAAGCTACCCCAAAATGTTCCTAAGCCCCCCTAAATAATAATAAGAACAACAATATCAATAGCCGTATCCTCATTCATATTTAGACGCAACAAATATGATATATATCCAGCTACAAAAAAATAGCCGAAAAGTCGCAAGTTAGACAGAAGTACAAAGAGTCGTTGTGCTATCAAGATGATGCCCCGCACCGTCTCGTTGCATTGGTGTGAACTGGCAGCTTTCAGAGCGTTGCATACCGGAGCTTACTCTTTGGTCTGAACTCGCTATGCACCCTCCCCCCCACAAACACACACACCGATACACACGCTAATGGTGAAAGGAAGATTGATTACACCTAGTGTGATACAGAGTGAAATTGAAAGTTGTTTTTAATTACCTGCTTACCTTTAGCTACGTTTTCTTGAGGTAAAGGAAAGGAGATATTTTGGTTTGCTATGGAAAACTAAAGTCTAGCTAGAGTGAACGAGGGAAATACAAGAAATGGTTAACTTAGCAAGCTAATCACAACTCTTTATTCATTGCCAATAATATAGCCTCTCTATAGTAGGCCTCTGCTAAAACAATATCAACCCCCATAGAATGTTGTTGTCACTGAAAACCAAATGTCATAGGGTCCCTGTTAATGATTTTGTACCGTTGTATCCTTCAATTCATTGAGCAGATGAGATGGATATTGGAAGCTATTTCAGCAGAGAGAAAGAGAAGCAGGAGATTGGCAGGGCAGTTGATTCTGAGGGAGCCGGCGTGATTGAGGTCAGTAGTGGTCTATAGGTTTAAGGATTGTTTTGTAACAGTAAGCATTTGTTAGCAGGCCTAGGTACTATGCATAGCCTAAACTAAATTATTTCATTATATGTATTATATATGCTAGCTATATTCTAACCAATTTAACTTTCTTCATTCATTGGCTGTGATAAATTAAATAAATATGTAGATGTTGCCTAGATGTAGGCTAGGTTAAAGATGAGCACATGCCCACAGATACACATGTGAAAATAAAATTAAAGCAATCCTACATACAGTACATACAGTATATAGAGTAATCATTACTCCAAATCTTGTATTCCTTCCGCCATCAGGTTATTGTATTTAGACAGTAGCAACTTTAAATAGGATCCGTATTAATATCTTACATGATAGAGTATGCAGTGATGCTTATTATGCCTATTTTTTTCCTTTTTCTTGTACTGCTATTTGTCATATTTGTTTAACTTACCAACTTATTAGCTGTCTGGCCTCTGTTTGTCAGTTTTTTTGATAATTTGGATGTTGTTTCATGTGACCAATTTGCATTTAGAAGTCATGAAATTAGCATCAGGGGTTTTTTTTATCTTAAAGGGTAAGACAGAAGGAACAGAGTAGAAATGGAAGAAGAGGATATGTCTGTCAATTTGTACTTGTTAAAATATTGGTTTCTTGACATATTGGTTTCTTTCTTGGTTGTTGACATAAGTGTAGCTCTAATACAGTAACAAAAGATGTGAGTGCAAAGATTTTGCAAACGCAAGTTACAAATACCCTGGGGGCTAAGCCCCCCCTGTCTTTTAATCCTAGTGACGTCCCTGAGTACAGTACTTTAGTATATGTACGTCGTTACATTCCACCACTGGAGACCATTTAGTGTATATGTCCCTGAAAGCTCTATGTCTTTATATAAACTCTGTCTGGGTCCACATCAGTGTTGGGAGTAATGAGTTACAAAAGTAACGCAATTACAGTAATGTATTCCTTTTTGCTGTAACGCAGTAATATAACGCATTACTAACTAAATTTTGGTAATATTATACTTGTTACAATCTCAGTAACGCGAGTTACAACGCATTTTAACGCAACATTTAGTGGTGTATTGTTTTTTTAAGAATTCACTACCACTGTGATGTATTTCTTCACAGGAAAAAAAAATAAGTTATTTCCTGTTGCTGTATTCAATGGTTGAGATGACTGCAGAGACAGATACAATTGCGAGATGGACATTATTTCCAGCAGTTATTACGCTGCGTTGATGTGGTCAGAGCCAACCAGAGACGATATGGACAACATCTGTGTCCCAACAGGTGACGGTACGTCAGTGCGGACAGCAGTGTGTCCGAGCTGCTGACAGATAGAAACATGTCGGGAATTATGCTGCGTTCATGCCACCTGGGAATAACAGGGACCTCCC
This sequence comes from Zingel zingel, assembly GCA_023566125.1. Lineage (NCBI taxonomy): Eukaryota > Metazoa > Chordata > Actinopteri > Perciformes > Percidae > Zingel > Zingel zingel. Next base: position 4,314,407 of record CM042323.1, read on the forward strand.
CCGTGATTACGTTGTTTTTCCGAGTGCCAGCGTTCACATGTCGGGATGCGTTCTTCTTCTTCTGTTATATTGGTGTTTGGCATAACAACTTGTTGCATGACTGCCACCAACTGTTGGCCGTAGCCTAGAGCATCAGGTGGGTGAAAACATGGAGGCCACAATAACAAAAGATTTGCTGCTGTTTTCTTATACGAGCATAGAAACAGCACATGGACAAGTGTTTGTTTGTGTTATCTGCAGGACAACAAACACGGATAAGGTGTTGTTTTTTTATACATAGGCCTATTTATGAATAATTTGAAACATGTTATGTCTGTGTATGTTTCTTGGCAGAGGCATTTGTCCACAATAAACAGTTAATTGTCATTGAAATATGTTCAGTGAACCAAAGTCGTCTACATCAAACGTCAGTTGTCAACAATGCCTCACCAACTGGGAAACTCTGTTAGCAAAATCTAGCCCGAGTTTCCCACCTCTCACCCAAAGTGAGCAATTTAAGCTTGACTTATTCAAGTGCTTTAAACAAACATTTAACAACAATGACAAACTTCAATACAATGTAAGGTACTTATAATTGAGTATTTTCATTTTCTCCTACTTGCCTATAGTACGTTTTAATTCTCTATTTTTTATAGCTTTAGTTACTTTGCATATTCATATTAATTATACAAAATATTACGAATAACCTATGATGTATTAAAGTGGATAAAGAGGAGACTTTATTGATCCGAAATTCACAAGCTAGCTGCCAAATCAAACTTCCGCTGTTATTTTGGTGAAAGTAACTCAAAAGTAATGCAAACGTATTGTAACGCATTACAATTCAGAGACAGTAATATTGTAATATAACTAATTGCTCTCTGATGACAGTAACTAGTAATCTATAATGTATTACATTTTGGAAGTAACTTGCCCAACACTGGTCCACATCCTGTATTTTGTCATCACACCAAAGGAGAGCAAGCACTAGTTACAACTATTAAACATAAGAAAGTTCAAGAGATCTTCCTGAAGCAATATTCAGTTTAGTATAAGTAAGATTTATTAAATTCGCTGAACGATATCCATGTGTAAAACTACTACTGTATCATTAAAGCGATATTCAGTTAGTTGTTAACTCAGGCAGAAACTAAATAGCTGTATATTTGCCAGAGGAGTTTTACGTTGATCAGAGAATCTGCCGCTGTCAATCAACAATAGGTTTCATGATCAATGAACCGTTCAAGTAGCCTGACAAACCAGACCCACATCCAGATGTTGGGTCTGGGAACTCCCCATTGGCAGGGCTCAATGCGAGGGGCGGGATAAACGGTTGTCTTTCAAATTTCCTCTGCACGCAATAGGATAGCGCTACAACCAACCAGAGCAACACTAGTTGATAGATTAAACTTTTGCCGTATCCGGTCGGCAAAACTCCGAACACATCTTCCTTTTCAAGAATGACTTCAGTGCTGTTCTTTGTTCTTTTCTCAAAGAAAAGCTTAACTCCAAGTCTTCCAGAGTCGCACCCAAAGCCAATTCGCCAGCAGCAGCAGCCATCTTCTTTGTTTTCAAGTAGCAGGGAATCGACGCAGAACCGTCGCAACTCTGCAGTCATTATGTTAAACCCGCCCACCGACTCTATACACAATGTGATTGGCCTGACTACAGTTTGGTTTTTCCAGCTCGCAAGCCAACGGACCTTGCTGCAAATTACATTTGCTGCCGCAGGGGTGCGTCTAGATTTCTAGGCTACCATTTAAGTAATTTATCAAGCAAAACTGCTGAGGTACTGTGTCAAAATGATTTGGGTGTGAAGGGGGAACTGGACCTCATGTGTTGATTTTTAGAAAAGCCAGGCCCTCCCCGTCATAAATGTTTTTTCTTTGGACACGCCCTTTGACTTAGAAAAGACCTGCAGCACCCTCCCTCCCATTTCACTAAATAATTATGTATTTTGGGTGGAAACCAGCATTTGCATTGTGTTATTCAATAATGTTTATAGCTATAGTGCGTAGTTTCTGTCTCCCCCATGAGGAATTCTAAGAAATGACAACAACACTGTTGGCGGGTCCACATGATACAAGTCTTCTGTGATCGCGCATGTGCACGTTCTGCTATGACAGTGTTCTAAAGCCGTTGTAGGGAGAGAAAAAAATAATGTTACGGACCCGAGAGAGGGGTAATATTCCGAGAAAAAACTTTTTAAGATTAAAGTCGTAAATTTATGGAAAAAGAACTCGGATATTCCATGAGATTAAAGCGTTAAATTTGGAATTACTTCTCTGCAGTTTTCACACTTTGCAAAGTCATCCAGTGGGCCTGATTGGACTCTTTGGTGGGCCGCTTCTGGCCCACGGGTCGTATGTTTGACACCACTGCCATCAGAGCGAACACCACACCCCTGGCGGTCACTGTCTTCCTCTTGGCGTGCTCAGTGTAAGTGACGGCATAACGGATCATGTTCTCCAGGAACACCTTCAGCACACCGCGGCTCTCCTTGTAGATCAGACCGGAGAGGTCTGATCACTCGGCTCTGGTGATCTCCTGGACGTTATCACGGCGCGCTTCGCGGTTTCTACTAGCCATCCACAACGTTACCACTGCATCGCTTCCTGATTTCCCAAACTACAGAAGCGGCCTGAGGCCCGAATCACAGAACAGAATCCGGAATATTTTTTGCAAAAATAAATAATTGTTTTTTAAAACTGCATAATGGACAAGTGATCCGTGTGCAGAACACATATTTTTAGAGATCAAAAACAGATGTCTGACCTGTGGATTTAATGCAGCTACCAACAGTTATTGGTAAATTACCATTACTGCTAAAAAGTTCTGCCTTCACTCTGATTTCCTCATAGGCTCTCAACAAACTCTGATTACACCCAGCAGTGTAGATGTTTTGACGCTACACAGGGCTGCTTCCCATCATCAGATTTCAAGATTTCTTTCGCGCTCTGCCTTTGATGTGTAACTAAATCTGCCTTAAGGGTGTTAACATGTGGCAGCGGGCCCAGTGACTTCCAAACTGCTCCGACGAAAGAAAAAGACAAAACAGAGCATGATGTGAATCCCTGGGGAAAATGAGTGCAGTGGCAACAATGACACTGTTTTCCTAACATTTAAAAGCGTCATGGCAATTACAGATTATACAGGAATGTCATGTAAAAAGGCTACACGTTGGTTGTCTCTCCAGCTGCCAACACAACAAATGAAAAATCACAAGTGATGTTGTGCAGACAAACCTGATTTCTCAGTGGTGTCTTTTAAAAGGAAAAGTGATTATTCCCTGATTAGCCAGATCAGTGATAAGAGCTTTTTTTTATCTTCTGACTTTCACCTGATAATGAGGGGTTAATAATTTAACACACGCTCAAAAAGCAATCCCCCCTCCCCTCCACACACACGTCCATACTTAATCCGCAGACTATTAGCTGATGAGAAAGAATTAGTGCTTGGTAAATTAGTTAATTAGATAATTAATGAACACACTTAACTACATTCTGTTCTTGTGAAATCAGAGCAGGAGAGAGAGAGAGGGACACAGGAAAATGATCAGATAACAGGTTCAAGAAAGAAGGACGAAAGATGGAGAGAAAAAAAAGGGAACGAGAGAGAGTCAGATCAAGGCATCTGGTGACGTTAATATTTGCCTCCGAATGATCTGAGAGCGAGCTCTGGAGACATAGTCTGGCTAAAATAAATACACACACACGCACACACACACACACACAAACACGCGCGCAGTATTCCTCACCGTCTTACTCAAAAACACCACCCATTAGGAGGTGTTCATGCACTCGAACACACTTGCACAAACACAGTTGCACAAACCCATACACACCCATGCTACAAGCCTGCATGCGTTCAAACACACACACACACAGTGCGATAAGAAAACAATGTTAGACAGGCAGTTTATCATAAGGGCAGGAAGAGACAGAGAAAGATTAGAGACCATCCCTGTATTCACAGGAACATAAACACTTTGTGTGTGTGTGCGTGTGCGTGTGCGCGTGCGTTTGTGTGTGTGTTTGTGAGCGCACGTGCATGTGCATGTCTGCAAGATTTCCAGCAAATGACTCAGAGGGAAAAAAAGGTAATTTTGTGGAATTACATTTAGATTAGTATGACATGAACTTTGAGTCTTTTGTGTGTGTGTGTGTGTGTGTGTGTGTGTGTGTGTCTGTGTTTGTGTGTCTGTGTGTGTTTGTGTGTGTGTGTGACCATATCTAATGACATGTTTGTTAATATACAGTGAGGAAAATAAGTATTTGAACACCCTGCTATTTTGCAAGTTCTCCCACTTGGAAATCATGGAGGGGTCTGAAATTGTCATCGTAGGTGTATGTCAACTGTGAGAGACATAATCTAAAAACAAAAATCCAGAAATCACAATGTATGATTTTTTAACTATTTATTTGTATGATACAGCTGCAAATAAGTATTTGAACACCTGAGAAAATCAATGTTAATATTTGGTACAGTAGCCTTTGTTTGCAATTACAGAGGTCAAACGTTTCCTGTAGTTTTTCACCAGGTTTGCACACACTGCAGGAGGGAGTTTGGCCCACTCCTCCACACAGATCTTCTCTAGATCAGTCAGGTTTCTGGGCTGTCGCTGAGAAACACAGAGTTTGAGCTCCCTCCAAAGATTCTCTATTGGGTTTAGGTCTGGAGACTGGCTAGGCCACGCCAGAACCTTGATATGATTCTTACAGAGCCACTCCTTGGTTATCCTGGCTGTGTGCTTCGGGTCATTGTCATGTTGGAAGACCCAGCCTCGACCCATCTTCAATGCTCTAACTGAGGGAAGCAGGTTGTTCCCCAAAATCTCGCAATACATGGCCCTGGTCATCCTCTCCTTAATACAGTGCAGTCGCCCTGTCCCATGTGCAGAAAAACACCCCCAAAGCTTGATGCTACCACCCCCATGCTTCACAGTAGGGATGGTGTTCTTGGGATGGTACTCATCATTCTTCTTCCTCCAAACACGGTTAGTGGAATTATGACCAATAAGATCTATTTTGGTCTCATCTGACCACATGACTTTCTCCCATGACTCCTCTGGATCATCCAAATGGTCATTGGCAAACTTAAGACGGGCCTTGACATGTGCTGGTTTAAGCAGGGGAACCTTCCGTGCCATGCATGATTTCAAACCATGACGTCTTAGTGTATTACCAACAGTAACCTTGGAAACGGTGGTCCCAGCTCTTTTCAGGTCATTGACCAGCTCCTCCCGTGTAGTCCTGGGCTGATTTCTCACCTTTCTTAGGATCATTGAGACCCCACGAGGTGAGATCTTGCATGGAGCCCCAGTCCGAGGGAGATTGACAGTCATATTTAGCTTCTTCCATTTTCTAATGATTGCTCCAACAGTGGACCTTTTTTCACCAAGCTGCTTGGCAATTTCCCCGTAGCCCTTTCCAGCCTACTGGAGGTGTACAATTTTGTCTCTAGTGTCTTTGGACAGCTCTTTGGTCTTGGCCATGTTAGTAGTTGGATTCTTACTGATTGTATGGGGTGGACAGGTGTCTTTATGCAGCTACCGACCTCAAACAGGTGCATCTAATTTAGGATAATAAATGGAGTGGAGGTGGACATTTTAAAGGCAGACTAACAGGTCTTTGAGGGTCAGAATTCTAGCTGATAGACAGGTGTTCAAATACTTATTTGCAGCTGTATCATACAAATAAATAGTTAAAAAAATCATACATTGTGATTTCTGGATTTTTGTTTTTAGATTATGTCTCTCACAGTGGACATGCACCTACGATGACAATTTCAGACCCCTCCATGATTTCCAAGTGGGAGAACTTGCAAAATAGCAGGGTGTTCAAATACTTATTTTCCTCACTGTATGTATCATATAATCCTTGTACATTTAATCTCCTTCACTTATATCCCTGCATATATACATTTTGTGTGTGTATGCGTGCATGTGTGTGTGTGTGTGTGTGTGTGTGTGTGGGTGCCTGTTCATTTCCATGGTGAATGCAGTGTTTAAGGCTGTTTATATGTTAATGAGATCTGTCATCTAGAACATAATAGCTTTACTAATGTAATCACAGCCATTATCACGCTTGTGATCTCTGTCTCAGACATTATCACTGATGTCACATGCTTGTCAATGCTGCTGGGATCCTCTGACAGTCACTTCTACAATGCACCGGTCATTCGCACACCGTTGACATTTCCCGTGCTTCCTCAGCTTTTCACAGTCAGGGAATTATGTCATTCGGAAAATTTAATTGAAAAGACAGCCACGTAATCCTCACGTTTTAATCTGGCTCATTTACATGTGTGTACATGGCCAAATACATACAGTACCTGTGTGTGCCTGGGATGGGTGGTGTTGCCTATAGCTCAGACATACTGTATACTGTAGGTTTGCTAAAATATCTGAAATATTTTAGGGTGTACAGCAAAAGCTTGCAGATGTGGATACTTCAATGTTTGTTGTAAGCATGAATATGACTGGACGGTATGGCCAAAATCTTCCCCGATAAAATATATATCACGATATGACACGAAAATGACATATAAACAACTTTTCATATTCTATTTTGCCTGGAAACGCTTCCAACACGCTTGCATGTCGGGTGAAAAAAAAACGTCGGTCCTATTTCTAGCATGCACTCATTTACGGCGCGGCTTGAGCTACCACGCCTGAGACGTGCGTGTCACGCAGGCAGTGTGAAAGAGGCCTTAGTCTCGCATTGCCAGACCTTTCTCCACAGCGCTATGGAGGAGGGTCTGGCTAGTCCACACAGCATTCCGGGATGGGAGAAAAACATGCTCTGGTTTATCGCCATTTCTTTTAACCAATCACAAGTGTCTTGGGCGTTAGACAAGTGTCTTGGGGTTAAATATTGCTGTGTAGGTCAGCACATTTTCTGACTTAATTACTTTTCTTCACTTGTGCTACATAAGTCACATAAAGCTGATGTGGCAAATGTGTTAGCCAACAATTGTCTGTTTACATATCCAGCAGATACAGAGCAACATTTGTTTGCAATTGTGGTCTCTGGCCACCTCGCAAGTCCAATATTCAGTCTCTTTGTAGCTCTGTTTTGGGCTCCACTAACTTCGAAAAGAAATATCTGGCTGTTTAGCTGCTAAATTCTCAACCAGCAAGTCACTTTGTCAACTTTGTCTGCTGTTTGGTGCTGGCGCTGAGCTTTTTCGCTGGAAACAGCTGCGTGCTGCAACTGGAAAACAGGGTTGATGAGAGTATTGAGACTGAATAAAAACCAAAACAATGAGCAGAAAGATGCTGGGGTTTTTGTTGATATGAGCAACACCTTTCACACTACACACAGCCATGTTGCCCACTGTTAACATTGATTTGTGATGCTTTAAAGCAACAAACTCAAATGAATCTTGGGAAATGAGATTACATAAATATGCTATGACAGTGTATACTACACCTCTGATACAAAATGATGAGGCTCATCCATCTGAAATCTCAACGCTAGAGTAAAGAAAAAAAAACTATTGAGTGATTATCTAGGGGTACAGTGAATGAGTGGACACATCCATCTTCCACCCATCAATATATAAACTCCTCTCCATAGTTTCTCACTTTGTTGACAGACTTAAATCTTAACCAGCCTAAATATAATCAACGTATCATTGAAATGCTGTTTACTTCTAATTTTGTTGCATGAAAGTTGTCACGTTATAGGAAACCGAACATTTGTACAAAATATAAGCAATTGACAGCTTGAGTGCAAATCATGGCTAACAGCTACCCTCAGGTATCATAAAAATCTACACGAAAATACCATTTTGCACTAATCCGCCACGCCGTGTACAACAACAGAACAAACTACTTCACATTAACAGAGTGCTTCATGGTATTTTATTGTACTCTCTTTGGAACTGTCATAAGCCAGCTAACCAAGCTTCACGGCACCTTGCAGAGCCAAAACTACCTGTTGTACAATGGGCTGATGACTACAGAAACACAAGAAATAATAAATGATTAAAAGCCAACTATCCCCCTTCAGTGGCATAAACAAACTCTCCTGCTGTTCTTACATGACCTCGTCTACTCTGCTGCACCACTCCTCCTGTCCTCCTTTTCCTTCAACCAATCTCTCTCGCTGCCTCGGTGTGTGTGTGTGTGTGTGTGTGTGTGTGTGTGTGTGTGTGTGTGTGTGTGTGTGTGTGTGTGTATATGCTTTTGCCTGCCAGCATTAGCAAGCTGTACTGGACACACAGACACACAGAAAAACACACACACACACACACACACACATTACTGCCTGCCAGTTTGTATATATGCAAGACAGACGAAGGAGCAGCATGTGTGTGTGTGTGTGTGTGTGTGTGTGTGTGTGTGTGTGTGTGTAAGTGAGTGCGTGTCTGAAGAAGATAATACAATTTTTGGGACTCCGGCAGCAGTACCTCTTTTTCTATGTTGCTATGGTAACAAGCTCCGGACCAGAGAGTGAGAGCGAGAAAGATGGATAGAGAGACCCCCAAGGACACACACACACACACACACACACACACACACACACACACACACACACACACACACACACACACACACACACACACACACACACACACACACACACACACACACACACACACAGCAAACATGCCTCAACACCACCTTCTCCTTCTCTCTCTGTCTCAGACAAAGCATTTCCAGCCAATTATCCGGCCCCGGCACATGAAGGGTTAACAGCTGCTCAGTGTCTGTACCACAGAGATTTTACCTCGAGCCATTTGGTCTTGGCGCTGCACACTATTCTGCGGCGTTACATGTACGCCAACTGTGTGAAATAGCATTCTCTCATTGTGGGAAACGGCAATACCAGCCCCTCCCCCTAAAATAAAGCCCAATCAACATTCCTTTATCATTGCTTAGATGGTAAATCAATATTGCAATATTCATATGCACTAATGTCATCACTGTTAAGTCAAAATCAATTAACCAGTTTATTACAGTAGCTCAGAATCAATATATTTTAGCATTACATTAACTCAGAAATGGAAGCTATGCGTTAGTGTGCGTCATTAAGTTTGCCAAAGTGCACTTGCAGCTTAAGTCTGTTTTCTTTTTCATAATTACACATCCAGCATACCCCACCAACTCCTGGGGGAAATATATCTGGCTCTTTAGCTGATAAATATTCACCAGCTAGTTGCTAACTTTGTCTGCTGTTGGGTGCTAGACAGGTAGTATATACCAGAGCTTTATCCAAAAAAAAAAAAAAAGCAGTGAAAATAAAGTTGGGAGCCGTAAAACCAAAACAATGGGGTAGTTACAAAAAAGCACATTTAAATAAATTATATATTTAATATTCATAGTCCATGCATGTTAAATATACAGTAGTGAGTATCTCAAAGCAGCGTAGATCAAATTATTGCTAAACAGCAGGATACAAAAATGCTTTTTCATCGTTAAAGTCTTATATACCCAATTGTGTCAACCCTGGAGAAAGCACAGCCTCTGCCACTGTTACAAAGTGGCAGGACTACTGTCATTTCGATCAGACAGATCGAAAGAAATGACCTTTTCTGTGAACTTTTAGCTTCTATACCGGCAACAACACTCAGAATACAGAAAATGTGCAGAGAATTTTTAAACACATAAACCTCAATAAAGCACCCAGACCAGATAGTTTGACCAGCTGGCTTTTGAAAACATTATATAGACAGCTGTCAGGGATCTCTTGTGAGCACTTTAATCGCTCACTGCAGGTGAATGGAAAGTTTTTTTTAATCTTATGTCCGAGAAGCGCAATCCAGCCCGGTGGCATTAACTTCGGCCACTAAACAGTTCTCAGAGTGGATATAATGCCAAGCCAACGGCTCCATGAACCCACTTTAGGGTAGTTACAAGTAAGATGGGTGTGTGGGTGATACAGGTATCATATACCATGCTTATTCATACAAATAAAAGCCAGGCCAGGCTCAAGTGCACTCAAAATGCAGTAGAAGTCCATCTTGTGGGCCACAAGGCTGAATGTAAACCTTCAGCTGATCCTGTGAATTCTGCCTTTCCTAACACTTTACTAACACTGTATATCACCATCAGATCTGTCTCTACAGAAAAGCCCTGAGGATTCTGCATTATCAGCAGCGCTGTTTACTTTGCATACAGATGACTGCAGGAGTGGAGACCCTGCATATGTTCTCTCTGAAACACTGATGGCACCGTAATCCAGGGCGCGTTTAAGAGGCTCCTGAGTGCCATTGGTGCTTTTACTTCCTAGAGGAAAAGCAATCACCTCGATCTGAGAGCATCCAAAACAACGGGAATGGTTATAGACTTCCCGTGTAACCCACAGGCCCCATCAAATTTGACAGCGTATAGCCAGGCCATTGAGTAGGTGGATGAGTGTAAGTACTTGAGCACTAAACCTGGCCATGGGCTTTACTTTTAAGAGCAATGATGAACAGAGCCTCTCAAGATTCTAAAATCAATCAATCAATCAATTTATGCATTTTCCAGTGAAATGTCCCATCAGCTTCTTAAACCTGTGCATGATTCATCATAAAGCAGAATGTGGCCGAGAAGTCGCAGTCGGGGCTCAAGTCCTCCACGCCAGGGTTGCACAATTAATCGCAATATGGACTAGTGCAATATCCATATCACAGGAGGAGGGGCGCAATATTTGTTAAAGGCAAAAAATGTGTCAACCCATTCTGAATTAAGTATTGTGTTGCTGCAGAGTAGAGGGCTGCATTGGGATTGGGTCCCGGTTTGAACTTTGCTGCGGGCGGGAACGGGCGGCTAAAAAAAAACACAGCGGGATCAGGATGTAGCCTGCAACCCCCCCCCCCACGCCAGCAGACACCATAGATAGGCTATATATATATATATATATATATATATATATATATATATATACATACACTGACAGTATATACTGTATAAATATGAGCAGACACCAGCAGTTTTTTGGCAGTTTGCAGATTATGTGTATCAGCGTTTTATTTGCCCGATAACCGATAAAGTTAATTAAAGGACAAATCCGGCGCAAAATGAACCTAGGGGTTAATAACACGTGTACAGAGTCGACCGTTCGGATATGTTTACATGCTAATCGAATGTGACCAGTTTTATCGCAAATCGCTAATTAGCTTATAACGCTAGTCGTCGGGGCACGGGTTAAAGTAAAAATAAATCACTATTTCTATACCACTAACAAGGCTCAAAATAGCACCACACTTCCACAGTAGCATAATGAGGGTCCCTACATGTAAGCCAAAGCATTGAGAACTTTGTAAGTGTACAGACAGTTTATTAAAAAGATAGTTTATAAAGACAGTACTGTTTGGTATACAGAAAGGCGCCATCTTGGGAAAAGAGTCACGAGCAGTTGAACGAAGAACGCTGTGCAACGTGAGATGAACTGAATGCACGTTGCACGGCATTTGTTCGTAATAAGGTAATTAGCAGTTTGCGATAAAACTGGTCACATTCGATAAGCATGAAAACATATCCCAGAGAACGGTGAACTCGGTACACATGTGTTATTCACCCCTAGGTTAATTTTGCGCCCGATTTTTCCTTTAAGTAAAATGTGCGCTACTTTGGCTCTGCCACAGCTCTCTGTTCCACTGCTTGTTTCACTCACCACTGAGTCTGACTTAATCGATCTGTTCGTCACATCTTTGTTTGGTACAGATCCTCGCAAAAATCACACTGTAATCATTTTAAATTTTAATATTTTTCACCGAAAATGAGAATAATGATACAAAAATTATTATCATTTCCTACAATATCGTGAATCACATGGCAATCGCAATATCAGTCAAAATGATCGCAATTAGATATTCCCCTCATATCATGCAGCCCTACTCAACGCCCGGCTCACGTCCCCTCCGATGCAGAGACGGGCGCAGAAACGGCCACGCCCGTTCACGCCTGTTCATGCAATCAGGCTCACAGCCACATGTCACAGCTGACAGCCATCCTCAGCACCCCGTTTACTCCGATGTTCACACTCGAAAACCACGACCGGCCAGGCTAGCAGTCAGCAAGAGATTGGTCAGCTGATTTCCCTATCCTGATGAGAGACGCGTAGTCATGGGATTGCCGCAGCGATGGCCTTTTGCTAGTTTGAGCTCATCTTCTCCATCTTTTCTTCTGTGTTTACATTTGAAAAGAGGCTCTTCATGAGAAAATGCAGGTGTCTAAATTTGCAAAAGTCTGTGCCACAGGCCTTTTACATTCTTTTACTGAATTAGTGTTTAGGTTTGACATCTTTGCCTGGTTTGTATCGCTGTCTGAGCCCCAAACAAGAAGACTGTTAGTGGAAAAAAATCAAGCAAAATCTTCCCAACCTCACAGCCGTTTACAAAAAATTGATTCTTAGGAAAGACTTAACAATACCTGTAGACTCATACCATATACTAACATAACTGCTGCCAATGGGTGATAGATTCAGCCCTGTGGATTTTACAACTTATGCCAGGAACAGACCTTACAATATTTCCGAGATGATCACTTAGTCAGACTAGTGTACATATACTGTCATAAACTCTTCCTGTGATTTTGCCAAGGGAAAATAGCAGACTAGAAGTTGGACTGTGGCTAATCAAAGCTTTATGTCCTTTACTGGTTGTGTGAGGGATGTGCTAGAGACAGACTCCACCTGGCACTCGGCAGCACCAACAAAATCATTCCTCGTTCGTTGACAGTTGAGTGCAGTACAGCGTTCTTTTACAGTCATGGAATTCATAGTAAAAGTTGTCAATCAAGGTGATAGATTGAGATGTACTTTTGACACAACAAAAAATCAAGTTCAAACAAATTTGTAATAACATGTAATTAGTTGAATGCACCCTAAGTAGACAGCCGTATCCTAAACTCGTTGTAGAATGAATGTTGTTCTATTCATTCATGGTTCCTCTGCTGCCTCACTAGCTAATGTTACTAAAAAGGCAAATACATTTTAACCATCAGCAAACTGCCATACCTTTATCAATGATTTTCCATCTATGGTTTAAAATCAAAAATTCTTCCACAGATTACTTCACCAATGGTTTGGTGTCATGATTATTTCAAGAGCATGGCTTGCTAGTTTTCTACATTTGTGGAGCCAAATTTACTGCAAGGGCAACAGAGCATGCCTACACTAAAAATTTGGAATTTGAACAAATTATTTTAGCTGTAATATTTCATTTTTTCCCTACTTTCAAAAAATTAAAATTTCACAGCTCCCTGAATGAGCTCATACGAACAATTTATGGAGATCTATTAGACATATCTAGTGTTATGGCTAAGCTCTACTACAGTCTCTTTAATCAATTACTACTACAACTAAACTACAGTACCAACACCATTTGTGTGCAGCAATGTGTTGGACAATAACAGTATAGTGCCTCAGAAACCTCAGTGCAAAGGCTCAAAATGTTATAATTATTGGCCTGAATAAAAAAAGACAGGCAGTCATTTTTGAAAAAAAACGTCAAACAAAAAATGAGCTTTGAAGATGTGAATGAACTGCGATTATGAGCTGAGGTGAAAACACGCTGCCTCAGATATGGGCTTCAACATATGTCATCAAACCATTTAAATGACAAATCTCAGAGGATCAAACATCCTCTGTTTCTTTGTCTGTTTGTCTAGCAGAGCTGTACCTGGAGGCTCCAGAAAAAGGGCCTGACACGACAGCCGTTGTTTTCTAGGTCAGTTCTTCCTGCATGGCAGACCATCAAGGCCACCCACGTACCTGGGCGCTACACGGGGGATATGGTGTTTTGAGAAGTCTCGTTCTTTAGCAGATTCAGACAGACAAGGACTTTGTGTTCTGTCAGTGTGAAAACGTCAGACGGAACCTGGAATCTGTTATGTGTTGTTATCCCTTCACAGGCACAGGCTGGCTCATGGTGCTCTGGCGTTACACACTGACACAGCCAGCCCCTGAAGAGAAAAAACACCCACTAGGGTAGAGTCAAACTGAAAGATCAGCTAGTCAATACACTAGGCAGACATTGTCCTGCTGTTACAAGTTGGGTATCATCCAGTCAGTGTGATCCCTTTAAAATGATACAGTTAGTCGAATTGATCCATAGTATTAGGGGACGATTTTAAATCTTGAAGCAATAGTTCAACATATTGTCTTCTTGCTGAGAGTTAGGCGAGAAGATTGACTCTTGTGTCTGTACGTAAATATGAAGCTAGAACCCAAAGACCGTTTGCTTAGCATAAAGACTGAAAACAGCTAATCTGGATCTGTCCAAAGGTTAAAAAAAAAACTAAAAAAACATTAACAAATAAAGCCACAAACTGTTGCTTTTACATTTTGGTTTTGTGCAAACTAAACAACCAAAATTGAATCTGTTAACTGAGCTTAAGGTCTCCTAGGTGGATTTTATTAGCTTTGAACAGAGCCAAGCTAGACTTTTCCCCTTTATCCTTATGCCAAGTTAAGCTAACTGTCTCCTAAAAACAGCTAACCTGGATCTGTGCAAAGGTAAAAATCCTTAACACATAAAGCCACAAACTGTTGCTTTTACATCTTGATTTTGTACAAATCAAACAAACAAAATTAAATGTGCTAACTGAGCTTAAGGTGTGCTAGGTGAATGGCATTAGCATGAACAGAGCCAAGCAGTTTTCTCTTTATCCTTATGCCAAGTTAAGCTAACGTTCTCCTGGCTCTAGCTTCATATTTAGCATACAGACATGAGAGTGGTATCTTCTGATCTAACTCTCGGCATGAAGGCAAAAAAAATAGTTTTCCTAAAATGTCATTATCATTGGATTAAATAATACATGACAATATTAATGAATAGATACCATATCTATTATGATTTTATTTCTATGATCCTAGATTTCAGTAGAAAAATTTACTTGGTTTCAGCACATCAAGTCTGGTCAAATTTACTTACTTTACAGCCCAAATCAGATATTTGCCTCCAAGGGCTTTACAATACAGTATGTAGCCTACAACATACAACACCATCGGTTCAGATAAGTAGAACCTCCTTTAACAGAAACATAAAAGAGCAGATATTTAAGTGATAAAACCCCTGAAGATACTGAACAATGCCACAAACTATGTAGCCTACTTATCTGAAACTTCCCACCAGATATTATCAGTGTAAATATCAATCAGACTACTCACAAGCCAGTGAACAAGTGAGCAGGCAAGTTGCAAGTACAGTATACCACACATCTCAAAGGTTACTGGAAGGGAGCCGTGAATCAGGCAGCTGCTAAACAACAGCCTTGGCCTTTTCAAGGAATCAGACACGGATCACTGTTTCTCTCAGTGATGGAGTGGAAGCGGAACTAAAGAAGAAGTGGGACTGATGGCCATTTTGTTGAAATTGAAGCATTCACAATTCAATAATTTTTTTTTCGGCTATCAAGAGCAGACACATTTAATCCTTAAATTGTGATTCATCAGTTACAATCCACACCACCAATGGAGCACCAATGACAAAAATGTTAGCTGTCTGTGTAAAACTGAGAGGTAAAAAAAAGGGTTGTCTGACTTTTTTAGGGCTCGCTAACAACTTCTGAAAAAGATAATAAAGAAAAAAATCTCCAGAAAGTAATTACAGCTGGATTCTGGGCACAGCGCTTTTGGGATCTCTTTTTAGTCTCTAGAAATAGGAAAGTTGAACATTATCTCTGACTAAAATAACTAAAGCATGATATTATAAAATAAATGAGGAAAATATTACAAATCCCCATGAAGCCAGAAGACTTCAGTCTGAAGGATTTACTCTGATAACATGGTGATTATACTGAGAGAACAAGAGCGATAAGAGAAGAAAACCTGAGCGAAAAATAATAAGACATAGGAATGAAAAGAACAAAGGAAGACAAAGAGTTGAAGAGAAAGGACGGCATTAACAGCGTATAGAGAGATGGTGGGTATCGTGTGTTTATGTGAGACCTTGTGGGAGGTATTATGTACGTTAGGATTTGTGTTTATGTGTTGTTATAGCATTAACAATTTGACCTGGTTTCTTCCTTTATTTCTTTCTTTCTTTTGAGGTTCGAGCCCCGTGAGGTCTGAGACTCAATTGATTTTGCTCAGGTTTCTTATCCTTATTATTCTCCTCCTGCTGTTTCACACTGTCCCTCCGGGAGCCCAAAGACTTGTGTATAACCTCATATCTAATGGTGTGCAAATGCTTCAAAACAAATGTTGCTCCTATTTGCCTAATGGTGGCGCTAAAAATAATACCCAGAGCCCTAAATCTCCCCTGCTGTAACTATTAATGTGTACTACTTAAATACTAATATACCATCAACATTTTCATACATGTATAGTATTATATTTAAGACAATAGTTTATTATTATGGTTTCACTGTCTCAAAATTACATGGGATTAATTTATATCCAAATAATAAATAAAAACTTTTACTAGGGAGTGTACAAAAATGATCATGGGCATAGGCAAGGTATTACGTTTTTCATCCCAGATTTCCATTTCATATTGTGGTGGCATTGTCAAAACTCTTTCCAGTCTTAACATTAAGGCTTGCACATGGGTACATCATTTTAAATCCTTTTGGAACTTTTTTGAAAAACATTCTAATAATTCTGTACTGTTATTTCTTTGAGAAATTAGGGGTAGGATGTTGCGGTTTTTTACTTAGTCAAGCGAATGAGTATGTTTTTTGTTTGTTTTTAAGAACTGAACCTTTGGTTAAAGTTCTCCTCCCTACCTTATTATTTTTTGCACACTCTCTTGGCCTACGATTGAATTACACTATGCCAGTGGGTTGTCATTTTTAAGGATTTTTGAAGAATGCATGCAATAGCATCTGTTATAACACAAGAAAAATTCAGCAGATTAAGCAAAACAAATTTACAGAATGTTGAGCTTACTTTACTTTTACTTTGTGTAAATATTGTAATAATTTTTCTGCAAAAATATGTTTTCCTTTTTTTTTTATCCCTTTAATCATTGGGTGAACCCTTAAGCCTTGTTCACACGGCAGGATAATTAGGCAGATTTTACCCCCGCTTCACCCCTTCCGACAATCTTAAGGATGCTCCGATTATCGTAAAATAATCTGATCAGATATTCCTGCCGTGTGTGGTGTGTTAAGACTGCTCTCGTCCCCTCGGAAGGACGTTGGGACCGCTCCAATCTCAAATCGGGGATATCCAACATGTTGGATTTTATTGGCCCGATTTCTCCTCGTGTGTGGTGTCCCCCGGGGACAAACGAGCATGCAGCCTGTGGACTGTGGCGTGTAGCCAGTCAGAAAGCAAGGGGACGAAAACAGCCGGCTGCATGGTGCACCAGAAAGTCCGGTCATGCTCGCGTTGTCTCCACTTCTTTGACCATCGCCTTTTCTTTTGATAACTTTTTTTTTCGGATAAAAACAAACTACAAACTATCGCCACTGCATCCTCTTCGTCCGCCATGATTGTTTACTCTGAAGTCACGTTTAATCTCGAGGGATTTAGCGAGATTTCCCGTCTGACCTGGGAATGCTCGGGAGTCAAATCGGTTTGTGTGTGATGTGTTGATTTTGCCGTGTGCTGCGCACCATACACTGTACGACCAAAACTGTTAGACCCGTGATTTTTTATCGCCGCGTGTGGGGTCTCTCAGGATTGGAAAATCGGCTGACAATTTTAAAATCATCCCGTGTGAACCAGGCTTTAGATGCATCTTGCACTTACTATGCAATGGACAACAATTATACTACAATGACAACATAAGCATTTTGTATAATGTTCAGGTATGATCAGACAACATACTATCTTGCAGTTACTCGATAAACTATTTATTTCATCAGTTGCTGGTTGTATTTAGCCGCTACAGAGTTCCAGGACGCCAGCTACCAGCGGCAGGTGTTTAGCCGCCAGATGACGGCCCTTTCAAGGGACATGTAGTGGAGATTAGCCAGAAAAAGTGAACGTCATGGGGCAAAATTTAAGTTTAGGCACCAAAATGATAGTTAATAGTAAAAACTAGTTAAGTTTAGGAAAAAGATTGTGGTTTGGATTAAAACACTCCCAAGGAACGAACTAGCGTTTCCTGGGTGAAAGTATTATGTTTTCGCCGCAAAGTGAACTCCGCTCTCCGGCTTGAACACGCTGTGTTTTATGTTGACAACACGTTGTGCTAATTCATTTTGATATTTACCAGTGAATATGGAAGTTCATATATAAGTGTTTTGGCATGGCTGGCCAAGTGGCACTGTATCCATTCTTGTATGTTTTGTTTTGCATGATCAAAAAACATCCCCCCCTCTGCTTTTTTCACAAATCGCACCCTGCCTGTGTGTGTGTGTGTGTGTGTGTGTGTGTGTGTGTGTGTGTGTGTGTGTGTGTGTGTGTGTGTGTGTGTGTGTGTGTGTGTGTGTGTGTGTGTGTGTGTGTGTGTACAGTACACTTGACACTCATAGAAGACTCACTGGGAACTGGAAATAAGGAATTGTCCACGTACTACCCAAAATGTATCAGGTCCTGAGTTGAAAATTCCTGAAAAATGTCCTGCTACTACTTTCAGAAATCTACTGATGAATCATGCTTCAGTTAACTTCATCCGTCTTCATTTGTGTGTGCGAGCCAAACTTAATGAAACTCAAACACAGCAGGCCATCAGATACACAAAACAATACCACAGGATCAATACACATTTAGACAGTCTGTGCGTGGTTTCAGATGCTCAGACACATTTAATGCAAATTACACACACAAACACACAAACCAGACTCACACACACACTTAGCGTATTGATTGAGCTCCCTATTAGCCATTTTTCCCACTAGCTGTATGGGCAGAGTGAAGGCTTACAGCTTGCAGTCTGGCCTCGCCAAACCACTGCCATCTATCTACAGGTTAATGAGGCTCAACTAAGGTTTTTCCTTTTCTCTTTTTTTTTTTTTACTGTGCTTAATCAGGATAACACACAATTCTTAGGACTATATAATAACATAGGATAACATGGACTGTATTTAAAAATGGTCAGTCCTCACTGAAAATCAAAGAATGTAGGAAAGAGAGTTTACTGACGGCGACTACGTCATATCCATTTCCAGCAAAACAGACCCACAGCAGAAGATCCATGTTCTTTACAAATGAAATAAATGTCAGATTAACTGACCGACCTGAGATGTGCATTCTTCTTAGAAAACAATTCGTTTTTAGAAATGTATCTAGAAGTGTATTATTCCACCTTTGTTTTTGTTAAAGAAGGAAAAGAAAATCGCAATACTCAATATTATCGAATCACAATACTTATAGAATCACAATAAATAAAAATCACAGTAATAATCAAATCGGCACCTATGTTTCTTGAAAGAATAGTATATTTCTATATTAAACATAGGTGCCGATTTGATTAGTACTGTGATTTTCATTTATTGTGATTCTATAAGTATTGTGATTCGATAATATTGAGTATATATATATATATATATATATATATATATATATATATATATATATATATATATATATATATTATACTATATACTATAAATTACATTTAATAGTATTGTTAATGTGCTGGGTAAGCAGCAGAAAGGGTGTAAAAACAATTCTTCATTCTACAACAAATGTTACATGTTTTCCTCTGAGAGCTGTTTCCTAATGTCAAATGTACAAAACAAATTAGATATTTATTTTTCCTTTTCAAGAATAGGAACTTAAGAGCAAATTCCATTGAGGAGGAGATGTTATAGGTCAACATTTCAAGTGAATGCTAATGGCTCTCACACAGACGCCCCATGAACCCAGCATGTGAGCCTGCCAAAGATGCTGAGACTACAATACCACACACAAAAACCCGGAGACAGACATATGGAGAGACACACTGCTACTGTAAAGCAAGGGAAGCTAAGAGGAATGGAGATACAAAAGCTCACACATTCACACAGAAAATAGATCGCTATGTCCCGCTGGCTTTCAGACAGACAATTTGTCTGTCTGAAGATAATAGAGCCTCAGAAGTGAGGATGAGAAGTCGTCCAGAAATCCATCTATTTAAAAAGGAAGATGTGGAAGAAGTCAGAGTGAAATGGGAGAGAGTGCAGAAGACATTTCGACATAGTAATAGAGATAGGAGAGCCTCAGACAGAGAGGGGGCATGTTAATTAGGGAGTAGGTTGATAACAAATGTATTAGCAGGCGTCTGAAGGAAGGCAGAGGAGAGGAAGAGGGGTGAAGGAGATAGGAAAAGGTTAACAGAAAGAGGAAAGAGAGGGGAGACACTGAAGAAGAAGGCAGAGAGAGACACAGGATAATAATGAAGTAGTTGATAAAGAGGTAATAAATGTCCGGGAGGGGAGCAGGAGTGACAGTGACAGAGGAGCAGTGGAGGAGAAAATGAGGACTGGAATCCTTTTGATAATAAACTTTGAGCATCAAATGAAAAGTTATTACCACTCTTACTTATTAACTTTGGTGAGCAACACTTAAGTAGTGACATTGTATGGTCAGGAAAGAAGAGGTAATAAGCAATGGAATGCACTTTGAAGTGGATATTTTTTGCTAACAAAGATGCTACTTAGCGTTACGTCAACATGGCAACATACACAGTTAATAAACCTTGAGCATTGAATGAGAAGTTATTACCACTCTTATTTATTAACTTTGGTAAGCAACACTTAAGTAGTGATGTCATAAGGTCAGGAAAGAAGAGGAAATAATAATAATAATAATGGAACGCCCTTTGAAATGGTAAGTGGATATTTTTGCTAACAAAGAAGCTACTTAGCGTTACGTCAACATCGCTACATACACAGGTAATGTACACTGGAAATTATATTCAATACAGTTTAGTATAATATTTAGCTTTACATGAGCTGAAATGTAATAAATGAACAGTCTGGCAACCAGTTAAAAACAGCACAGTTACTACTGTCTATGCTAACCATAGACTGTATAATATTAATGGACAAAGCATCCGGTTCGGCAAAGTGCTGCAAATGCGGAACTGCCTTAAACCTGCATTCTATCTGAATTCCAGCAGGGGGAGACACGTGTGGTTGCAAAAGGAGTTCGGTTTCTGTAGAAGTCTATGAGAAACTGACCAACTTCTCACTTGATTTATTACCTCAGTAAACATTTTCATAATGAGTTCATGGTCTCAATCGCTAGTTTTAAGTCTTCTGCAATACAGAATGATGTTTTTTTTTTATTATGGTTTTGTTGATTTTAAAATCGCCGATAAAGCAGGGGGTGTTTTAGCCCTTGTGTTGACTTTGGGCCCGTTTTAAATTTTTGTTTTATATCAGAAAATATTGGACGTAGAAATAAGCGCTGAAAATGTGTAGAAGAAAATTCTTTAAATTTAAAATGTTGGAAAAAGCAAAAACAAATTGTGAAAAAGGCGTCACAAATGTCTGAAAAAAAAAAGTGTTTTTTTCAAGGTTGAAACGAAGACAACACAAGGGTTAGGGCGTGGCTATGATGTGTTTGCCAGTGAAACTGTGTAACGTAATGTAGAGTGTAAGCAACTCCTCCCTCTCTCCTCCCTCTCTTCTAAAATCGTCACATCTGCAACCAGGATGGCTGCGCCCGTAATGGCAAACTTGACAACTCATAGCAGATCTCCACAAAGCAATGGGTGATGTCACACATGCTCTGTCCATTAATATTATATAGTCTATGATGGTAACCAGCTAGGTAGAATCGCAAAGCATTGTTAAAAGCTAGGGATACATCGAATCCAGGATTCGGGTTCGGCCGAATATTGGGCTTTTTGACGGGGTTCGGTTTCTGCTGAACCTTAGAATTTTTTTCCAACGAATCGAACCCTACTCGGCTGCTGCTCGTTAGCTAACTTTAGCTGTCTAATTTCACCCACCCAGCATGCCTTCTGTAGTGGAATGGCTTTGAATGACGACCAAAAACGCTTGTCTTTTACTGTGAACATTTACTGTTCAATATGTTGCAGTTTTACTAGAGGTGTGCATCTTCACTGATCTCCCGATTCGATTACAATTATCATGTCAGCAATTCGATTCGATATCTTGATGCATCAAATACATTTTTATATTAAAGCCATGTAGGATATTTAATTTATAGATTTTCAAGTTTCAAAAACAAAACATTCTGCAGTGCTCTAATACTAAATAAATTGGATACATAAAACTACAGCACTCAGCACATGACACTTCCTGAATGTGCAAAACATAACAGAATATGTAAACAGAAAGGTTGTTAGGCATACTTTAAACTGTAAACTATTAAATATATATATATATATATATATATATATATATATATATATATAAATAAAATAATTGATTATGGCCCGGCCGGTTATCGATGCAGCATCGTCCATGTCCACGATCGATTATTTGATTAATTTCAACACCTCTAAGTTTTACACACAAGAAAGTGAACAACTTAAGCTTGACGGACATGTTTTGCATCTAGCGTCTCACGTTCATCTCAGTAAGCTAGCAAGAGTACACAAAAGACAACTTCCGTGTAGGCTACTTCAAAATAAAAGCACTTCCTGTGACTGTTTGCAATAAAACTAAATTACTTGTGTACCTTACACATATCATCTGTAAATAGTCAGTTTTGATCACACTACAATTTACCATTTCCTTTAGACTGTTTTAAACTAAACAACATGAATTTCTTATTTAAGTGCTTTAAACAAACATTTCACAACACCTTCATCACTCATCTGGCGATAGCGATGTGCTTTCCTACGATATGAAAAGAGCGTGTGAATTCAACATTAAGTTGTTACATTTAACTATTTTAGAGGCTGTGGACGTTGTTTATTTCATTAATGTTTAATGGACTGAGGATGGGAGTAGGATTCGGTATCCGGTTTCAGATTCGGCAGAATCTTAACCAGTGGATTGGGTATTCAGCCGAACCCCAAAAATCTGGATTTGGTGCATCCCTATTAAAAGCTAACTGCTGCCTGTGGATAGAAATTAGCTACAACAGTGTCTCCTTTTTCTCAGTTTTCCACCCAAACTGAGCCTAGTAAAATGTAATTGTTTGGGAAAATTGTAACTACAACATACCAGCAGGATTTGAAACCATTACTTTTCAATGTAACGATTTAAAAACTCCATCTAGAATTGTCACATAGAGAGTTTACTCTTTTGTCTAGAGAACACCCACTTACATTTCAATTATAAGGGCCATTATTTAGTCACTAATTAATACTTTTTTGAACAAATGACTTTTTTTAAATGCTAATTAAACTACTTTATTGCCCATTCATGTAAATATCCACAAGGGTTTCAAAATCTAAAATTCATGTTGCTATAGGGCTTTATTTAAACACTGGTAAAATGTCGTACTGTATCTGCATAATCGATACACCAACAAAATAAGGTGTAAAATACATTTTTACAATCACTATTTTAACATGCAATGTGGACTATAGATCTGTTGGTACATTTTTAGCACAATCAATCATACCAAACAATTCTCCAATTCGTCTGTCAGTCCCAGCATCATAAACATTTTCTAATAACACACTATATGTTGCTACTTCGATATTTATTTATTTATTTTTTTTTTTTAAAGTACATTTTTGTACACATTCTGTGGGCCGTTAATCAAATATTATGCTTTATTCATTTAGGACATTTCCTTTAAATCTAAATATTAATATTTCTGTTCATTCCCAAGTCCCAAACCACTTAACTACTAATCCCTTCGGCTCTTCCCTTCTCTGGATAGCCCAAGGGACACGCAGACATACTCACAGACCAAGCTGGTCTTTGGGGAGCTGGGTCCTCTCCTTCAGGGGAAATAAGAACCATTGAAAATTCTTAATTTCACTGCTTTGTAGTCCTACTTTGTTGAATGTAGTGTACATAAAAAAAACAATAGGATTTATCATAGTGCAAGATAATACATTACCTTATCATCTTGCGCTACATCATGATACAATGTAACTTACTACAGTTGTTACAGCATCTCACAAATTTTAGGTGTTATATGTTTTTTTCTCCATCTTTGGCAGTTCCCATGGATCACCTGTCAATCAAACAGCTTCTGCACTGCACTTTCCAGAGATCACCTGTCAATCAAACAGCTTCTGCACTGCACTTTCCAGAGATCACCTGTCAATCAAAACGTATGTGATGTCTTTCTATTCAGTTTTTCTGCTGGGGGAGTTTGAGTTTCTGTAGGTGGCGCTCTTTTCTTTTTTTGTCCAGCCATGCTGCTCATGCTAATCAATCAATTCTTCTCTTTAGGACAAACTAATATGGGAGACATCAAACACCCCACTTCCTTGGCTCCACAGGGATTTTCCCTGAAAAGACTTACCTGCATGACACCAAGTGTTTACAGCAGAAAATTCTAAGTCTTTGATAAACTGGCAGCCAGTTAGAAAGCTGCTGTTATCGAAATCAGTGAAAGAGAATGGTACAAAAATGCTGCAGATAGTTGCCTGAATTGTGAATTCACTTTTTAAAATGAGTAATTTAATGTCCCCACAGCAGCATGTTGAACTTTGCAGTGTACAGTCCTACCTGTGCTCAAACATTCAAAATGTCAAAATGTTGCAGTAAAACATCTCTTTATGGCAGGTAGGACATAGCGGTCCCATGTCAAAAATGCAGGTGTTGTGCTTTGATAAGAGCATCATTAGGCAGTGTGTTAGCAAATGTCTTTAAGGTTCTCATGTTAACACTGTAGACCAATTACAGTCAAACACACACTCTCTCCCTCCATCTCTCCGCTTTTGCTCTCTGCGCTTCTCCGGGTCTTGCTGCCTCTTTCTACCCGGTGTAAATAATGTAATTTGTCACAGACAGGCTTCCGTGTAGGAGATGACCTTTCGAAGCCTCACAGTAAATTGGCCTCGGCTAGAAAAGCTACGTCATTAGCCCTCTCCGTCTCTGTCTCACATTTCCTCAACGTCTCCCTGCTTTTAAAATCTGTTTTATTAGGTCTGTTTAATTTTAAATTCAGTGTTTAATCTACTGTCCTGTGAGGCTAACTAGCTCTAGCTCTCTGGCCCTTTCTCTGAAATGTGCTACAGTCACACACACAGGCAGACAGGCGCACACACACACACACACACACACACACACACACACACACACACACACACACACACACACACACACACACACACACACACACACACACACACACACACACCAAATCGTAAAGCCCTGCCCTGGGATTTTTTGGTTAAAACACTCTCAACTGCTTAGCGAGCCCTGTGAAGTCTCTCTTTTTATTATTATTTTTTTTTTTGTGTATGACATTGTTACAAATGTCTGTATTGTTTTTTGTGTCAGACTGTTGACTGTGTATCTAGAGAAGTATCTAATTGTCTGAGAGGGAGACATACAAACCCCTTGCTAAGATAACACTGGCGTTATGGCTACGTCTACATGGCTACATAAAAAGATATAGCACACGGAAAATGATGTTTAATACTGCTGTGTGTAATTATTATCTTTTTGTGGGATTAAATGTATTAACGTAATAGTCCAGTAATCAGTTAGACATACACTTGTAACTACAACCAATACGATGGATTTCTAACAATTCATTTCAAGTGTAAAAATAATTCTTCATACCAGCAGATCCACTTCAACAAATTATACATGTATGTGGCTCTGACAACAGGCTGGTGTGATGAAACATGAAGGATGCTTTTCCCTCTGCAATCTGCATTTAGAAATTTATTTATAAATAATATAATTATTGCGGGTGGAGGTTTACAAAAGTGGACCCGTGCAGAACATCACAGCATCTTGGTGTTTTCACCATAATGATGTTGGACACAATAGTAAAACATTAGACACAATGCTCAAACGGCTAAACATCCCTCAAACAGACAGACAGGCTTCCAATAACTCTGTAAAACAAGGATTAGGTCAGCTTACTGCCACCTTTAAATACTCACACACACATGTATATAGATATACAGTCACAAAGTAGGTATTGGCAATATTAACTGCCAACTACAGCAGAGAGGAGAAAACTACTAGAGCACCAGGTTCAAAGAAAGAAAAAAAAGAAAGAGAGTGCATGTGTGTGTGTTTTTGTGTGCATGCGTTATCATTCCTCAGCACCATGCTTCTCTTGGCAGATGGCTCTGCCAACCTTAGGGGCTGGGGCGTGTGTGTGTGTGTGTGTGTGTGTGTGTGTGTGTGTATGTATGTATGTGTGTGTGTGTGTGTGTGTGTGTGTGTGTGTGTATTGTCTTGGTATCTTGGGGGCACGAGGGCAGCAGCTACCTGGTGTTGACTGCCAAGACTCTCGCTCTCTCTCACTCTCTCTAAACCCTCCAACACACACACACACACACACACACACACACACACACACACACACACACACACACACACACACACACACACACACACACACACACACACACACACACACACACACACACACACACCTGCTGATATGTCTTGCCCAGTCACGACTTTTATTATGTATGTGACTGAATTTAGTCTTTTAATAAGGTGCACTGGTTAAAACTTTTTTTGAAAGATGATAATATGATTATTATTTGTCACCATGCTTATTATTTTTTAAAGAATAGCAGTAGAAGAAAACTTGCACTGGTCAATATCTAAATGTTATAGACAGGCCTGTAACAATTCCAAATGTTGCTGTGCAATTAATTGTCTCAGAAATAATTGCAATTAACAATATAATTGTCTCTTTCAGTCCAATTTAAAAATGTTTATTTATTTATTTATTACTTTTCAAAACAAAATAAAGTTTTGAATGAATTCCAGCATATATCTTTTGGTTATATCACTGTCATGTGACCTAGATAATGTAGCAACACAGGTACACAGCCTATGAAGTAAACCCTGCCTCTTTATTATTATAAAAAAAAAAAAAAAAAAAAATTTTCTTAAATGAACATAAAATTGACAATAGTACACTATTATATAGTTTCCCCGACCTTAGATTATGTAAGCAATTAATTGCGGTTAAACAAAGTAATTGTGATTATGTCAAAAAAAATTGCGATTAGACAATTATATAATAGTTGTTACAGGCCTAATCATAGAAAATCACATCACAACATCATCGTGACACAATTCTGCTGTCTGAATTACTGTTAGAGGCCAAACACTGTACTTCATTAACTAATTATGAATTCACATTTCTCAAATTATGGAAAACTTCTTAAAGCAAATACTTGATTAACTAAATCCCTAATTCCTAATTAGTTTTAACAACAAATTAGAGAATGTAATTTCAAGCAAGCTCTTCATTAACTAATTTGACCCATTCCTAATTCACTTCTCACAGCAAATGAATAAATGTGATCTGAGGGAAACAGTTTGAATAATTCATAACTAAATAAACAAAGAAATACACATTTCAGATTACTGTGCACTTCGTATTGTGATGAGCAGCCATTTTCAGCTGTGCGGATACATATCTGATGGCTATTACAATGTCTTGTAATTTGTCGTTCTCTGTGGGTTAGATTAGTTAATGTGGTTAAAAAAACTCTACAGCAGCTCACCTTGCTCTTATCTCTCCACTGTGTATAATCTGATAAAAAAAAAAAAATTAAAAAAATTTAAAAAAGTAATCTTTAAAAAAAGACATAAAAAGCACTCTGGAGCCATAAGTACACAGATAAATAGGACTATTAAAAGGTGGGAAACTCTGCCAATATTAGAACAAGCAGCTACAACAGTGATCTGATCCCATGGGAAAGATCCAGTACAGTTATGCACGCTATTCTGCTTTATAGTCTAATTAGTAGTTACAAGGCTTTTAGTCACACATATTGACAAGGTGAATGCGTTTTTATACACCATTAACTGAAAATAATATCTCAACACAGTGCAACAATCTCCATTTCTGCTTATTCAGTAAGTGAAATGTTTTAACAGCTTTTGATGTGGGAAACACTTCTATTCTATAAGTCTTTTTTAATAAAGATATTGCAGCTCAGAGAGACATACCTCAGCATAAGCTATTGCACCTCATTGAGCCACTGAGTCACTGGGTCTGATCATCTGATGTTTGTCATGGTGATTTGCTGTATGTGAATGTTGTTTTTTTCAATTGCAGTTTCATTATGCATTGTATTTTCTAAGACATTACTAGTAAATAAACACACAAATAAAAACAAACTCTACTTCATTGATTATAAAAGATATAGAAAGTGTGATGGTTTAGCTAAGGATTTGAGGTTTCTAGTCAACAATTACCTAGTAATCTGATGTATTTAAAGACTTAATTTAAATCCTTATCCAAGTCAATAGGTAAAGTAAAAGTTTGACTTCTGGGGATAATGCTGGTATAGCTAATAGCCATATCTGTTTTAATGAGCCCTGTGGCCTTTTGGCTAATTATTCACGGCATGCAGGTTATGCAGTTATAAACACGTGGTTAACATCACTGTTATAAACACATGGTTAATGTTGTCACTGTTGTAAACATGGTTAACGTTGTCGCTGTTTGAAA
This sequence comes from Zingel zingel, assembly GCA_023566125.1. Taxonomy (NCBI): domain Eukaryota; kingdom Metazoa; phylum Chordata; class Actinopteri; order Perciformes; family Percidae; genus Zingel; species Zingel zingel. The sequence goes on from CM042323.1 coordinate 4,342,744, forward strand.
TACATGGTTAACATTGTCGCAGTTATAAACACATGGTTAACGTTGTCGATGTTGTAAACATGGTTAACATTCCTGTTATAAACATGTGTTTAATGCTGTCGCTGTTTGAAATAAATGGTTAACATTGTCGCAGTTTTAAACAAGCGGTTAACGTTGTAGCTGTTGTAAACATGGTTAACCTCACTGTTATAAACACGTGGTTACGGTTGTCGAAGTTGTAAACATGGTTAGCGTCACTGTTATAAACACGTGGTTACAGTTGTCAAAGTTGTAAACATGGTTAACGTCACTGTTATAAATATGTGGTTAATGTTGTCGCTGTTGTAAACATGTTAACGTCACTGTTATAAATATGTGGTTAACATTGCCGCTGTTATAAACATGGTTAACGTCACTGTTATAAACACGTGGTTAACGTTGTCGCTGTTATAAACACGTGGTTAATGTCACTGTTGTAAACATGGGTAACGTCACTGTTATAAACACGTGGTGAATTAAAACAAAACTACTTGGTTAGGTTTAGAAAAAGATCATTGTTTGGGTTAAAATAAGGATGTGTGTTCTGTTATTTAAGTTGCGTAGGTAAGTTAAAGCAACACTATGTAACTTTTCCCTCTTCGGTCTCCCTACAGGTTGTCTCATTGGAACTACAGCCACGCAAGCTGTAGTTACAATGAGACAACATGTACATTGTGTAAAAAAGAAGTCAGCATTGACTTTTGGTTTCAAACCATTCATCTACCCTAACCTCATGCCTACGCAGACTTCCGCAGACTTTGATTAGAAATGTAATTTTAAGGAGACAGGGCTGGTAATAACCATTGGAGTCTCTAAAGTTATTTAGGGAAAGAATGGTGATATTCTCAGCCAATGCTAGCAGTAATGTCGCTGATAATTAAGTGCTTTCTGAAACTAAAAAAAAAAATACAATCATACAATATTCACGTTATGGGGATTCCTGAGGGGGCAAAGGAGATGCGTGGCACAATAAAGTTCTTTCAGAGTTGGTTACCAGAGTTCCTCCACCTGCAGACTAAGTTAGCTTACATTAAACTGGAGCAGATAAAGCACACCTGTGCCTTTGGTCAGTGTTTATTATATTTCATTATTTCTCCAACATGGGATGCGTAACATATAAAAAGGTGAAGTTGATGTGCTAAGTATAACTTGCAATTCAACATTACACACGGTTATTGTACATCTGTTGAAGAAATGTTCAAGCAAATCTAAGCACTTTGTCTATGAATACGGCGTCTGACTAAATTCATTTTAAGATAATATAATTAAAATGTATAATTATAAAATGAACAAATCATTATTTAGTGTTTAGCGAGTTTAATTAGTTCAGGATGTTGACACTTCTTTCTAAGATATTAGTGATATTTTCAGTCCCCTTTCTACACATTTATTTTCTTCTGCAATAAAAGAATGATGCATGGTTTTATTGTTTTTATTTGCTTTTAATATGCTTGTTTTATGTGTTGGTGTTATTGCTTATCTGTTTTTTAATGTGCTATATGTGCTGGTTTTACTGTAAAAAGTTTTTGAGTACCATGAAAAGCGCTATATAAATAAAATTGATGAGTATTATTATTATTATTATTATTATTATTATTATTATTATTATCTGAGTTAAGAGAGACCATCTTTGCTGGATTAGATCTTCTAACAAATAGAAGTCAATTTTAAAAGCTTTCATTACTATTCATTAAGCCATACAAAACATACAAGAGTAAAGATGGACCAGATGAGCATAGTAATGCCTTTGATAAAAAAGTTTAATAGAATTCTGTGTATAATCACACATTTCTTCTCATCTTTGAGGCATGGCAATATTTCCTTTCCGCTCCTCTTTTTCCAGTGTCAAAAAATATGTTCTCATGCAGGCCAACTGCTTACATGTGAAGTGAAGGTGGGAGGAGGGGGGCCGGACTCTCCTTACATCACGGTTGGGCAGAATTTCACTGACAAAGATAAATGTTCTGCTGAGGATTTTTTATCCCATCCAGATAGTTGATATTTTATTATGACACTTAAGAAACTGAACAGATAGCTTAGCTCTTTATATGGAGCAAGTGCCAACCTTAAAATGCCTACACTCCAACTCTCAGCCATAGATAGAGGTCTAGATTTACTTGTTAATAAAGTTTTAACTGTTGACCTCTGTCTTAACCCAATTCGGCAACAACCAATGTGTGTACCTTCATTATCAGAAATGACTTAAAAGCATGGAAGTGTGTGATGTGATAATATAAGTGGATGCTCAATGGCTCCATCTCCTTAATTATGACTTCTTAAGATTCTTGAAATTCAGGCATTTTATTATCTACTCCACTACTTTGATGGCTGACAGTATGGTTTCAGTTATTCTACATCTATTGTTTCTATATAAATATTTGCTCAGGATAGTAAAAAGGGAAAGGCAACTGTCAGCAGTAAGTGATGATGACATTGAAGAAGAATGCACAAATGTATGAATGTATGTAATTGTACAGAGCAATTCCGTTGAGAATTATTCAGATCCTTCACATATCCTCTTCTGATATGGTAGATGCTTTTTTTAATTCAAATTTTTCACAGATGTGTACTTGAACCTATTGTTTACAGCCTTGTGTCATGTTGCAGTGATACTGCATCTAAATCCTGAAATAAACTGAGAAAACATTTCAAGTTGATTTGGAGATTCTGTTTCATTATTATGTTCTTGTTAAAATGTGTAAACAGCTGGAAAGACACATCTGTATAATATTACACCCTTTGCAGCTTTGCAGGGAAAATTCAGTCTGCAGTGAATCACTGACAAGTCCTCACAATTACTCTTTGGCCCAGAATTGAAGAAATTCTTCTGGAATACATCAAACCCACATGAAACTGGCGACTTTTTACAAATCTGGAAACACTTTCTTAAAGCTGCTCTAATCAATATGTTGTATAAATAGATTAAATGTCTGTGTGTAATGTGAAAAGGGTCAATTGTAGTGATTAAGCCACAGAGAATAATCATCCAACTCTGCAGTTTACTTCAGCTCTACACAGCTCTTTGTTTTACTGCCCACAACTTTACTTTTTCGGTTCAGTCTCAATGCTCTCATCAGCATCGTTTCCAACGGCAGCAGGCAGCTGTTTTCATCGAAAAAAGCTCTAAGAACCCTACTGTACACTACCTGCTGGCAGAGCAGGTAGTGTACAGTAGACAAAGGAAGCTAGTTGGTGAACATAGTGGAGCATTTAGCAGCTTAAGAGCAGATCATATTTTTCCAGGAGTTGGAGGAAGCCAAAACAGAGCTAATTGATTAGTCACTCTAGAATATGTTGGCCGGTTCGTTCAGTGGGTAGAGCAGGTGCACATATACTGAGAGGTTTATGCCTCGACGCAGAGGTCCAGGGATCGAATCCGACCTGTGACCATTTTCTGCATGTCTTCCCCCTCTCTCTCCCCCCTTTCTCACCTAAGCTGTCCTGTCAAATTAAAGGCGGAAAAGCCCCCTCCCCCCACAAAAATAAAATAAATAAATAATAATAATAATAATAATAATAATAATAATAATAATAATAATAATCTAGAATATGAATCTCCAACCATTTTAATAATCCATCCAATAAAGCCAAAAAAATTGAACATCGACAACTTCTCAGTCCCTACCCCCTTTCTGCTAAAGCCCAAAACAGTCTCCTAAGCCCCTCCCCCCACAAGGATTTCGGGGAAGAAAGAATGTGTGTGCATGAGCAGTGTTTGACACGCATTTAGACATCCCCCCTGGGTCTGATTGGTGCATCTGAACAGGGAGCGGTGGATTTTTGCAAATCGCACTACAAGCTGTAGGTGGTGCCAGAGGAGCCAGATTTTTTTTTTAATTACCTGTTTCATGTAGTTCTACTAGAACATAGGGTCAGTTTCAGAAAATATGACAGAAAGTTAGTTTTATAAGTCTTAGCTACCTGAAAAACAACTGGCAAGATTTGTTTCTGTTGTGAATATTTTAATGTATTTGTAATTATTGATGTGTTTGCCTTTGTGTTTTATTTTTGTGGAATTAGAAATACAGTACAACTATAAAGCTAAAAGTAAAATTGAAAATCGAAGTATACATTATTCTCGGAACAGTTTCAGAACCACGGACAGCAACTGCTTCCTCCCAGATGGACTCCAGGTGATCTCACTGGTTTTCCCAGCTTCTTCACTCTGGTCCACACCTGCTGACTGAGCTCCCATTTTACAGCCCTGAGGGATAATTGCCGGCCAGCAGGGGATAAAAAAAAAAAAATATTCTTCCAGATAGAAAGCTTCCTTCAGTGTTATCTGTTGTTCGTTTTTGAGCATTCGTTTGTGAATTCTTGGCAGTTTGGGATGAGACGCAGTTTCCTTTCACAGCCTCTGAGCTGCTGCTGATGCTGCTGGTGTGAAGTATCATCAAGTGGAGCTAGTTTGGCAAGCCGAAGCCCATCACACAGCAAGGACGGAAATTTCAGTGTGATGAATAATTTTTTGCGTATTGAGCTCACACGTGTGACTGAGCTGATTGAGAGCTTGGGAGCACTGAAAGGCAGATTGAATATTGGACTGTGAGACTGAAAATTGAATGCATTGACTGTAAATTGACTCAGTCACCACATTTTTTTCTGCAGACCCCATCTTCTCCACTTGTGGGTTTGTCCTCAGACTCCGTTTTTAGGGTCTGGAATAGAGCCCAACCGATATATCGGCAGGCTGATATCGGTATCGGCATTTATAATGGCAGATAAATTAATATTTAAAAAATAAAATAAAAAATGGACTAAACACCCTTCAACCATGTTATGAGTGTTGGCGTTGCATAGTTTGTCCACCAGAGGGCGATCTACAACGTCCCTGTTGGCAACACTTGTGTTTAACCTTTCAAGTTTTATATCTTAAGTTTGTATTTTTATACATTTTGTTTATCAGAACTTTAATATATGTTGATGTTCCTCTGTTCTGTTGTGACAACAAAACAAAAAAGTTTATTTTTAAACTGCATTATCATATTATATTATTAGTGAGGACTCATAAATAACTACTAATAACTAATGTTAGGGAAATCTGTTTATGTTTTGTTACGCATTTATGGATTTTAAAAAAATATATATATCGGCCGATACAGTATATCGGAAAATATCAAATTTTTAAATCACCAAATATTTGTATCGATATCGGCCTTAAAAATCTTTTATTGATCGGGCTCTAGTCTGGAAACAGCGTGACTGCAACTGCAAACTGTTGAATCCAATTTTTTACAATTTAAAGCTATAGTTTCTGCCACCCATGAGGAATTCTAAATAATAACAACAAAACTGTTGCGTCCACATGAAACAAGCCTTCCATGATCCTGCACCACGTACTGTCAAACTGAGAAATACAGAGTTTTGTGGATAGTCTTCATTAGCTTTGTAGCAACTCATTTGGCAATGGCTTGAATGTAACGGACGTTCATTCATATCAAAAATGTATGCACTAAAGCTTTAATAAAGCAGCATAAAAAGAAAAAAACATTCAAACAATTCAAAGATCCAATGAGACTCAGTCATGATAACAATAATAATAATAATTAGTAATTCTTAAATTGTCTTCCCACAGATGTGAACTTTTTAAGCTTGTAAGCACGCAGCTGGAATCTTATAATTCTATGCTGACGATATGTGTAATCAATTCCCTAATTAACTACTTAAACGGTTCAACCAATCACCATCAGTGTCAATTAACAGTCAAAGCGATCTCCCCGAGATTCCACTGCCATGATTAGCCGGCTACATGATGGGTCCTATTACAATTACACAAAGCCTTCAGATCTCCGAGTGAGAGAACGAAACAAGGAGTGAGATGGGAAGGAGGAGGAGGGAGAAAGAGTAACAAAGAGGAGAAGAGATGAAAGGATATTTCTTCAGGAGGAGGAGGAGGAGACCTACAGTGTTGGATTTGTTCAGATTTAACAAAGGCGTTGGGAGCTTCAAGATTGTTTTTTCACTCTTGTTTTTTTCCCTTAAAAAGGGAAAATCCACTGTCAAACAGGAGCCGCACATCAATGGCGAGTGACAGATTTGTAACTCCAATCTGACTGATTTTCGTGGTTTCTATTGAAAGGTGTGGCTCAGCTTTTATGCCTACAACACCGTTGTAAAATTTGAGAATAATAGGTCTATTTCAATATCTCTCTATCCATTCTCTTTTTCTTCCCCCAGTGGAGGTGTTCTCCTCCTTCTTATCTTGGACAGTTGAGTCCATTTTAACATTTATTAGTGCTGAGATGTCAGCTACATCAAAGTAGCTTTCCAGAGCTGCTGGTAAAAGACACTGGTTAGGAGCAGCAACATTGTGTGCAGCACTGACTGCATTCCCAACCAAATACATGTCATAGTGTTTTTTTCTTTGGCCTGGACCATGAAGGAAAAGTTGAATTTATTGTATTATTTGTGGCTAGTTTAAGGGTTCAGCTATGCTTGGAATTAAGTGAATCGTACGAGTCAACTATGTTTAAAAGCAAAGGTGCTCATACCCTTTCAGAATAGCCACGGTCTAAGATGCTGCTGTCATATCCTTCTCTAGCTGCATTCCACTTCTTCACATCTTTGTAGTCTCAACACAATGGGTCGTACAAATGGGGTTAACAGTGCACATCTTCAAACCTTAAAAGCTTTTATGGTGTAGCACTTGTTTGCACATATGAAACATGACAGAGGTATTTGAGGGAAGAACGTAAATAAAAAGAGAACTTGAGTAAGAAGTTAAAGCCATGCCAACTTTCCCACCTCTGCATACCTGGCCAACTGCTGAGTGAAACTCCGCTGTGACCCCTCAGATTTATCTTGTGACCCCTTGGAGGGGTCGTGACCCTTAGGTTGGGAACTGGTCTAATATACCCAGAGATATTAAAGAGCTACCATGGCATGAACAGTATTGGAAAAACTCTGATATAAAGTATATATCAACATATTGTCCAATCCATACAGTAGACTATAAAAAAAGAAAGATGGACAATGTGTCTTCACTTCCTCCCACTGTACAAAAGTGAAGCCAAAATATCCCGGATACGGGTGCTGCCAACTTGTAATTTTGGAGCCAGAGTCTGCGCAGTAGTGATCAGGCGGTGGAGCCGCGGTATCAAAGTCCCACCCATACACTCACCCGACTAATTGAGTCAATCACAGCTGTCAATCACGGCGTTTCGCCCCCTTTTTTTATAGCATTGAATAACTAATAAAAACCAAACTAAACAGAAAAATTGACACTTGAACAAACATCAGCATGATCAGAAATACCTAAAATGACAGAAACAATCTCTTGTTTACTTTGGCCCATATCCTGTCCGCTAAAATAGAGGGGGCGGGATTTATGCAGCCAGCCACCAAGGGGCGATCAAGATGTTTTGGCTTCATTTATACAGTCTATACATCAACCCCTGGTCCAATCCTACGTAAACATATGGTTGCTTCTGCCATTTACACCAGCTGAGGACCTGTAAAGGAAAATTGACTACAAGGTCCAGACCTCGCTTTGCTTTATTATGCCAGAGCATGAACATGCAATCATATGTCAAGGAGAGTCTTCTGGTTTTCATTCACTCCCTCATCTACAGGTGAAGATCACATCAGGTTTCACCTTTCAGTTGATCAACCCATCAGCAGCGCTGCTTATTATTTTTCATAATCAGCTGTTTCTGGCACATGGTTGTGTTTTATTTGCTGTAATGAAGCAGGTTTTTTTTCTGTGCGAGCCTAATTTCCCATCAGGACCAACTGACAGCAACGGCGTGATGGAGTGGTGGTGGGGGGGGGGGTTACATGTGTAGACAGCCTGAGCTTGCTGTTGAGCCTTGAGCGGCTCCACTCCAGCAGCGGGGGGTTAAGTACCTTGCTCCAGGGCCCTTCTATGGTGGCTGCTGAGGGACAGCAGTGCGTGTCACTTTCCTCGCTCACATTCTCCCCACTGGATTCAAAACAGCAACACGGTTGCCAAGTTATTGTGCTCCCACAACAATACCAAGCTGAAGTGGAGAGGCTGACTGTTACACGGTATATAATATACGTTTTACAATCCTCCTTACTATTTTAGCCCTGTGTGAAACAGGCTTTTCTCATTTTTATTCATCCAGAAGGAATTTCCTGCACATGGATATACTCCCCATCTCTTTCTGTCACACTCATACATACAGTGAAGGTGGCTGTGGATCAGCAGGTACAAGGGGTCGTCCACTAATTTCAGGGTTAGCTGAAAATGGGCGCTTTGGATAAAAGCTCTATGTAATTGCAGTCCACACTGTAGCCTAAACTGAGAGCTGGCCAGTTTAACCAGGGTCCAGGCTGACAAGCTGTTCTGAATTTTCAAAAAGCCCCTTTATTACTTTTTATGTCTGATTCCTTTTACAAATCAATGTTGTAATAAAGTCCAAATCATGCAGAGGAAGAGAATTCTATTCCACGTCTTCACTTGTAATGTAAGGCAATGTAATACTGCACAGCATGGATCATGGCGGAACTACCAAATCTTTTTATTACAGATTTTAGCCTGAACCATACTGACTTTGTGGTTATGATTTTTTTTTTTTTTAAATTTCCATGATATGTACTTAGCAGAATATTTAACAGTGTAAAGATCCACCTGTCAGTGCTCTCTGGTGGACAAACTATGTAAAGGTGAGACTTTTTTTCTAATTACCTCAAACATAGTGGCCGACATGTACACCGATCGAATAAATATGCATAGCCCTATGCATATTTATTCAAGCCCTGCTTGATTATGGGAAAAAATCCCATTTAGTCTATAAAATGTCAGAAAAGTGGAGAATGGCCATCACAAGTTACAAGAGCCTCAGGTGCCGTCTTCAGATGTATTCTTTGTCCAACTGACAAGGTATTCAATTCCCTGCAATATAAACAGAGAAGCTGCGATTCATCACCGAAGATGGAACTAGAGAATGTTTGGTGTTTTTTCTCAATAAATATCAATTTTATGGATTATCAAAATAGTTGCTGATTAATTTAACAATCAACTAATCGATTTACCAACTAATCATTTCGGATCGACAAAGAAGTCACTCTACTAACTCTATATCAGCCAGCAAATCACAGCAGCGTGTAAGAGTGCTACAGAGCCCAGTAGCACAAAGCTTATCATACATTTAATGGAATTCAATATACTGTAGGCTAAGGAAGCAATTGTACAGCTTAATGCATACTGCAGAGATGCACAATCAACACACATGCAGCATTAAAGTTCCACTGACATATCTCAGAATAATCACAATCCAACTTCACTCCTTCATCATGTGTCCATGACTCTACAGTAGGCCTATGTATCCCCAAAAACCCACAGCAATTACCACCACCAGATCTGTGCAGTTTGCCAGGTAAACTCACCTGAACCGGCACATTTTCTAAGCAGAGCTCATTTTTAGGACTAGAATGAAATAAACTCTGTAGTATCAAACTGTCAAACTTAGGCTTTTTGTGTTACCTTTAACATGTATCCACATTTTTCTGATGTCTCTCTACATCGCTGTTGCTTACTATGTCCCCGTTCTGTCACTAAAACCCTTTGCGGGTTCACGTTCAAACATTCCTTAATGGTCACAATGAGGTAGTAAAAGCCGGCGCGCGCGCGCGTGTGTGTGTGTGTGTGTGTGTGTGTGTGTGTGTGTGTGTGTGTGTGTGTGTGTGTGTGTGTGTGTGTGTGTGTGTGTGTGCGCGTGCGTGCGTGCGTGCGTGTGCATGCTGAGCCCCCCGGTTCGTCTCAAGCAACAACGGCAGCTTTACGGTGACAAAGAAAGGTTTGCACGATTTCTCCGGGACTCACTTTGGCTGCTTCTCCGTCTCCAACCCCGTCGCAATTTAACCATTTTAACCCATGATTTTTTTTTTACCCCAAAAAGCGGGGATGCCATGTCCGGTCATCCCTCTTTAAAAGCTTTCACATTAAATACACACATAATAATGATAATAAAAACACAGAAGAGAATAAAGCAGTGTGCGCAGGACTTACCATGGTTGTTCCAGCTCCCAGTCTCTGAAAAAGTCGAATTCAAAGAGATCCATTGCCGTTTCGGCTGGTGGTGTTGGTGGTTAAAATCCAAAGCTGGTGCTACGTGGTTCTACATCGGCTACTGATACTGACTGTGTGAGTGACTGAGTGTGTGTCAGAGAGGAGGGAGAGTAGACACAAGCCGCTGCCGCTGCCAGGAAGCTGCTACGTGGTCGAGGCAAGCTGACAGGCAGGCAGGCAGGCAGAGGTGGAGGGAGGGGGAGAGAGAGAGAGAGAGAGAGAGAGAGAGAGAGAGAGAGAGAGAGAGAGAGAGAGAGAGAGAGGACGCGCACGCACGCATACACACACACACATACACATACACACACTGGGGAGAAGGCTGAAGAAGACAAGTTGCACTGAGATATTCACTGCAAACCCCCCAAACACACACACACAAAAACTAAAATATAAGGGGCACCTTATGTTAAAGAGTGGCTTGGCAACAGCTGGAAAAAGTGTACTAATTGTGCTTCGTGTTACAGATAACAGTCATTCTTATCTTGCAGGAAACCACATACACACTTCTGAAATGTCACTTTATTAGATATCACCTCTCTGATGCACTGTATGTTTGAGTCAGAAACTTGAGACTCTCGCAATTTTTTCTGTATCTGTAGAATTTCTTTTTTCTTTTTTGCACCTTTTCATATTTTAAATAAGTATGTAGGTGCACTTGCTCACTGAGCTATGAGGATTTTTTTGTTCAGTCACAATAGCCTCTTGGCTAATTCTGGCTTTTTTAACCCATGGGAAATCATGTGTTTTATTAATTTGCGCTGTCCCCTTTCATAAATAAACTAAACTCAAACAGGGTGTGTATAATGTAGGTGTAGGGCCACCATGCATGCAGGCTAGCCTGGATCAATGGAAGTCCATTTCCAGGATAACTGCCCGACATCCCTCACCTTCTGCTCTCTGTGTGTTGCCGTTCTCAAAGACTGTTCGCTTCGGGAAACAACAACAAACTTCGAGCTAGCGAGCTACATGCTGAAAATAGGTCTGCTTGGTTCTTTCGGGGAATGATTGTAAAGATTTACAAAGAATATGTTTACGGCATTTCCTCTATAACTGGGACGTTTTGGGACCGATTGGTGGGATTGCTGTGGACGAAGTACACACAGCAATACACTGGTAATAGCAAATTACGTTTAACCATGTATCCAGCTCATTTACATAGCTCACGTTACTGTATTGTGTGAACAGTTAACTTCATTTAAAATTGTATGTTTGTGGCGTTTTCTTTTGCGGGGTGCAAATGTTCCACCAAAACAAGTTCCTTCCTGACACTATTTTGCAGAGCCACCGTCGCTGCGTCTGGAGCTTAGCACCGCACAAGATGATTGTGATTTGTTTAAAGATATGCAAACAACCCAGAGCGTTTCTTTCTCTTATCCCAGAATTTATGTGTGGTAGAGCCAGACCTTCCTCCACATCGCTGCAGAGGACATTCCGGGATGGGAGAATAACGTGCTCTGGTTTATTGGCATTTCTTTAAACCAATCATAATTGTCTATGTGCCATACGGAGCAATGGCCCCTCTGCAAAATAGCCTCGGTAAGGAACTTGTTTTGGTGGAACATGTGTACATTCAAAGGTTGTTTTAGTCGTGCAACAGAAAACTCAGATTGGACAGATAGTCTAGCTATCTGTCCGGATTTACCCTGCAGAGATCAGAGGAGCAGTTAACCATAGTCCTCATAAAGCCCAAGGTAAAGGATAAGCCTAAATGAGTGAAATCCAGCGGAATTTCCGTCTAAACGTAACAATCCCAGAACTGGAATGTTGTGGATATAGACAAAGCCAGACCTTACTCCACAGCGCTGTGGAGATAGGTTTGGCAATGAAAGACTACCACGCAGGGCTGTAACCAGGATTTTAGAATAACTATGGCCCAACCCCACCAAAGGACATGTTGACTGGCCACCACAAAAAGTCTGCAATATTTTCAATGTTTTTGTTTCCTCATTTTATCTATTCATTTATCTGTTCAGTTATCTTTTTAATGTACATTTCATCTCCCTACCTCATAGTTTAAACATTCAAGGCCCTCTCTGGTGATTAAAATACTACAACCTTAATTATATTTTTCAGGGCCTGAAATTAACTTTTTGGCCACCAGGCACTGTGACAGGTGGAATTTAACATCCACTAGCCATAAACACGACAGTCACTGCAGTACATCTGTTTTGCACTGCTGTCGTAAATTAGCCACTTACGAACCTTGCCGTTGTCGCCAACTGTCCACTTTGTATTAAAATGTCTTCTTTTGCTACTCCAATAAAATTGCAGACATAACTCTGCATCAGTATTTATTCAATTTAACTCCTGTTAAATTGAATAAATACAACAGTAATATACCTGACCTTTATTTTAAATGCAATGAGGCTAAGGGAACATGTGTGATCAATAAAACCATGTTCATCTTGTCTGTGTACATTCCACTTGACCCTAAGAGGATTTTGCTGCATCTGTATCCAACAAATCTGAAACCTCAAGAATATAGATTTATTGATTTTGCTACAGGCAAAAAGGACTATAGCTCTCATTTAGCAGAAAATAGAGGCACCTCCAATTGTTGAAAATTGCTAAATGTATTTTTGAAGAAAATTTATAAAAACATTGTTAAAAAAAAATGTCTTCTTGTACTATTCTTTGAATTATCCTCAACTTTTTGTCGGTTGCTTGTATCAGTCGGTGTCTTCATCCCAGTAATGTGCCGCCACATTTTTGAGCTCACATCTCAGGAAATGGCGGACTCGGTTTAAATGTGAAAGAATAACAGTGGCAAAAAAACAACCAATGAATCACTCAATTCTTATTGGCTACCCGCCAACATGCAGGTAGATAGAAATGTTCACCTGCCAATGGCAAAAATCACCCCCATTTGCTGCGTGGTCGGGTGTTAATTTCAGGCCCTGATTTTTAATTTAACAAGTTAAATATATTTTGTCTGAAAAGACCAGAATCAGCCTTTCAAAAATCCACATGTATAATGTGAGTGATGTTAACCTTGGCATTCTGCATAAAAAGAAAAAAGTTGGCAAAAATATGTCTATCGAATCAGTTTAAATCACAAAGTAAGGCTACAGTACAGAAAAACGAGCCATTCTCAGGAAAATAGGGCCAGCTTATGGGCATTTTCGCATACACATAGAAGGACTTGAATGTGAAGAAAGAAGGAGAAAGTGGAGTCTCCATTAGGTGAATGGCAAACATTAAAGTCCTGGACCTAAATTATTATTATTATTATTGTTATTTTTACTGGATTATGGCTGTTTAGATTTGTTGAAATACTGTTCAGTATTGTGAGATTGCATTTCCCTCCCTGTACCATTGTTTTCTAGCCTGGGAAATTTGCTCTGCAAGTCAGTCTGGCCAAGAGCCCATTCAAGCCCACTTCCAATTTTTCCAATTCGAGGCACAAATCACAACCATTGACACAATGACGATAGCCCAACATGCTCGCTGGTTGAAATGTTTTTCCGTCGCTCTGCATACGTCATCTCCTTTATCGCTCTGATTGTTTGAAGGACTATCCAACCAATTCTTCTTCAGTGTTGCCAGAGGCATTTAAGCGGTGTCCGATGGTGACGCCCCTTTGGAAATGGGCTGTGAATGAACCTTCCCCAAACCCATTCTCAGTTACAACTGAGAAGGGTCTGGTGTCAACCAGGCTAATTGTTTTCTAGTCCACTGAATCTTGTGCAATGTTGTTACTCAAAGGCGTTTTAAAGGAAAATGGGGTTCAATACAACTCGGTTTTATATTCAGGCCATTGGTTCTATCCGTTATGACAACAGTGTACTCACCAAAGTAATTGCAGGTTGGACTTTTAGTCATTGAAATATGTTCTCAGGGCAGCATTGCATTTTATTGGTTCTCTCAGCCGTCCAATCAGCGACAGCAAGAGGTGGGACATGGAGGCAGGGCTTGGATTATTTGAATTTTTATCTCAGGACTCAGGAGACATCACTCTTCCCAAACAAAAGGAGATCGTTGCAGTCAAGGTAATGGTATGTTTTATGTTGAACTATATTAGGAAATGTCAAGATTAAAGTATTTGGATTAAAGTAAAGCTTGTTTTTCTATCAACCTGTTATTTAACTAGCTAGCTAACTAATGTAAGTAAGCTAGCTCACAACATTAGCTAGCTAGTGCTAAGAAATGACAGGATCATACCTAATGTTAGCTTATATTCTATTAATTACTTTAGACTGATAAAATGTGTAACTTTTACTGGCTATGATAGCAAGTTACGCTGCTGTCATTGCACCTTATGTTAGGTCTAGGGACATTTTTGCTGTGGAATTCTTGCTGCTCTCAGGGCATCTTGTAATAGCTACATGCTAGCTACATGCAACAAAATTATTGGCTGCTCTTAGTGCATTTTTGCTGTATAAATTCTAATACTGCACTTAGAGCACCTTGTATCGGCATGCAACATGAATTGGCTGCTCTTAGGGATACTTTACTGCATATATTCTAATACTGCTCTCAGAGCACCTTGTAGTATCTCCATGAAACATGAATTGGCTGCTCTTAGGGCAACTTCGCTGCATATATTCTAATACTGCTCTCAGGGCACCTTACCGTATCTCCATGCAACATTCATTGGCTGCTCTTGGGGCAACTTTGCTGCATATATTCTAATACTGCTCTCAGGGCACCTTACTGTTTCTTCATGCAACATTCATTGGCTGCTCTTAGCGCAATTTTGCTGCATATATTCTAATACTGCTCTTAGAGCACCTTGTAGTATTTGCATGAAACATTCATTGGCTGCTCTCAGGGCACCTTGTAGTATCTGCGTGATACATGAATTGGCTGCTCTTCGGGCAACTTTGCTGCATATATTCTAATACTCCTCTCAGGGCACCTTGTAGTATATGCATGAAACATGAAAAGGCTGCTCTTAGGGCATATTCGCTGCATATATTCTAATACTGCTCTCAGGGCACCTTACCATATCTCCATGCAACATTCATTGGCTGCTCTTAGGGCAACTTTGCTACATATATTCTAATACTGCTCTCAGGGCACCTTGTAGTATTTGCATGAAACATTCATTGGCTGCTCTCAGGGCACCTTGTAGTATCTGCGTGAAACATGAATTGGCTGCTCTTACGGCAACTTTGCTGCATATTTTCTAATACTGCTCTCAGGGCACCTTGTAGTATTTGCATGAAACATTCATTGGCTGCTCTTAGGGCATTTTTGTTAGCAAGTCTGATAATAATGTTATTGTAATTCAAATACTAAAACTACACACACATCATGTTACATTCACTTATTTATTTATCTTGCTAAAATTCACAGGGTGCACAACCAGACCCGGGAGAGAAAATGACGGTCACAAAACCAAATCAGAGAAGGCAAGGTAAGATAGTAACGATGTTAAACAAAGCTATGTACACCTAATATCTTATGTGTTGATGTCTATGAATTTGTCTCAAATAGGAGCACACTATACAAAGACAACAGTGGAGAGTTGCTGGATCTGTCTGTCCCCAAAGTTCCAGAGATCTACAAGGACTTCACCCGTTTCTGCACTTTTGCTGCTCTTAGTTTCTGTTTCTGCACCATCAACTGCATAATCCAAGTGATAAAAGAAAGAACAAACTATTGTTTTCTCTGCTTACATGAATAGGTGCCTCAATGTCTGCCGACATATACAATCAATTCAGTAAATGTTAAGTATCATTGATATTTCTTATATCATTGTAGTTTTTCAGAGCAATAAGATACAGATTATTAAAGCCATGTTCATATTTGCAACAAACTAAAACCCTGATCAAGGCAAATTGTTTTTTCATGTTCTGTAACATTTATATAAAAAAAAAACCAGTACAATTAAATTTACCAGAGCTGACACTTGGTAAATGGCTTTAATTAACCTTGTCAAAACAATGAGTAATTCATAACAAACTGCACAATATTTGACACAAAACCTAAAAAGTGTATGCTGCTCCTGTGAAGCAGTACACTTTGCCTGTAGTATTTACTGTAGCAGGAACATTGATATTGGCAAACAGATGACCCAGGTACCGGTGAGTTGTGAGCAGGCTAATGATATGAACTAAAATAAAGATAAGTCTTCACAAGAGGAATAATTCAGGTATTGCAATGCAAATTAACAATAATTAAATTAAATAGGAGGTATATACACCTAGTAGAAGATAAATGAACTATACAAGAGCAATTAAGGCAAAGTTATGAGGTATTGGCAAGTTAAAGTGATGTATAATCAATAGCAGGGAGTCAAGTCAACGGTGTACACCAGAATAATACATACTGTGATTAAGTAATGACACTTAGTGTTGTCTGTACTAATTTAACAAAACAGAAAAATAATATAGTGTATGATGCAGTATGGAGAACATCTGAGTCCCATATGACCCCAAGAGACTTTAAGTGCAGCTGTTGATGATGTTCACTACAAACAAAACTTTCAGATGGTTGTAGTCTTTAGCCAGCCGTACAGTAGGTAGATCTGGAGCAGATGGTTGTAGTCTGTAACCAGCCGTACAGTAGGTAGATCTGGAGCAGATGGTTGTAGTCCGTAGCCAGCCATACAGTAGGTAGATCTGGAGCAGATGGTTGTAGTCTGTAGCCAGCCGTACAGTAGGTAGATCTGGAGCAGATGGTTGGAGTATGTAGTCAGCCATACAGTAGGTAGACCTGGAGCAGCAGGGTGGCTTCTAGCTTTCATGGGTTGGTGATAAGACACTGTGCTGCTATGATGCAGCAGCTCAACAGTGGTCGAGCCATTCAGACCCAACTGGAAGAAAAGAAAGTAAAACAAAATACTTTTTCTGTTCAGTTTGCTTTGTATTAATTCAAAAAATAACCGCTATTTAAGGAGCAAATAAGAAAGCATATAATTTCTTTATTATAGTGGTGAAAGTGTACATAACGTTAAAACTTTTTAAACAGACATATTAATTCATAATTTTCAGACTAATGTTATATGAAGGAATGAAGACTAAATTCTGATAAACAACACACAGTGTCAGCAAAAACTGAACCAAACAATCCAGTTTCTGGTGTTCTTTCAGTTATATTACAGTTTAGGTTTTACCATTGTCTCTATCATAAAATTATCCAAATCCCCAGGAACATGGTTAACCAAACGAGGAAAAAATACAAAGTGTGGTCATCTCATATACACATACTGTTTGTCATATGTCGTTCAATCTAGCTAAACTATAAAGAAAATCTATTTGTTTATGGACATTAAGCTAGGCTATATGTTAGCGCCATATGCTAGTGTTGCATTCTAGTATTAGAATGTATGCTGCAAAAATGTCCATAGAGCAGCCAATTGCAAACCTAATGTCATAAGGTGCCCTAAGCGCAGCATAAGAAAATCTGCAACAAATATGCCCTAAGAGCAGCCAATGAATGTTGCCTGGAGATACGGTAAGGTGCCCTGAGAGCAGTATTAGAATATATGCAGCAAAGTTGCCCTAAGAGCAGCCAATTCATGTTTCAAGTAGATACTACAAGGTGCCCTGAGAGCAGTATTAGAATATATGCAGCAAAGTTGCCCTAAGAGCAGCAATTCATGTTTCATTCAGATATTACAAGGTGCCCTGAGAGCAGTATTAGAATATATGCAGCGAAGTTGCCTTAAGAGCAGCCAATTCATGTTTCATGCAGATACTACAAGGTGCCCTGAGAGCAGTATTAGAATATATGCAGCAAAGTATCCCCAAGAGCAGCCAATAATTTTGTTGCATGTAGCCAGCACGTGGCTATGACAAGATGCCCTGAGAGCAGCAGGACTACCGCAGCAAAAATGTCCCTAGACCTAACATAAGGTGCAATGAGAGCAGCATAACTTGCTATCATAGCCAGTAAAAGTTACACATTTCATCAGGCTAAGGTTATTAATAGAATATAAGCTAACATTAGCTATGATACTGTCATTTCTTAGAGCTAGCTAGCTAATGTTGCGAGCTAGCTTACTTACATTACTTAGCTAGCTAGTTAAATAACAGGCTGATAGAAAAACAAGCTTTACTTTAATCCAAATACTTTAATATCTTGACATTTTCTAATACAGTTCAACATAAAACATACTATTACCTTGACTGCAATGATCTCCTTTTGTTTGCAATGATCTCCTTCAAATAATCCAAGCCCCGCCTCCTAAAAAATTCAAATAATCCATGTCCGGCCTCCTGCTGGCACTGATTGGATGGATGAGAGAACCAATAAGATGCAATGCTGCCCTGAGAACATATTTCAATGACTAAAAGTCCAACCTGCATATCGCAGAATGCAACAACTGTGGCTGTAAACTGCGGTGGACGTTTACAATGGACGCTCAGCAATTACTTTGTACTTAAAAATATGTTACAAAAACTGTAAGAACAGGTTGCCCCCAAATAGAACCCAATAAACCATAGTTTCCTTTAAGCAATTCGGGGTTTAGTGTCTTGCCCAGTAACACTTCAACATGGGACTGCAGGGCCAGGGATCGAACCACCAACCTTCCCATTGGTAGGTGACCGCTCTACCACCTGAGCCACAGCTGCTCCAAAGATAATGACTAAGACCCTGTCAGTGTGAGTCCCACACTGCATGCCACCATAAAATGTGGAAAATGCTAATCATAGGCACTCCTCAAATTGTTCTAAAAGATCCACATTCCCATAGAAAAAACACCCACAGAAAACAAATTCAGATTCAAACTAAGATTCTTCTTCTTTATCTCTTTTATCATAAGAAATGCTTTGATGAAATAATCAAAAGGAATTACAGAGGTGAATTTAATGTGCAGGAATTTCCCTTGGTTTTCTATGAACAAACAAAAATAAACACAATAGCCGCTTTCCGACTGGAGGGATTTTTGCAGTTCCTAGGTCATAAAATTCCTAGAACCTTTTTTTTCTTCTGTTCCAACTGGACCAATTTGGGAAATAAGTCCCTCTGGATGCAGTTCCTGTAACTCTTTCAGCTCCTACTTCAGGGCAGGGTCTTTTCGCTGTTCCCTTTTCAGCATAGGAACCTAGGTCAACGAGGGTCGGGTTTCCGGTACAGACAGACCAACAACGGGACAATTTTAACAATTTTCGCCATCTTATTCATCACTAATTTCACTTCTGACAACGTTTTAGGCGAGAAATTAATTGTTTAGATTTCGAATATAAGCAGTCTTGCGAAAATTGATGCTGAATTGACAATTTGCTTCAAAGTTTTCGGAGTTGACACGCTCCATGAAGTGAGGCGACAGCCAGCAGGCGCCTGCCCCGTCCGCTAGCTCGTCGCTCGGCCAGTCATGCTCAGAGACCCCGCTGTAAGCTGGAGGTCTCTCAGACCAGTCTCGTAAATAAGAGGCTTTTATTTTGCCATTGACGGTTCGTTTGTTTAAATACATGTCCATCATAAGATTAACAGGAACTTGTCGTTAACTGTCTTTTTGGGGTTACGGTACAGATCCATTTGACCGTGCAACGCTTCTGTCGCGCCACGCTCCACTCTATAAACTCCACAAGCGTGTCCTGTGGCTGGCCGGCCGTCACACACACACACACGTCCACAGCGCAGCAGGCAGAGGCTGCAGATCATTGGCGATACCCAGCCTTAGGGCCCTATTTTAAAGATCTAAGCGCACGGCGTGAAGCGAATGGCGCAGGTGCGTTTAGGGTGTGTCCAAATTCACTTTTGCTAGTTTGACGGCGGAAAAAAGGGTCCGTGTGTTGGGCGCATGGTTCAAAAGGATTGTACTTAGTGTCTTCATTAATTCATAGGTGTGTAACATGCAATAAACCAATCAGAGTGTCATCTCCCATTCCCTTTAAAAGCCAGGCGCGTTTGTACTACCTACGTATTGCTATTATGATGGCGGATTTGCACAGTAATATTTTTATGTGTATTTTTTACATGTTTGTGTGCTGCTGCGCTTCCCTGTGTGTGTGTAACAAGCATAGTGTGTGTGTGCTGTGCATAACCCTAGGTGCATTTAAGTAATTTGCTGTTAAAATAAAAATGAAATGCTACACTATTGACTGTAGACCAGGTTTTTGTTGGTCAATGGCGCAATCACTTCCCGCTGCCTCAAGATAGCAATACGCCCAGAGTGCACCTGATGCGCAAAGATGGGCGCAGGTGCATTTGCTATTTAAACGACGCGGGCGCTGGACGGGAAACTGACAACTGCGTCGGTCTTAAACTAGCAAAGACACTTGCGCTGTGCCGGGTGCAAGATAGGGCCCTTAGTCTTTAAACTCCACTGACAAACTGTACTTGTCCCCCTCTTGTGTATCTGTATCCGTGTTAATAACAGTTTAGCAACGCACCATCCTCACTCTCTTTCATACACTCGCTGCAACACATGCCCAGCGGCACGTTTTACTGTTTACACCTCGCTATGAATAATGATTGACCAGATGGTTGGAACTTCTCGCTCAGCGTGTGCTCTAGCGGTTAGCTGGGATGCTTTTGTGACATCACTGTCCTCTCCTTTAAAAAAAGTCCTTCCTACAGAGAAGCAATGAGAGAACACGAGAAGTCCAAATCAATCGGATGTAATATCTTGAAGATATAATGCAACTGTGCGCGCGTGTGTGTGTGTGTGTGTGTGTGTGTGTGTGTGTGTGTGTGTGTGTGAGAGTATTTTGGTCTGGTCTGGGGCAACATGCCAGCACTACTCTGCATCACACTCCGCAAGTACAAACAGCAGCCTCAGATGAAGAGAGAAGAGAATAGAAGAGAGTCAACCATAGTGCATGATGGGAATAAAACACTGTTTCATGACCTTGATCAATTCCAGCCATTTCAACCTTGCAAATCAATATTCCAGACGTCTCCTGGTCTTAAAAACACCACGTCAAAATTCAACCAATTTTCAAGTATTTTAAGCACCTACGGGAACACTCATTTTGTGTGTGTGCGTGTAAGAAAGGCTGTCCAAAACTAGGTCAGACACTGAGAGACAGAGAATGACTGAGAGAGAGAGAGAGAGAGAGAGAGAGAGAGAGAGGAAAGGAAAAGATGTGGCAGAATTTTAAAGAGCAATTGTAGGATGAGTTGATGGAGAATTAGATGGCAATAGATAGAGACATTAAGATAAATGTAAAGAGCTAACCACATACATTCATTTCCAATTCTTTACTATGACCAGAGTAGGTGTTTGTTTAAAGATTTCCCTTTTCTTTTTCTTCTTCCGTAAAGCCACAGCTGTGCCGCTAATTTCTATTTTAATGATGACACAGAGAGTGAGAGTGTCTCACACAGACACAGAGCCCGAAAGAAATACAAAGTGATAGGAAGTTCTCAGCCTTTTTAGCTCATTATACTTGCTGTGTATCTTGCAGAAGTTGAGAAGTGCATGTCATGAATTTTCAATATGTACCCAGGCTTTCTCTTGCTCTTTCTGGCTGTCTGGTTAAGTGAAGGAGGCACTGGATCAACATGGTACCACAGCGCCTCCATGTGGCATGAAATAAGTATTACACTATTTAAAAAAGTAAAAGGGTTGAATGTTAATTTGTATCACAAATTTTGAAAAAAAAAAAAGGTTTAGAAAACTGTCTGAAAACCAGCAGCGTGACTCCACCGATCATTCAGAAGCCAATCATTTCCTTGCAGAAGTTGTTAATATAGGTGTAGCACGTGCCCGGGTTGCTTCAGTGGGTAGAGCTGGCTCACGTGTGCTTGGAGGTTTGTGCCTCGACGCAGAGGTCGAGGATTCGAGTACGACCTGGGACGATTTCTTGCATGTCTTCCCCCTCTCTCACCTAGCTGTCCTGTCAAATAAAAGGTGGAAAAAGCCCCCAAAAATAAAAAATAAGATAGGTGTAGCACCTTTTTCTAACAAACTTTGGAACATGAAGCCAGCCCAAAATGTTTGATCCCCCTCTTATTTTCTAAAAATTCTTCTTTTTTTTCAGACAACTTTATTAAGTAAAATAGGGTTTTATCACAAACATAGCGTCGCTGTCGGGTGAAAACCTTGTATGTCCAAAAACATATGTTGTTTTTTCAGGAAATGAAAGGAAAGAAGGCTGATTTGAAAACATTTATTGAGCGATCTACCTCAGACAAAGTCGCCTCGTGATTATTTAACCCTCCTGGGTCAAATTTGACCCATTTTCAAAAAGTTTCTATATCACAAATTTGGGTTTTCTTTCAACCAAATAAAAAAAAAATAATAATAACGTGGATGGTTCCGTACAACCATTACTCTTCACAAGTAACATAAATGATCAGTTCACTTCTTTCTTTGAATTTGGGTGTTTTATTTAATTTTGTAGCATTTAAAAAAATCATAAAAGAACGTTGAAAAAAGTGACAAAAATGTCGAATTTTTTTTTGAAAAACTCAAATATTTTGCTGCCGAGCAATTTCTTTTTTTCTGGGTCAAAATGTGGCCGTCTTTTTCGACATTTTTGTCACTTTTTTCAACGTTCTTTTATGATTTTTGTTTAAAATGCTATAAAATTAAATAAAACACCCAAATTCAAAGAAAGAAGTGAACTGATAATTTATGTTACTTGAGAAGAGTAATGGTTGTACAGAACCATCCACATTATTTTTTTTGGTTGAAAGAAAACCCAAATTTATAATATAGAAACTTTTAGAAAATGGGTCAAATTTGACCGGAGGACAACAGGAGGGTTAATACTTTTTTATTTTTTATTTGTATTAGTTTAATTGTCAGGGACCATGCACATTTCAGGCCCTGTACCAGAGTTAGCTATACAGCTAATTTACATCTGTCGTCCCCGGGCAAGGGAGTTAAAAGGACAATATAGACAATATAGACAATACAGACAATACTATCAAAACAGATAGGAACTTAACAACAAACAACATATAACAAGCATTACATCACGTATAAACCATCATACAAAATATACATTCCATATTATAAAAGATCAATGATCACATAGTTGATTCGCCTTCAGCCAATTCTTTAAGGACATTTTAAAACTGCTGAGACTTGCACAATCTCTAATATGAAGTGGGATTACGTTCCACTTTTCTACTACAGTAAATGGAAAAGCTGATTGACCAAATGTAGTCTTCCTAAATTGAATGTGACAGTCACCTCTTACAGAAGCCCTGGAGACCCTTACATTAGCTCTGCAAAATGACACACATTACTTGAGTGGTGGTGGTGCAAGATCATGGGTCAATTTATACATCAGGCACATGTCTGCAAAACAGAGAAAACTGTCAAAGGTTAATAGGTTGTGTTTTTATATGATTGTGCAGTGTTGGTAGTTTCTTGTTTTTTTTGTCAAGAACTTTCACAGCTTGTTTGTAAAGAGTACATAAGGGTTTTAGCGCAGTCCCACCTGCCTGGGACCAGCTTGTAGAACAGTAAGATAAATGTGAGAAGATCATTGAATGCAAAAACAGTTTAGCTGTGGCTATTGGTAACTGGTGTCTTATATGTCTAAAATTAGCTAAACTAGCTCTGACACAATTAGATATATTTTTAATATGTTTTTTAACTTAAGTTAGAATCAATAATTATGACCAGATACTTAAAATGGTCAACAATATGTATCACCTCTCCCATAATACAGATCTCAGGCTGATGTTGTGTAACATTCTTCTTGATAGAGAAATACATGCCCACTGTTTTGCTTACATTAAGAGTAAGACAACAGAGAAGAATGGATGCATCCGTTTTTCCTCGTATGTGAACTGTCATACCAGAACGCATTTTTTCCTCTTCATATTTTCTGAAATTCATTATTATTCTGCGGGCCGAACTGAAAGCTAGTGCGGGCCGGACGCTGCCCTTGGGCCGCCAGTTGACGGTCGCTGCCCTAAAGGGACACGGGGTATTTGTTGTGAACACAAGATACTTTTCTGGTGCGCACAAGGTACGAAAGTATCTCATGCTCACGAGAAACCAATTTAAGGCTAGCAATATGATGGTAATGAAGTACTGCTGACGTTATGTGGCTAAAAGTAACGTTTCACATTCACAGCATGAAATCAGTTGACAGTTACCTTATGTTGATAACACTATCATGTGTTTTCAGGAAGATGAATACCTCCCCATCGGCAGCCATTCAGACTCAGATTAGTTTCTCGTGAGCATGAGATACTTTTGCGTGTACCCATGTCCCTTTAGGGGCTCCATACCTTTATAAGGTCCAGTATGAAGCCTTTTTTACGGTAAGGAATGTTGACCCTAGCAAATGCAGCATTTAATTGTGTTTTTTTTTAATTATCATTACGAAAACTTTACCACAGTTCATTAAGGAAATGAGAAAATACATGTCTAAGCCCTGGATGTGTAGACATTAGGATTATGTTCAGCAGTTAATTATCAACAATGACTACATTTAAAGCCTTTACAGTCAATGAATGTTTAATGGATTGAGACTGAATGAAGCACGGGCAATACTGCACATAGCATTTAGAACACGTATTATGGTACCTGCTCAAATAGCGTTTAAATGATTTCAAGAGTTTTTCTTTTGTCCAATTTCGGAAGCAGTGGAGGAATAGTCAGTCCCTCCAGAAAAACGCGATTATGCGATCGCATAATTCAGTGCATAATAAGCCAAAGTCTGCATATTTATGCGGGGGCCGCATTTTTTCAAATATGCCGCACTTTCGCCGCGTAAATTGCAGATTTCCGCGCAAAATATGCGGAGCTTGCATGATTTCATAATCCCCGCATTTTCGCTGCAAAAAAAGTCACATATATCTTAGCAGAAAGTTGAAAAATGTTGCGTTTACTTCACACAAGAGCAGCCATTTTCCCCTGTTGCCATGGGAACGTTAAGAAGTGCCATAATTACGCGACGTGAACATCATCAAAAAGCTGCAAACCCCGCGATGAAGCCACGATGAAACCGCAATTTTTGCAAGTTCACGCAATTTCATCGCATAAAACTGCATAAATATCCCGAATATTCCATCGCATTTTTTAAGAAAACGTGCCACATAATCAAGGATTTTTGCCCGCAACAATCACAAAAAAACTCCGCATTTTTCTGGAAGGACTGAATAGTTTGGCCTTGGCTCTTCAATAACATCTTCTTTTATCCTGAGCATCCTCGTGGTCATTTCACTAATGGACCATTCAAGGCCCCAACGCTTTAGCACACAAGGTTGTAATGAACGGAGCAGAGGTGCGTCCTTGAATTAACCACGGAAGCTAAGGACCCATGAGGTCCAACTGAGGTACAGTATCGATGGCTATAATGGCCATGTTTGAAGCAAGACAATTATGACATCACTTTTCATCTCTTTTTTTTCTGTTTTCTCAAAACCACCACAGAGTTACAGAATAAATGATACAGATAAAACACATTAAAGCTGCACTAATGAAGATTTTTATAGTAGCAATAGATCAGTTAACTGTGTAATGTGAAAGGTGTCGCTCTAAGTGAAGAACCCACGCAGAATTATCACCCATCTCTGCAGTTCATTTAGCATTTTATCACATTTTACATTACATTTCATTTAGCTGACACTTGCATCCAAAGCGACTTCCAATAAGTGCATTCAACCATGAAGGTACTAGTGTGGATCAACGACAGTACATTTATTATGCAGAGCCAGCGACGGTGGCATCAACATTTGCACCTCGCAAAAGAAAAGGCCACATACAATATTAAATGAAGTTAAGCCTTGTGTTGTCCTCGGGTCAAATTTGACCCATTTTTATATCAGAATTATGGGGTTTCTTTGAACCAAATTGCCCCAAAATAACATGAATGCATGGATGTATGTTGTATGGAAGCCATGTAACATTCTTGGCAGATAAAATTAATGATTACTTTCATTGAATTGTGGGTGTTTTTTGTTAAATTTTATCCACTGAGTGATCCACTCAACATCCTCTGATCTTAACTATCAGTCAAAATAATCCACAATTTGTTTTTTGAAGAGAAAAAAAAAATAGGTATTATGTCATTTAAATTATGATTATTGACAATGTATTTAAAAAAGTGTCGAAAAAAGTGACAAAAACGTTTTAAAAAGTGTCAAAAAACTTTGGAAAAAAGAGCCAAAAAAAGTTCATTTTCAATTTTGACCCAGAAGAACAACAAGTTCACGGTCTACAGGAAGACAACACAAGGGTTAACTGTTCACACAATACAGTAAGGTGAGCTATTTAAATTAGCTGGATTCATGGTTCAACATAATAATAATATTAACATAAGCACTTACCATCGCTGCTTTTTGCAGATGATGTGGTCCTGATGGCATCATCGGCCTGTGATCTTCAGCACTCACTGGATCGGTTCGCAGCCGAGTGTGAAGCGGCTGGGATGAGGATCAGCACCTCTAAATCGGAGGCCATGGTTCTCAGCAGGAAACCGATGGAGTGCCTTCTCCAGGTAGGGAATGAGTCCTTACCCCAAGTGAAGGAGTTCAAGTACCTTGGGGTCTTGTTCGCGAGTGAGGGGACAATGGAGCGGGAGATTAGCCGGAGAATCGGCGCAGCGGGTGCGGTATTACATTCAATTTATCGCACCGTTGTGACGAAAAGAGAGCTGAGCCAGAAGGCAAAGCTCTCAATCTACCGGTCAGTTTTCCTTCCTACCCTCACCTATAGTCATGAAGGCTGGGTCATGACCGAAAGAACCAGATCCAGGGTACAAGGGGCTGAGATGGGTTTCCTCAGGAGGGTGGCTGGCGTCTCCCTTAGAGATAGGGTGAGAAGCTCAGTCATCCGTGAGGAGCTCGGAGTAGAGCCGCTGCTCCTTTGCATTGAAAGGAGCCAGTTGAGGTGGTTCGGGCATCTGGTAAGGATGCCCCCTGGGCGCCTCCCTAGGGAGGTGTTCCAGGCACGTCCAGCTGGGAGGAGGCCTCGGGGAAGACCCAGGACAAGGTGGAGGGATTATATCTCCAACCTGGCCTGGGAACGCCTCGGGATCCCCCAGTCGGAGCTGGTTAATGTGGCTCGGGAAAGGGAAGTTTGGGGTCCCCTGCTGGAGCTGCTACCCCCGCGACCCGATACCGGATAAGTGGACGAAGATGGATGGATGGATGGATGGATGGATGGACTTACCAGTGTCCGTCTGTACTTGGTCCACAGCAATCCCACCAATCTGTCCCAAAGAGAGTAAATGCCGTTAAACATATTCTTTGTAAATCTTTACAATCATTCCCCGAAAGAACCAAGCAGGCCTGCCTTGTTGCACGACCAAATTGAAACCGTTAAGTGTAAGTTACTGTTTTTAGAAAAAACCCAAAGAAGAAAAATTTAAAGAAAAATTTTCTCTAGTATTCTCAATTTGCATTACGGGGCCAGCATGACTCTACTAGCCAGACTGGTAAAGGCAGATTAATCACTAAATTCCAAAAGGATCCTTTCATTTTTTTTTTTACATTTTACCCCATAACATGCTACATATGGCTGTGTTGAGCATGTGGGTTAGGTAAAGAGGGGCGTGGTTCTGGGACGCTGGAACACTGTTGAGCTTTTTCGGTGTTGATGGCCCTTTTCGAACCAAACACCAGTTTTTGAGAGGGTTCCTACCTGCACTCTTGTACACAAATTCATGTTGAAACCATGTTTCTTTTCTTTGGTAAAACAGGTCAAGGGACATCATTCAGGAAAAGGTTTTAAAAGAAATACTAACTAGTGGCTGTTGGTAAGAGGAGTGGAACCAGTTATGGTGGTTGGACAACTGAGCGGGGCATGGCATTCACATGAAGTTGCCTAACAAGCCAGTAAGCCTAAGCAGGTACTGTAGATACAGTATAAGGCTGGGTCAAATCACTCAGTATCTGCTCATTGCTTGGGTGTGTGTAGGATTTAAAGGCATCTTAAGGGTGAGTTAGGTCAGGGCAAGAGAAGGGTGTTGCCTGTTGAGGCCTGACAGTAGCCTGACGTCGTCGTACTCAGAGTCTGATACTGCTCCATTGGGCGGTGATTATGGGGCGTGTTTCAACCGAACCAGGAAAGAAAATGCCTCTGCACTCAACTGGGTAGACCTACAACCAATCAGAGCAACGGAGACAGACGTCACAGAAGCTGCAAGTCAAAGGCAGGATTCAGCAGAGCAAAGGCAGAGGCGGCAGTTTCTGTGTCGTGCGGACGGGTGTGGCAATGTGTATACATACATGATCGCAGTTCTCTGTTCCTCTTTTAAAATGAATACACTGTCGATATCTTCTATAAACAGACGCGATGGAGGAATCTACGCATCTCAATTCTCCAGCAGCAACCATCTTTGTTGTAAACAAATTCAACCCAAGCGCTCTTTGGTGACGCGGTTGATTACGTTACTGTTGATCATCTGTCCATCATTGTATAAAGCCCGCCCTGACAATTCAATTGGTCCGAACAGCTCTGGTTGGAGCATAGTTGCTCGAAGTCCAGACCGAACTGCCCGACCTCAAAGGTTGTGGACGGGGCTAAGCTCAACTGACATCCAGGCTAGCCTGACAGGAAAACCCTGAAAATGATAAAATGCAGAGATCAGCCAGAGCTAACGGAGGAAGATCAACCTTTATTTATTGAAACTGCTTGCATACAAAATATATTGCACTATAACCAGACATGTCAACCCAAACATCTTAAATGCTAGTAGTATGTACAAAAGGAAAAAAAAATAAAAATGCCCAAAAGTGCACACAAGGGTTACAGCTTTTTTTGACTACCCTGGTTTAAGTATCTACAGATTCTCTGCGTGTCTTCACTTTCTGGCACTCTGCTGTTGAACAGCGCACAATGTGTCTAGTTAGTATTTGTTGATGTTATATACATTCTGCAATTAAACGATTAAATTGAAATCTGCTCTGGACTGGCGAGCAACGACAAGGAAAATTATTTTCATATGTGGTTCCACGAACCATGTCGCAACCCCAACTGGACTAAAGGCTTGTGAAGGAGGGATGCAAAACGGTCACATGGGACTCTTTTACAAGGATTGAAAGTTTCTGAACTGAATTGGGCGTCCCCAATTCAAATTATTGTGGTTTCTGCATTGCCACTTTATGTTTGACACATATAACATCTTCTGGGATATCAAGTCAAAATCAATGTTTCGTTGACGAGGTTGGGTCTATAATTCACTCCCCTGATTAGCGAGACAACACAACAGTGCTGGAGCTTAAAGAGTAAGAATTGATTCATTCAGTCTAATGCCTCGTTTAAATTTGAGTATCCCTTGGGGATGACGAAGAATGAACGTCATTCACGCAAAATGCTGATTAAATCAAGAGCATTCCCCTTTTACAACCCATTGGAACATGGGTAAAAAAAACAAAAAAAAAAAACAACCCAGAACATTAGAACAGCACACAATCGGAGAACAGCATACCCTGCATTTTGCTGGAAAACACGCTCAACAACAAACATTACATGAGGAAAAACAGTGAACAACAAGACAACTATCATCAGTGGTGGAAATGGCCAGATTCTACTAGACGTCATTTTGGACCATCATTCACATTTTTGGGAAAACATGAGCATCAAACAAGCTTATGTGCCGCGTTCAAAAACATGAGCATCAAACAAGCTTATGTGCTGTGTTCAAGTGCGCCCGGGAAAAAAAATATTTCATTTAGAAACACTGCAAAATGCCTTAGATATCTATGGTGAAATGGCCAAACACGAGTTATCCTAATCTAATTTTTTTTTTAAAAACAACAACATTGACTCTATTTTTTAAACTGAAAGAGAATGTAGTTCCATCTGGACTTCTACTTCTGGAACGGCGTTCGCACCCCCCCCCCCCCCATTTCCACCACTGACTGTCATCAACATGACACTTTCATTCTGTGAACAGCTGTCAAAACACATTTTCGTTCACGTTTCATGTGAATTAACAGTGATTTGCTTTCATTTTAAAGAAGCATTACTCTTTCAAAATCCATCTTTAAGTATTAAACTGTTTTGGTAGTGCCATTCCACTTTATGGAGTACCAAATTGCATGTGTTACAAGTGCTGCCCTAATGTAATGGAGACAGAGGATTTGCATTGAAGACAGTGGCATGCCAAAACAACAAACATAAGACATCATCTGTAAAATATGTCCTTTTTTTGTGTCGAAAACCTGTCCTCAGCAGTGTTCCTCAAAGTGCCATTAGGTATCCCATATCACACTTTATATTGCCAGAATACATCAAAATGTACACAGCTTGATCCTGGGAAATAAATACATGCTGTTCCTTGTCTTAAACTTTGGGTTGGGATCCCAAATGGTTTGTTTCCTTTGCAGCTTTCTATATGAACACATTTGCAATGTTTTCAGAAGGCTCGATACCAGAACAAGACGCTACTTGCTGCCTTGATCTAGACTGTACTCATCTTAAGTTAGTTGTTTCAATGGCAGACCACTGGAAAACAGCAGGATTGGATAATGTCACAACCAGTCAGTTAGAGGAGATCCTAAATTAAAATCCCCATTGTAGAAATGCTTCTTTAGCACCAATGTATTTAGCTTCAATGAGTCCAACTGGACAGCATGCAACAGTCCTTACTCATCTTTTTTTTTTTAATGTACATGTTCCACTATCGTACAAGCCTCAGCCTAACATTATGGTTGGTTAGGAATACCTATACAAATCAAACCAAAGCACAAAAAAAGCCATTAAAACTGCTTTTGTTGGTTCAATTCCAGCAGTTAAAAAGTCTAAAGTACACTCAAACCTGGTGTTTGGAGGCACAATAAAACACACCAACAAGCAAGTTGAAGCTAAGCCACAGATGCAAAGAAATTAATTGTGTCTGGAGTGACACAACAGAGCGGATGTTAAGGTTGGACCTTTATAGACTTCTGCAGCCCCGAGGTCTGTAACACTTTCCAAATGCATCAAACTGTGGTTCTTTTTGTCAGCTTTACACCAGTCACAAAGAAAAATAATAATAAAATGTTCATCTTAATGAAACACCTGTCATTATTCATCACTGTGGTGACTGAAAAAAACAAAAACAAGCTGTGTCTCTTTACATTAAAGATTACAAGTCCAGGGAATGACCGATGTACAAGACTCTTTTATCTCCTTAAAATGATAGGGAAAATCCACCATAACACGTTATTTACATAAATTACTTCAGTTACTGTAGGAGGCAGAGCTACAGTGTGGTACATGCTAAAAGGTAGACCAACATGTGCTTTCTTTACAATGTTGAAAGAATTGTTACATTTTGGAAAAATGAGATTAGGTTAGATGATGGTTAGCTCAAAAGTGTGCCTACTTACAGCTGTAAAGGTAATTTATTAACACGTATCTCATTTGTTGAATCTGTAAAAAAACTGAAATCTAAAAAGAAGTTGTGGTTTCATGGGGACTGGCGTGCTAAAACTACCATAACATTTATACGTTATAATTAGCCTAAGAGGTTTTGGTAGGAGTATTTTAAAAATTCAGAGGCAGGCTAGCTATTTCCAAAAACTATTCCTTTAAACCTTAACTACTCGCAATAATTTCAGGCTTTTAGCTTAAAATCACACTCCGCCCAATGTTTTACAGCATGTT
Organism: Zingel zingel; assembly: GCA_023566125.1. NCBI lineage: Eukaryota > Metazoa > Chordata > Actinopteri > Perciformes > Percidae > Zingel > Zingel zingel. Next base: position 4,374,195 of record CM042323.1, read on the forward strand.
AAAGCATCACTAGAGAACTTTTCCAGCTTCGGTCCTACAGGTTGGAAGCGGAATTGTCCATTACATTACATTACACAAGTTTGCTAGATCGGGTAGCGGATCTGTAGTTCGAATGAACTGGACAATGTAATGTAATGGACAATTCCGCTTCCAGCCTGTAAGGGGACCGAAGCGGGAAAAGTTCTCTAGTGTTGCTTTAACTCAAGGTCCAGTTTGTTAGCCTTTCTTCAGAGCTTTTCACTGCATCTCATGATCCTTCTCAACGTGACCTAGGAACAGAACCTTGGTCTTGTGATACAACAATTGAACAAACTTCATCTACCGGGAAAGACCATGAGACGTGGTTAAAAGCCCTCAGAAAAGCGTCCATCTGTATGTTCATGATTTCTACGAACATTGTGAAAACGTATTGTACAATCCATTGTTACTGCTGTTCTCAATAAGGCTGAAGCTACCTACTTTAAAAGGTCACCAAACCTATGAGTATCACTTTAAAAGGGACAGTTCACCCCAAAATCAAAAATACATATTTTTCCTCTCACACGTAGTGCTATTTATCAATCTAGACAGTTTTAGTGTGATGTGCCCAGTGTTGGAGATATCGGCCGTAGAGATGTCTGCCTTCTCTCAAATATAATAGAACTAGATTGCACACTCGGCTAGTGGACCCACACCTGCCAACCGTATCACCGCCCAGAAGGAAGCGTACCCATGGACGAGAGACTTGTGCTAGCTTGTGGAGATTAGGTTCTAGCTAACGGATACTGCTATCTTACCTGAGCTAGCTCACAACGTTACAGCTCAGTACACTATATCCATGATCGCCAGATGCCACTCTTTTCGGCCAGATGTCTGTTACCTTCGGCTTTCTTTGCGTTGTAATTTTAAACTCCAGTGGATTTCTGAGGACTATGGTTAACTGCTCCTCAGATCTCTGCAGGGTAAATCCAGACAGCTAGCTAGACTGTCTAATCGGAGTTTTCTGTTGCACGACTAAAACAACTTTTGAACGTACACAACGTACAACTGATTATAACCAGAAAATGAAGCCCCAAAAAATACCGTCCCTATGCCAACAAAGCCTGTCCTAAAATCACATAAATGAACTTTACATTGTAAAGGACTGGTTATCTCAAAATGGAAATTCAGTCATTATGTCAGTCAGAATACCTGTTTGGGGTTTCATTCATGAACTGAGTTTTAGGGTGGACATTCCCTGTCAAATTAAGAACAAACTCACCCTCTCTCAGTGATGTAACGCTATTTTTCAAGTTCTGCAGCACTGTGGACATTTCATTATTAATGACAGCTGTGTGTGACTCAACCCTGCTATCGAGTATACTATTTTTTTCCACACATCATTAAGTTTATTATCAAGAGCTCTAACATTTGACTGATATTAAACAGCAAAAAAAAAGAAGAAAATATCAGGATAAGTGCACATTTGAAACAATAGTACAAATCTTTTCTCAGACAAATAATGACATCATTATATACAGTATGCCACCCTCCTTTCTTTTTCCCCAACAATTTTTTTATTTTTATTTTTTACAGTTGATGCTCTATTGATAATATTGGTTATATTGGTTACTTTCACTTGAGCCATTGGTCGATGCACTGCAGAGAATGCTTACTGGGATAAAAACGCAACATGGCTGCAATGTGAACGGCAAGTCAAAGCAAAGGTCCTAACAGATTAGTGAGAGCGAACTTGACACCAGTAATACTTTTGAGAAGAAAGATGAACTTCGGAGAAATAAAAAAAAAAAAAAGCCGGTTTTCATGATTCATTACTCTTGTTACATTATCATTTCTTGTGACGTTTTCTAAAAGGTAAAAGTTCCCCATGTGTCAATGACTAAGTTGATGGTTGTCAGAAGAACTTATCACTGGCTACTTCCGCTGAACTCAGGTCAAGAAAAAATTAGGCAAAGTAACACTGATTTAAAAAAAAAAAAAAAAAAAAAAACTTACAGTATGCATGTTTTCTGCTTTTTTAAAACGTGTTTTAACCTACAGAAAGTCTGTCAAAATCCATTATAAAGATGTACATGCATCAGAAGACTAAAAAGGTAAACTGATCTCTGGTAAAAAGATAAGACCTCGCGCAACCTCTGAAATCTTCTCAGTTACTTTTCCGAGAAGGAAAGAGAGATAGGGAGGTTACACTGGGTCACATCATTTTGCATCTCAAAAAAACATTTTAAAAAGGGGGTTTGAATGAAGAAATAGCAGTCTTTGGGTGGATCCCAAGTCTCTTATTTGATATCTCAACGCTCCTCGTTTGAACTGGAAGTCGTTCTGGTCCGCCTTCTTGAAGGCCGTCTCAAAGCTAGGATCGAGGAGGGATCTCCGAGGAGCTATGAGCGAGGATACACGAAAGCTGCCTTTAACTGGAAGCCGTGCAGCTGAAAGCCGTCGCTAACCCCTCCCATACAGCCGACGCATTTACTGTAAGTGACGCTTCACAGGAAACAACATCTCATCCCTCTAAAAACAACTGTCCTTGTTTCCTCTCTCCTCGCATGATATCCTCCCGTCTCTTTCCTGTGCTTCCTCGGTGGGACATACTAAGACGCGAGGAAGGGGAAACAAGTAAAGGAAACGTGCATGCAATTTAAGGACCTGGGACCTAGCCTTTGACTTTTGGAACGGAACCAAAGGCGCCAACGTAGCCATTCAAGGGTCATGAAGTGCACCGGTCTACAAAAGTAACTGAATCCATTTCATAGATCAATTGAACCAGGTCATAAGCCACAGGCTTATGCTTGTCGACTGTACAAGGACGCAACACCTTCAGTGTTTAAAAAGGAGCAGGTGCTAAAAGCAGGGAGTTTCCTGGACGCACCCTTTGAGTTTAAAAGGTCAGAAATACTCCGCTTGGCCGGCGACGACTCAGGGTGAATCAATGATGTCACGGCACGAGGTAGCCATCTTTACACATCTGGTCCATTATCAACGTCTCACTATCCCTGATTTACATGTCAAAAGTTATGATACTAGCCACAATTAAAAGGCACATGCCACTCAAAACATGATGTGGTTTCTCTGAGCATTTGCAGTTTTCCCCTCCCATAAGCCAGCCCATATTGTGTATAAATCTCACCAATCTTTACCACAAGATTTTAAGCATCTGTTTCAGATGGGGCACAATGGCTATTTTGTTTTGTGTCTGCCTGGCTAAAAGTGGATCCGATCTGTTGTAAAGTAATATTATGGTTTGCTCACTGAAGGTCCTAATGAACGCTATTTTTTTTTAAAGGAAGAGTTTAACAGTGTTCACTTCCATGCCGAGAGTTAGATGAGATGATCAATAGCACTTTCATGTCTATCTGTAAAGTGCAATGCTGGAACCAGCAGCCAGTTAGCTTAGCGTGGCATAAAAACGGGGGGGAAACAGCTAGCCAAAAAGCCATTGTGTATCGTCGACAACTACGCTTGCACGCCATAAAACCACAGATTAAACCACAGTACAGATTAAACAACCAATATTTGACATGCTAATTAGTGAGCTTTAGAAAGTGCTGGTAGACGGATTTTTGACAGAGCCAGGCTAGCAGTTTCCCCGTTTCCAGTCTTTAGCTAAGCTAAGCTACTAGCCTTCTGGCTCTAGCTTGGTGTCAATCTTCTCATCTAACTTTTAGCAAGAATGCAAATAAATGAAACATTTAAGAGCACCACAAAGAGGGAAGCTAAATTTGAAGGCTAACTTTACAAGGTTATTCCTGTCCTATGCTAAAAGAACACCTAAAAGAGTAGATTTTACTTGTTAAGAACTTCATTCCTCAACATTTGCACATAGCAACAGTAAAGCTAAAGAGCACAGCTAATCTGCTGGTCCAAATGTTGTGCTGGCTGTAACAGTTGTTAAAACAAGGATAGTTTTATGATGCAGTATTTTCATGAAATGTCGAAAAAGCCTACAAATGTACAGAGAAACTTTTTTGCTTTTGTGTTTTACAGTGACTTTCTCACATTTCTTTTTTTTTTCTTCTTCCCTTGTGTTGACTTCGGGTCACATTGGCCCGTTTTAAATTTTTGTTTTATATCAGAAAATATTGGACGTAGAAATAAGCGCTGAAAATGTGTAGAAGAAAAATTAAAACATTTAAAACGTTGGAAAAAGCAAAAACAAATTGTGAAAAAAGGCGTCACAAATGTCAGAAAAAAATTTGTTTTTTTCAAGGTTGAAACGAAAACAACACAAGGGTTAATTCAAACTAATGCTATTATCAATGTCCCTTTAATCATGAATCCACAAATACTTTTAACATTAGCCCATCTAAGTTACTGCAGTCAGTTTGAATTTAGGGTACAATTTGGGGCAACTACGAATGTACATAATCTTTAAAGGCCTTCTTGCTACACCTACATTCTTCTCTATTTATTTTTACGGTGATGATGATGATGCCACAAGGATATTTCCATGCAAAACGTTTATGAAGTCAGTAACTGAGGTGTCAAGCTAACAGCAGGTTGGAGCACCTCAAGATGAGAGCCTGACATTAACACATTGTTTTGTTCACCTGCACTGTCTAAATAAAGTCATCTATTTTTCTTTTTTTAGTGTGCGTTGTGTGTCAGAGTTCGAGCATGAGCCAGACAAGTTTGAAGAAAAGATTAAAAAAAACTGGAACTGTTATGTTATGGGACAAAATGAATGGCCAGAAACTGTAGAGGCCATCTTACACTAGTGTGCCTCCCTAAAATAGTTTGAAACATGCAAGAAACATGTATACCCTAAAAAAAAAAAAAAACATATTCAGGTACTTCTCAGAATGGGCCAAATTCACAGAAATTCAGGAGCATAAATTCAAGGCACTAAGATTAAAAGAAGCCTCATTATGAGCTAGAGAAGTGGCATAACACTGACCCGACACCCTTTGCTCTTTATCCAGAACGGGGATTTCACAAAGGAGGCTTAGAAAACTGGACTTGTGGATGAATATCTTAGCTTACCCTAACCCTAGCTTAGAGCGCTTTCACTAAACTTCTATGTGCCTTTAAATCTGTCAGGTGGCATGTGCAGTCCTGCATTTTTAAAAGCAAGAAGTTAAGGAATGCACAATTCAAATCATGTATGTAAAAAATACATTGCACCCTCCATGGTTGCGAAACAAGACCTGATTTTGTGGTATAGGAAGATTACAATTTGTTGTATCAAAGTTAGAATACAGATTCTCTCCTCCCTACAATTTACAGAATGCAGCCAACAGGAAATAACAAAAATTAAATAAGAGTAATACACAAAAATGTTTAAGTTAGAGGGGCGGGCCCAGAATAAGTTGGAAAACCAGGAAGAATAAAACTTACAGCAAATTTTTATTTTGTCAAGGTATCAATGAAACGCCGTTTCTTCTACAGTAATACTTCAAACAGGTTTTCTAACTGCGAAACAAAAAAGGTTAAATACAAAGGTTTTCATAAATTAAAGAAAAGCTCATGTGATCAGGTTCTACATTCACGATGTTGCCGCCTTAATCCTGCAACCTAACCAGGTTTGTCTAAAAGCAAAAAGAACCGTAATTATTTCACTGGCATCCTCCAAGAGTGCTTTGTTAAATGTGAGTGAGGAACTAAGCAAAATAAGCCTGGCTTACAGCCTAAGCCCGCTCTGTGAAATATCCCACTGTTGAGGTTGAAAAGGCTCTCGCCAGTCTGGTACAGGATGTGTAAACAGGTCTATGAGATAAAGGAGTATTGGGAGAATCATTATTCATCCAATGCTGCTGGGAACAACTGACAGTTGTGAAGACAGTGTGGCCAGTAGCTGTCCTAACAGCATCTCAGAAGCTGCTGCTGACAGACCGATGGTTCGGAGCTTAAAGATGGCCTAACAGAGCAGTGCGGACCGAATGGACTGAACGTAGCGCTTACGACAGACACGCGATCCACGTTAAAAGCTTGCGTCTTGCTTTTAATGTGGATTCCCAGCCACTGTTGGCCTAGTCATATTTCCATTTTGACACGTAATTCATTTGAAAAATAACAGCAGTGCATGACATGTTGTACCCTGTTGAAGACTCTTAGGAGTTAAGATATTTAACATTTGCATCAGAGTGCCTCAGATTTATGTTTCCCCATCGGTACGTCTAATACCTTGTTGAATTCGTACTTGGTCCGACAGTCCGAGAGACTGAATGAATTTTACATCATCTTAGCAAGAGGAAACGAAACACAGATGACTTCAAATGACGAGGTAAGCATTCTTGGCAACTGCGTTGCCCATGCATGCCTGTTCATCTGAAAACATGGGACACTTTCAACTCCTCTCCACTTTGCCGATCCCAAAGGCAGGTTTTGACTTGTCAAAATGGGGACCAGGGTTTAAATGACTATCCCAAAACAAAGTGCCCTCTTCAAACACATTCTCCCAGCCTGAAAAGCTGTGTGAAAAAAGATTTTGTCTTATAGAATGAAGTTCAAAAGTCTCTGTGGAGATGCACCGGAAAGACGTTAAATGACTCCTCTACACAGTATAGTTACAGTATATTATAAATGCAATGCTGTGTTGCAACCGACTCCCAAGTGCTGGGTTTTGGAGCTTTCAGACCAGCAAAAATGAATTCTCAACCAGTGGGAAACACTGCAGCCTCCCCTCTAAAACTGTGCTGTCAGATCATGTCTACAATAAACATCTGCAGTAAAAATATGTTTAAAGCGTACAGCAGGAGGGAGGGAACACATATTTCAGTGTGTCCATGTCAACCAATTATTCCCTTGATTTGTTCTGGTGTGAGAAAGTCCAAACAGGGCAGTAGGGAAACAAATTAAATTATCCAATTTTGTTTAAAAAAAAATAAAAATAAAAAAAAACAGGCAAACAATGATTTGCCTTTGATGTGTAGGGGAGCATGTTTGGGGTTAATGCCTCTGTGAGAGATGAGCTTTAGTCAAATCCCTCCTCTTCTTTTCCTTAACGTCCAAAAAGTACGGTTTCTTTTATTTGTCACTCCAGAGAAGAACAGGAGATGCCTGAAGAGTCAGGAACAAACCAGACCAGTACACTCAACAGAGCAGACCAGCAGATACCAGGCTGTCTCTGGCCTAGGACTCCACTACGGTAAACTCTTCCATGCTGATGAAATATGTGTATTCGTGTGTTTGACAAAGACAGAGACAGAAAAAGCAAGAGAGATTCTACGATGTTTATGACGAGTTGCCTGTGTGTGTGTGTGTGTGTGTGTGTGTGTGTGTGTGTGTGTGTGTGTGTGTGTGTGTGTGTGTGTGTGTGTCTAAGTGAGACGGTCCTCCAGTGGTGTATCTACGACACTCCGTTCACCAGCAGAGGAGCGTCCTGTTTGTCCTTCTTCATCCCTCGGTCTCTGATGGGTCTCGGATGGTAATGGCGAGATGGGCCCTCGCCGCCGGCACCGCCGCCGCCCTGGGATGAGGAAGGCCCTCCTCCTCGCCCCCCCGAGGAGTGCTGCACGCTGCGCTCGTTCCCGTCCACACGGATCTGTGGGTAAAGGAAATGAGCACAGTCTGGTTCCACACTTCACAGCTACAAGTGGAAGGGAAATATGATCGAATGCATGTTCGCTGATGAAATGGGACACTGGATGAGACCTGGGCCCATTTTTACCAAGGGTCTCCTAGGAATCAGCAGAACGTTAAGCTAGGACTAAATATACTCAACTTTAGAGTAGGACAGAAATTTTTATTAACAGCTTCCTACTCTGACTTTCAGCGTGGGAGACAGACAGCTCCGGAGAGTAAGCGCCCTATTTTAACGATCTAAGCGCACGGCGTGAAGCGCCTGGCGCAGGTGCGTTATTGGTGTGTACCAATCCACTTTTGCTAGTTTGACGGTGGAAAAAAGGGTCTGTGTGCCGGGCGCGTGGTTCAAAAGGGTTGTACTTAGTGTCTTCATTAATTCATAGGTGTGTTTTGGGCGGAACATGCAATAAACCAATCAGAGATCATCTCCCATTCCCTTTAAAAGCCAGGCGTGTTTGGACCTTGGGGCATTGCTGTTATGATGGAGGATTTGCTAAGCAGGAAGGAGAGATTTTCAGGAGAAGAAACTGATCATATATGGCACGAGCACTATGCCCCCAAAACTCCACGAGGTGAAGCAGGCGTTAAAATAACAATGAAATGCTGCGCTATTGACTGTAGACCAGGTTTTTGTTGGTCAATGGGGCGATCACTTCCTGCTGCCTCAAGATAGCAATACGCCCAGAATGCACCTGAACATCTCCCTGTAAGACCAGCACGCCCATGGGCGCAGGTGCATTTGCTATTTAAACGATGCGGACGCTGGACGGAAAAAATCGGCAACTGCGTCGGTCTTAAACTAGCAAAGCTTTGCGCTGCGCCGGTTGCAAGATAGGGCCCTATGTGTGACATTGCTCTTAAGACATTGAGAGCCCCAAACTAGAAATTCTAATGATGTATTGTTAGTGCCGGACAAATTAAGCTTCGTGAACCGTTTTCTTTATTTTCTGAACCCACCAGATAACTTATGGGGCCTTACAGGTGGGGAAAATCCGTTACGATCTCTAAAATTATATAATTTTTTATAAATATTTAAATGTCCTATACTTAAGTTGAACACCAGCATTTGACCTGGGAAAAAGGTAGAGTTGTTCCGATACCAGTATCGGAAAAGCCTCTGAAAATGCCTTAAATGCAGAATCGAGTATCAGAGAGTATGCAAGTCTATGTATGCACTTTAACGTAGTGTCTAGTGGTGTTGGGGAAAAAAAATCAATTAATGTATGAATCACAATTCTTATCTTCAAAAATCATTTTTTCAACATTCTTCCCCCTACCATATAACTAAAATATTGAAAACAATCCTTTCTCCCTGAGTGTATAACATAGCGTTAACCCAGTATGGCCTACTCAAAAGCACTTTTGCTGCTTGACAGAGCAAGATAGATTAAAAAAAAAACTGAGCCGTATTGCGTCGGATTGTCCGTACGTTATAAGTGACTGGACAAACGACCCAACGTTACCTGACTGAGTCTCCAGGTAAGAGACAGCTAATGTTAACCTTTAGCTAATCTTGGATGATTCAATCTGGCTGTATTATCAGTAACGCTATCCCAGGGTCATCAAACAGTCTATCCCACGTTCATTAAAGCAATATTAAAGACTGGTATGTCTTAGCATGTTAAATGAATACATTCCATGGCGCAGTGGATACGACACATGCCTTTGGTGTGGGTGATCTGTGTTCGATTCCCACTGATAGATCAACCAATGTGTCCCTGAAAAAGACACTTAACCCCTAGTTGCTCCAGAGGTGTGCGACATCTGACCTATATAGCAATTGTAAGTCGCTTTGGATAAAAGAGTCACCTAAATGACATGTAACGTAATGTAATATTAACATATACTCTGTGATGTGCTATATCACACAGGAATCTACATTACATGTCATTTAGCTAACACTTTTATCCAAAGCGACTTACAATTGCTATATATCAGAGGTTGCACGCCTCTGGAGCAACTAGGGGTTAAGTGTCTTGCTCAGGGACACACTGGTTGATGTATCGCAGTGGGAATCAAACCCAGATCTCCCACACCAAAGGCATGTGTTATATCCACTGCGCCATGACCACCATCTACTCGCAGAGCAACAAAAAGAATTACAGGTCCCTGGAGGCTCACAATTTTTTCACCAGTGGCTTTGTGGGAGTGGTTTTACATCACAAAATATCAGGGAGTCACATTTGTTTATTTCGTTGTGATGTGAAGCCATCTTGGAGGGTTACTGCCCTAAAAAAAAGCCCCATCAGACCTGAGTTGCAGCAAGACAACACCTGCTCCGTCCGTCTATTCGGCAGTATATACAACTTAAGATCAGCATTTTTTTGACTTATTAAGGGCGCAGAACGCCACACAGCAACTTTTTGGCATTGTACCAAGCAAAAAAACTATCGTAAATAGGACAACCGCTAACTAGGTCTACGCTCATTAATTCAAATGGTTTGTTTCCCCTCACAGCATGAACGGAAATGACATTTCAGTGGGTGTTCCCAGTAATGCCGAGCAAGTCTATAAAGAAGAAGAAGACTGATCTGTATGAGACTGGAGGACGTAGCGTCCCTTTACCTCAATAGGGAACGCCGTGTTGTTTCCGTGAAAATCATACTGTTGCAGTCCATAACCCATTCATGAGTTGTGATCCACAGCCACAGTTCATCCATTTTGACCACCAGAGACTGTACAAGGAAAATGTTGCGTAGTCATAGCCGATAAGGAGTTAGCTTTAGCCTAGCCCTAAGCCCTCCGTCATGCTCCTGTCTTTGTTTACAGTCTCAATCCGGCGTACAATCACTTCCTGTCTGCTGAGTAGGGTTGAAACTCCCGGTACCCATTTCAAGTACAGCCCCTTTTTAAGCAACACTAGAGCACTTTTCAGAACACTTTTCCCACTTCGGTCCCCCTACAGGTTGGAAGCGGAATTGTCTATTACATTACATCATGCAAGTTTGCCAGATCGGGTAGCGGATCTGTAGTTCGAATGAGACATAATGAGACATTACGACAGCAGTAATGGACAATTCTGCTTCCAACCTGTAGGGAGACCGAAGAGGAAAAGTGCTCTAGTGTTGCTTTTAAAGTGTTTTTTTTTTCATTACTAGATTTATTTATTTGTTCTTTTTCAGTTATGACTGTCAAACTACATAATAAAAGTAAGTTCTATGGCATTCATTCTCTGTATGCATTTGTTCATGTTTTACAAAGGGATTAACCTGTGCCAGGCCATACAACAATGATACATCAGCCAATCAGTGCCTTTGTTTGGGCTTGCAGAAAGTTTTGTTTTTGGAGTTAGCAGTGAAAGTAGCTGAGAGGAATACATCGTGGATATTGTAAATTGTACTAGTTGCGGTCTGTGAGTCATTCATCCATGTGAGTAGACGGTTATAAATATATATAGATATGTATTTGGGTACGTTAAGTTTATACTGACATTTATATGTTCTAAGATGTTCTTTTACATTAGCACAAAAGTCCGCTAGCTGCATGCTAACGCTCACAACCGTATTATTGTGCTCACATGTATACCCATGTAATACTGTATATGATTATTATCGGAGTGCTCACAATAGAGGTGCAACGATGAATCGATTAGTTGTCAAGTATTAAATTAATTGCCAACTATTTTGATAATCGATTAATCGGTTTGAGTCATTTCTTTATTAAAAAAAAAAAAAGATTTCTCTGATTCCAGCTTCTTACATGTGAATATCTTCTAATTTCGTCTCTCCTCTGTGACAGTAAACTGAATATCTTTGAGTTGTGGACAAAACAAGACATTTGAGGACGTCATCTTAGGCTTTGGGAAACACTGATCCACTTTTTTCACCATGTTTTGACATTTTTATAGATCAAACAACTAATCGATTAATCGAGAAAATAATCGACTATGAAAATCGTTAGTTGCAGCCCTAGCTCAGAATGACTGTGTAACATGGACCTATGTTTGAGTTACTGTCTCTAAAGGCCCTGACACACCAACCAGACGGGCCGACCGTCGGCAGAAAAGGCAGTCGGACTGATCAGTCGGGTCCCCGAGGTCCAAAAAACGCCTCAGAACACACTGAGGCGACGCCGACTTGAGCGTACGCTCTGCGCGTAATACGTCTCCATAGCAGCAGGCGACGCTTCTCTGCATTGTTTCCATTAACAGTCTGATTATTTCCCAGAAAATGAAAACCGGCAGCTGATTGGACGAATGCGTCACGTGGGTCTTTTTTCTCCGGAAATTCACAGCCAGACTGTCATGGCGGCTCGTTCAGAATACGATCTCATATTGGACTAAAATAGTTCACCAAAACGTGTTTCTGAAAACATTTTAAGCAAGAAATAGGCCATGCAGTTTCTGAATCTGTCTTAATTTCAGATCAACAAAGGTCAGTTTAAAAGATTTTCGTCAGATTTTAAGAGGCTCATCCGCTCCCCATTTCCGGGCGAGTCCCGACTGCCCTGTCTCCGACTGCCCTGTCTCCGACTGCCCTGTCTCCGACTGCCCTGTCTCCGACTGCCCTGTCTCCGACTGAACATGTTGGGTCTGCCCAAATGAAGGCCGACGGCTCCTCGTACAGACGACGGCACAGGACACACCAAACAGACTCGAGTCACCGACCTCGCCAGACGGTCCGACAGCCGATTATCGGGCTGGTGTGTCTCCTCTCCAAGATAACAGCAGCGAGGAGGCGGTTTCATTTAATATGGAGCTGACGTGATTTGGTTATCAGTGGCTAGCTAATTAAGTTGAAGTTACAGTGTATACTATTAGCATGTCCTAGCTTCATTATTTCCTGGTCCCTTTTACAAAATATGTACTTATTTGAAGGTAGGCAATGCTTCTTTTATAGTGGTTTATTTTAATTTATCATGGGAAATGAATGTATACATTAAACAAATATTAACTGTATCTGTCGGACTGAATCGTATCTCATCGTATCGTACCGAATCATTTCAACATCGAATCAAACTGAATCGTTCCGTATCGTAGCCCACGTATCTACAGTAGATATGTATCAAATTGTCTTATAAGGGAGAGATGTACACCCCATATATATTTATTTTTAACAAATTGGTATTGGATCGGTACTCGATATCGGCACATACGCAAGTTCAAGTATCGGGAAGGAAAAAACGGTATCGCAACATCTCTAGAACAAAGGTCATCGCAGTCCTGTGGCCTGTGTACTGTGCTTTTGCAGATATCCCTTATCATCAATAAGCTATTAATGCAGGGGAACATGTTCAAATAAAAGTTTTAGTCCACTCATCACTTGTGCGCCATCCTTGAGGTGCTGTACGAGCAAAGTGTGATTAATTACTACAGAGAAGAGATGGCATGTTTTGTCTGGTAATAACTCGCACAAAGTCAGGCACAACATTTTCTATCTTTTAATAAGCTCATGGTCATCAAGTGCTCCAAATCATCTCTCCTTTTGTGGATCTTCTCTGGATCTATCCTAAATGCCTGAGATAGAAGTAATTTCCTGGTTTAAGAAAGAAGAAGAAACATGCATGTGTTCATTCTTAGATCTAAAAATAGGACCAAATATGTCAGAATTGTTGGCCAGTTTGGACTGAGTCGCTACTCCCAAGACACAAATAAATGCACAGATCCGAAAAAAAAAGATGTTTATGGGTGTTTTAAATCATTTTTCGTCTTAGAGGTGAATGTATGCGATTGTTACCTGTAGAGTGTCTTCCTGCGCTCTTGTCTTGGGATCTCTGACATGACGAGGTCTTGGCTCGCTCCACTGCATGTCATCACCTAAACCAGGACAGACAAATCCTGAGTCTCAACTTATAGCGGTCATCCTCGTTCCCAACACACTCGCGAGAGGAATATATATAGGTGAAACCAACTAAAGGGAAATCAAAAACCACTGACTGTAGTCTGAGGCAACAGCTCGCTGGCAGGCAGCAGCTTAACAAATAGGGTTAAATCTGTGTCACAATTAGATTTGTGTCAGGGGAAATTCCTTTTTTCCCAATATAAATGTGGATCTCCTTGAAAAACAACCACTCAAAAGGAGAATTTATAAGTGATGGGACTCTGCAGGGATCTCATTATTGGATTCATTCTTCAGGATATAATTCAATGAAAAGCCTCTCAAGGTATTTATTTCACTTCACTACACACTCATTTCTTTCTCCATCTTTCTCGTTTTTTAATAATCTCAATTCATTACCTTCAAAACGAGTTTTATCTCTAGTCAAACGGTAGAAAAACATAAGCAGCTGTATAACTGGTTGAGAAAAGTTGATCAAGCTTTTCCTTTGTAAAGACTTGACTCCTGTCCTGAGGAAAATCCTGCATGAGATTGCTGCAAAAAAAGATCAATGCCAGCCAACGATAATTACTGCATACCTTTATACCCCCCTCCTCCTCGTCCTCTCCCCCCTCGTCCACGCAGCCCTCCTCCGCCTGCTCTCCTCCTCCCATCTGTCCGCCTGGGCAGGGTCCCGCCTCCTGTCATCAGCTCCTCGGTGGGAGCCAGCGACCAATCGCTGAGCTCGTCTTTGTGGTCGGACTCCGTCTCGGACGCGTTGGATGCCTCCGAGTTGGTGCCTGGAGTTTCATTAAATGTTTTGTAGAGAGTCTCTATTCAGTACTTATAGCCTTGTACTAGCTGGATGTTTCTTGTACTTTCCATTGAAATACCAGAAACACTTATTTTAGCCTAAGAAGAGGGACCACTATGCACAAAAAGTGAAGTAGCTACCTTTTTAATCAAACATGGCTGAAAATAACCTCAATCTAAGCCAGAGAATCAGCTTTTTTGCTTAGTCGTTGTGCCTTTGACATCTGAACCAATGAGAGCACTTATACTCAGAGTTGCAACTGCCAAGCACTTGAGTATTTTATATTAACGCTTCAGATAATTAAGTTTACCTTGTATGTGTACAAGCACAGTATTGGAAAAAGACGATGTAAATATAATCGACTGAAACAGGTTTCAAGGAATTCCCTTGTGGTGTATCATCATTTCATCGTACCTGAGGCGAAAGCTGCACCTCCTCCTCTTCGCCCTCTGCCACCTCTTCCTCCCCCTCCTCCGTAGGGCTTCCCTCCTCCTCCTCCTCCACCTCCCCCTGCTCCTCTCCCCATGCCCAGGCCCATGCCATTATCGAACACGTAGGTTTTGTCTTTGAGGGCTCGAGGCCCCGTCCCTCCTCCCCCCCCCCCCTCCGCCTCCTATCTGTCTCAGCTGCTCGTCGATCTGGAGACGCTCCAAACGAAGCTGATCCACCTCCTGTGGATATTAAGAATAAATTAAAAAAAAGACAATTAGTATGTTTACACGCACACTAAAAGCCTGCTTTTATTCATACCTCCGTGTAGTGGAAAGCCTCCCAGCGCGTACCGGGGTAACAAGTTTATCAACATAAGTCTATTTTAATGCTTTTTTTGGTAAACTTTTAGCATCAGTGTGCGACTGGAAGTCACTTTGGATAAAAGCAGCAGCTAAATGTAATGTAATGTAAAAACATCAGCTGATTGTGTTGCATCAATGTTATGAGCCAGAATCTTCCAGTTAAAATGTCATTCATGTCATATTAATAAATAAGCTGGGGGATTTTTAGTTCTGTATAAGGACCTTCAGTATTTGGAGCAAGAGGCTTTTGGATAATAAGGTGGGCCAAAATCAGTATGCTATTTTTATTTCAATGTAACGGATTTTCGGCATTCCCGCACCACATTTTCGCATCACATTGGTGAGAAATGGCTTACATTACTCCAGTTCTCAAGTCTTTATAATGGCTTCCTGTGCCTCAAAGAATAGACTACAAAATACTTCTGCTGGTATATAAATCCCTAAATGGCTTAGGGCCAAAATATATTTATGACCCGTTATTGCACTATGAACCAGCCAGACCTCTCAGGTCATCTGGGACAGGTCTGCTTGTTGTCCCCAGAGTCAGAACTAAACAGGGGGAAGCAGCGTTTAGTTTATAGGCTCCACATATCTGGAACAAACTTCCAGAAAGTTGCAGGTCGCTGTGACTCTCAGCTCTTTTAAATTAAGGCTGGGGACCTTTCTTTTTGATGTTGCCTATTCTTAATTTTTATATTGAACTGTTAATTGTATTCTTGTATTTTATCTTGTATTAATTTCATACTGAACTGTGAATTGTATTCTTGTATTTTATATCGTATTAATTTCATACTGAACTGTGAATTTTATTCTTGTATTTTATCTCGTATTATATTTGTATTCGTCAATATTTGTATTTATTTTTTAATTTCCTATCTTGCTCTTTGCTTTTTAATGTTTAATGTTTTACGTAAAGCATTTTGAGTTGCCCTGTGCTGAAATGCGCTATATAAATAAAGTTGCCTTGCCTTGAATCTATTACTGTGATAACTTCAGCAGAAAGCAAAAAAAGCACAGAGACAAACCACACCTTTTGTTAAAGCAATCACACAGTGACGTGTTAGTTCACAGTGAAAGGGGTTGGTCTAAAATGAAAACGTTGTTGTCATTGCTGGTGATTATACGCACCTTAAGGTAGTTGAGGTGATAGTCCAGCAGTACTGTAGCATTGGAGATGCTTTCCTTGGTCCCCACAAATACAAATGGCACCAGTCCCTGTGAGAGGATCAGAAGGTTAAAGAAAGATGAAATTCTCTTGCCTTGCATTTGATCGGTCCTCAAATGATGCATACTAGCAGTAGTAAAGAAAGATATATATATATTCATTATTGGAATCAGAGGTCGATGATTTAGGGGGGTGAGGGCTGAGCTCGACTTCAGTATACAGTTATTAAAAGCCGTTGGCTGTTTGTTGTGCTGTTAAGTAGGCAGAGGTGTTGCTCTTTTCTTTCCCACTGACATCGTCTGCTGCTGCCGCTGCGACTGCTGAGGGCTTTTTGTCATTCTCAGGCTCAATGCGAACCCGAACCACCCCGGACTTATCAACCACTTCCTGGATCAGTTTGCCGTTTTTGCCAATCACCTTCCCTGTAAAAGGGCAGAAACATCTTCAGTCACAGTCTGCCAGGACTTTAAAATGCAATAGTCTGGCTTATTTGCCAATAAATTAAAGCTGGCGCATGAATAACCACATTGTTTCAGTTGAGGGATTTTTCTCACCTACTAAGTTCCGGGGAACTTTGATGACATCTTCAGAGAACTCCAGGAAACTCCTCGCTATACGGACAGCGTCCTGGTCCTTAGAAAAACAACAGGCATAAAAGAAACACAACTGTAACTTCGGTCACTTCCTTGCCTCACTCAAGTTTATAGTTAAAGGCAGGGATGGCAACTACTTTCAATAGACGCTTTTTATATATGGTTTGAAATGGTCTTTACGACAGCAATAAATAACTGAAAAAGAACGAAAAAGATCCGTCATCTGTAGCTGCTGTAATCCTGTAAAAAGGCCCACCAATCACTGCCTCGTGGTGCACTTGGAAAGAACCAATGAACGAGCCTGAGCTCAATGCGCGACACTACTATTGCTAACATTAGTCATGTTTTTTTTTTTTAAACATTCGGTGTGATAATATTAGGCGTTTGCTTACTGGTGAATGAGACATGAAGTAAAATTGCGGCCCTTTCTCCGCTCTGAAGCAGCGGTGCTCATGCACGTATGTGTGGGGCTTGGAGGCCCGAGGGAAGAGGGAGGGGTTAGACGGAACCCCGAGTAGATGCTACTTCCAAATCTTGCTAGCTTTTCAACATTACCAACCCTGCCTTTAACATGAGTAACAAAAAGCTTTGAAACTTGTTTCCATATGGAAAGTAAACTTCTCCACACTCGGGTCTGTACTAGTAACTCCAGACACAAGATCAGTTCATCATCCTACCTCTCCGTATATGTGAAAGGTGCACGTCTCCTCGTCCAGGTCTATGTTAGTGACTCCCGGGACTTTGCGTGCTTGCTGGATGTTGGCGCCGTGAGTCCCGATGGCCAGACCCATTAGATCGTCCCGAACCACAAACTGTTCGTGAAACCGCGACGCCAGCTGCCTGGAACTCTGTAGAAACATAACCAGAGGGACAAACGGGAAAAACATGAACAAAAACAACCGCCACGACAGAGTAAATAGGACCAGTGGTTGCGTTAGACTTTGTCGTTCCGTCCGTCACGTTGGCGGAGAGGGTCGTAAAAATTACGTCACAATGTATTATCTGCCAGTTTCATTTTAGTTTTTTTTTTTTTTAACGATAACAATTTTCATTCATTCATCTTTATTTTTTAATAATTAAGATAAAACAGAAAAAGTTAATACATAAGTGACAGCGGGAGCCACTAAAAACACTGTGGCCATTGTGCCTAAACAGGTAAATATGTAGGTTATCAGTATTGCTCGGTTGTCCTTTATTCTCCACAGCACCAATCCCTCTTTCTGGAGCAGAGGAGCGACAGGTGAAGTGAACATAATGTTGTCGTCACTGGTTACAAACAGTACTCAAAGTTAAGGTAGAGTATTCTAATCTGTCAAAATGTTTGGCGGCCTTTACATTTTTCCGTCATTGTTAAAACTATTCCTTCAATGACGAAAAAAATATTAATTTAACCTCTGAGTAGGAGTTAAGGGATTCCTGATGGACAATCCTTTTGTAAACCCATAATCATTTTTAACTGCAAAAGGATCATATTATACACATACAAGAACACACACACACACACACACTTAAAGTTGTAGTTGTCAGTAAGCCTCATTTTGTGTGTGTGTGTGTGTGTGTGTGTGTGTGTGTGTGTGTGTGTGTGTGTGTGTGTGTGTGTGTGTGTGTGTGTGTGTGTGTCTACCTCCAGTTGTCTGTTGGCCTCTTCGTTCCTCAGCATGAGTGACAGTTTGGTGCGGAGGCTCCTGAAGTGCATGTCGCTCATCATATTGGCCCGCTTTGTTGTGACCTCATTCACAGACTGCGAGAACAATCAAAGCTTAATTCACACACTGGCTTTGGAATATGTTACTGATGGAGGTCATCTACTAAATGATGTGATATTGTTTGAAATCATACACAGGGTACTCCAATCAGACTACATCAATGGAAAAGTAACGAATTTGGATTGTGTGTATGAAAAGTCATTTAAGCGATGGTCGTTGCGCCAAGTAGCGATGGCAACTTTTACCTTTATGTTCTTAAGTAAAAAAAAAAAAAAAAATGTGTTTAACAAACCAAAATGACCAGCTGCTTTTTCTCTGAGTCGTAGGTGACATTGAAAGCTCCCACGGCCTTTTTAAAGTCTTTGTGTGCTGATTCCTTGGAGCACCTGTCAACACAGAGTTACACAAATAATTCATGCCAATAATTCAGTAACCTTTACTGACTATTTAGGGGCCTGTGCGCACATAACCAAAGTTGAGACACTGTGCTACTGTAGCCTTCTAATGACACACTGTTAGTCTTTTCAGAGCCTAATACAAACATGTGCATATGTAGCCCAATAAGGGTTTAATTTTTCTACATACGCAGGTTTTACCTGTAAATAAAATAATAAAACCCACAGGAACACCTTGTGTTGTATTGGTGGTATATACCACTGCTGTCTACTGGCATTAACATTGTGTCACTTACAAACACACTGAGACTGTGGTTCTCTGACAGATGCAGCTACACATCAGCAGGTTTCAAAGTTGCATCCTCCTGACAAGGTACTGAGCCGTGTAGGCAACGGTCACTTGGCTAATACCTTTGTTAACGCTAAGCTTACGGACTGGCCTTTGCTAAAAAAACAAACTAAAAAAAAAAGCAATTTAATGCTACCATGGCCCAGCAACTAGTGCAACAGCGTAATTGCTTTTATTAAACTGAAATGGCAAACTTTGAAATGTTCTAGTGTTTTTGCTTCTCCTTCTCTTCCATTTGCTTTACTTTTAACTTGCACAGTCAATACAGGGCTCAATTTCTAAGCACAGAACCTGTTGGAATGTATCTAACTCAAAAGGTTACTTGTATGTCCTGAGGTGCATTTACTGTACGGGCCATATAGAGCTCATATCAAACTTACATCTGTCGGAGATCCTCCGGTACATCCAGTCGGATCTTGATGAAGGTGGTTTTGGTGGCTGGTTTATTGGGGTTGACAGGTCGTAACCGCTCCAGCGTCACTATCTCATTTAATGTAGCATCACATGCAGCGTACTCTATTACGTAAAACTAGAGAAACATAAAGACAAGGATAATGTCAGTTCCAATTTTGCACATTGAAAAGCAGAATGTCAACGTTGGAAAAATCTGCCTGCCTCTATGGGAATTTAACATAGCGGTGTACTTTCTTATGCCCCCTGTATTTTAAGAAGGAACATTTATTTATTTACGATACATTATTCATTCACAAAGAAAATTGGTGTCCTTAAAGGTTGGATTTTTCCAATTTTTTTTAATTAAGGCATTAAGATCAATTTCCAAAAGATGATTTTTTTTATTCCTCTTTTTAGTCTACTTTAGCATGGGTGTAGTCACTTATGCTGAGCACTGTACATAGTTTCTACTTGGGCGCCCTACTAGGGCTGGGCTATATGGAGAAAATCAAATATCACGATATTTTTGACCAAGTACCTCGATATCAATACCTCAACAATATTGTAGTGTTGACCATTGGTGCTTTCACAAAATATTTACACAATGAGATTTTAGATAAATAATCATCAGTAATGTGGATATAATGAGTAAGTGGGTAAAGGCAAATAACAGAACAGTTGCAACATCACTTTACTGTAATGCAGCCTTTAAAACCAGTAAAAGACAACACTTATGCCATATTACGATATCCAAAATCTAAGACTATCTAATCTAGACTATCTAGTCTCATATCACAATATTTATATAATATCAATATATTGCCCAGCTCTACGCCCTACCCAGGTAGATTGTGACCCGCCCAGGTAGATAAAATCCGAATGACATTGATTTTTCCAATCAACGATGTATTTTTATAGTACAGCGGCCTCCAGCCCCTCCCCTCTGAAGTCACGTTTGTGTGTGTGTGTGTGTGTGTGTGTGACAGTGCCAACGATTCACTTCAGGCTCAGAGGCTATCGGTCGTAGTAGCATGCTGCTTATAGTGTTGTGACCTCCCGTTGGATTAACTGTACTGATTAAAAAAAAAAAAGGTAAAAACACCACAGCCACACTGCTGTGAAAGTGCACGAATGTTAACGGTTAACTGGAGCTAACGGCTAACCGGAGCTAATTGTTGCTAACCGAGCCTGATTAGCTCTTTGTCTAAGTGCCGTATCCATTAACTGTACTTATGGACTCAAAGCCAAATAAAACCCAACATTGTATTAAGTTGGCTTTAAAAGTTTTACACTACAATTCAGAGTTTTTTTAATGACACATATCTGTTCAGATGAGATATTGAGTGCAACAGGACACATGCAACGTTATAGTACAAAACAGCATGATTATAAGGACCCTAACACTTTAAAAAAACAATGATCTATAACAAAGAAATTGAACAAGAATTACCTTTGGATAGCCTTAGTGTAATATGAATTAACAGGAGTTAGGAGACTAACTAAATGTTAATGTTACTGAGATTACTAAACCAAGCCATCACGCGCCACGCAGCACTCTACTTGCTGCTGTTTTGATTCGACTTGTATCTTGATACCCAGCCCTACATTGTACAATGGTAATGTAACCCAGACTTCGAAAGACTGCGGTCTGAGCCCTACCTCTCCTTTGACCATGCGAACCTTGGCCAGCCACCATCCACATGGCTCCTTGTCATTAGCCCTGGAATATACCTGGCAACACACACACACACACACACACACACACACACACACACACACACACACACACACACACACACACACACACACACACACACACACACACACACACACACACACACACACACACACAATTTGACAAAGCCTTCCACTCAAACCTGAGAAGTTTACAATAAAGACAGCTGGCACAGAGAATGAAAACACACAAATTGAATGCAGAGATCAACTGATGTGGGCTCCTTTCTCCTTCCTTTTTAAAAGGTGACTTTTAGCACTAAGGACTTCTGAGGCTATACAGTGCTGCTCATGAGTATAGGAACCTTTGACTAAAAAGAGGAATAAAAAAATCATCTTTTGGAAATTGATCTTAATGCCTTAATTGAAACAATTTTGGAAAAATCCAACCTTTGAGAACACACATTTTCTTTGTGAATGAATAATGTATTGTAAATAAATAAATGCTATTCCTTAAAATACAGGGGGCATAAGTATACACACCCCTATGTTAAATTCCCATAGAGGAAGGCAGATTTTTAGTTTTAAAGGCCAGTTATTTCATGATCCAGGATACTATGCATCCTGATAAAGTTCCCTTGGCCTTTGGAATTAAAATATAGGGGGCAACCCTATGTTAAATTCCCATAGACTTACTTCTCTACTTATGCCCCCTGTATTTTAAGGAAGAACATTTATTTATTTACGATACATTAATCATTCACAAAGAAAATCGGTGTTCTCAAAGGTTGGATTTTTCCTAATTTTTTTTCAATTAAGGTATTAAGATCAAGCTCCAAAAGTTGATTTTTTTATTCCTCTTTTTAGTCAACTGTAGCAGGGGTTCCAATGCTCATGAGCAGCACTGTATAAACACATAACAAAGCAAAGAATGATTTATTCATATTTAAGCATTATGAAGTGAACACATGTAGTATCTCTGATGGTTTTGGAGGAAGAGCAACATTAAATTACTCAAAAATGTTCTCTTTTCACCATTACACCTTTAGCTAGTAGTTTTTTTTCTTGTTTGTAATTTAACAAAAACTAATACAGCAATGTATTGGTATTCATTTTGAATCTTAAAGAAAAACATGAATTAAGTTCATCAACTGCTTACTTCCAGTAACACATATTTTTACGTGAAAATTGCAAAAAATGAAAAACAAGGAGCCTTTAGAATCTGTTTGACCTACACAGCAGACCTTTATTCTACTGCACTTCTTCTCGTGCACTCTGACTAGACTGGATCTGCTTTCTATATAACCACATCTGATGGCAATATTAATTTTCTGAAACAGTTCTGAAAGTATTGAATCATCAGTCCCACCTCGACTTCATCGCTCTCATTTATCTCCTTGCAGAGTCCTGTTGGGGGAGGAAAACGAACATCCTGGAACGGGATTTGACGCTCTGGCTGCCAACTGGGACAAAGGGACGCATACAACAAGTGTGAATTTCATCACTGGTAGAAGGTTACATTTTACAGTGTGTTTTATAGTTGTTGTGTACGCGCATTACTCACTTGTTTTCAAACGCCACAGTGACCGATCCTTCGTGAACATCCTTCACAAAGGCCTACAAGAATCACAGAGTTAGAGTTAGTCACACAAGTTAGAAGAGCCAGGGTTTGAGGGAGTTTTCACACCTATAGTTTGTTTGCTTTGGTCCAAATCAGTTGATGAGTTTGTAAACTTGGAGCGATTTCCCCTTGGTTTGGTCTTGTTTCACACCTGGAAAAATCCAAGCGTACTAAAAAAATTACCGAGACTATTCTGCGATATATTGCAATTTATTACCTTTTTTCCCCCCAACTTCAATTTTTTCCCATTTCAAATTATGTCCCCAAAAGGAAACTTTGTCAGCTTCTGTTTTATATAAAAGATACATTTCTCTGTGTGTTCATCTCACTTCAATTTTATTGCTGCAAAATGGGATTGTCAAGCAGACAAACTGACCAACACATATCTAATAATTAGGGCTGCAGCTATCAATTATTTTAGTAATCGAGTATTCTACCAATTATTCCATCAATTAATCGAGTAATCGGATAAGAAATACTTTTGTTTTAATGAAGAGCAATAATATACAATAGTTTGGTTTGATTTTCGGAAAAAAAGCTACATTTTTATTGCCTACATTGCTTACAATATCATCTCTCAAAAAACTAAACATATGAAGTGCATTTAAGAGCCATATTTCATTGTTTAAAAAAAAATACATTTTCTGAAATGCAATAACCTCAAACTAAGGCATACATTAAACAGCCTACATAAATATGACCTTAAATTGTGCAACTTAACTTTCAGAGCTACAAGTTTCACCCTGAGACTTAACTGTATAGGCCTATATGTAATATGTGTTATGGCGCTTTTCCATTACATGGTACCTGCTCGACTCGCCTCTACTTGCCTTTTTTGGTTTTCCATTACGAAAAAAAAGTACCTGGTACCTGCTAACAGGTACTTTTTTTAGTACCACCTCCGTCGAGGTTCCAAGCGAGCTGAGGCGAGCCGAAAAGGTGACGTGAAAGCGACAGACGGGGGTGTCCTGAAAAAACCCGCTATTTTTAAATAGTTTAGCCAGCTGTGTTTTTTTTTGCTGCCTCCAGCTTCATTAGAAACTAAATATGTTTTCTGGCTGTGGCAACAACAACACGCCTTCGACACTCTGTGTGTGTGTGTGTGTCGCGTTAGGTCACGGCAGTTTACTGCGGCGCCGCTTGTTTAGAGTCCTGCGGAGACTCCAGGCAGAGCTTTCGCCGTAGCCTACGTACACACACACACAAACACACGGCCGGCTCGACGCACACACCAGCGCACAAGTATAAACATCAGGCCACTTTTACATAGGCTACGGCGAAAGCTCTGCGTGGAGCCTCCATAGAACTGTAAAACATGCTCAAGTGGCCTGATGTTTATACTTGTGCGCTGGTGTGTGTGTCGAGCCGGCATATAAGACGACCAGCCACGCTGAGGCGGTACTAAAATCTGCAATGGAAAACGGACGCACAGTGTGTCGAGTCGATGCGAGTAGAGTCGAGTCGAGCAGGTACCATGTAATGGAAAAATTATACCCAACCTATTTTCATTTATATAGGCCTATTCGATTACAATGTCACACAGCTCTGTTACACTTATGCTAGTAGATCGCTGATCAGCCGTTTCTCTGTGAAGAGAGTGAGAGAGAATGGTGCGCAACAATCAGCTGTTTTTCCGAAGGGATAGTCAACCAGTCGGCTCATTGGATCAAACTGTGGTCAGCACTACGTATTTTCTTGTCTTTGTTTTTGGTAGTTGTAGTTTCATCGTCCATACGACTCTGTGATTTTCTTTTCTCGGGTCCGCTTCGTGGAACGGATGTTTAAGTTGTAAATGTTGAGATGCTGAAGCACTGACGCCGTGCTATTATCGGGGTAAGCTAATTCGATTTTGCAGTGGACATGCTGTACAGAGTTTTCGCTTGAACTGATTCCAAACTTTGGACACTTTCTGTCGTTTTCTCCAGCCCGTCTCTTCTCTTAGCCCCTCACTATTTACGCTGCCGTCAGTCTTCATGGCATGTGTCGCCAGCAGCGTTAGCGCCGGTGTAATCACCCGTGCGGAAACACCGTGAGCGATACAACGTTGGTAACAATGATTAAACGTAGCTTCGAGGCAAATCATTTTGTTATCGAGGATTTTTAGCAATCGAATTATTCGAGTTACTCGAGGAATCGTTTCAGCCCTAATAATAATAGCTCAATACTTGGCATCTGTGTATCGATACAGTATTGCCACAGAAAATATCGCGACACTATGCTGTATCGATCCCCCCCCCACCCCCACCCCTAATAGTCAATACAGCTTTATACTGGCATCATGAATGTAAAAGGGTTACAGCTACCAAAGCCTGACCCAAGCCCAAAACTGTTAGCAACAAAACAGCCCAAATTCTTCTCTTTGGGCTTGATTCAGGTTCGGCTCTTTCTCTCTCTGGTTGTACACACAGTCTGTGTCCATGTGTGTTAAGCATTGCAAGTAGGACATGCAATGCCTAGAAGGAAAAGAGAGCCTAGACTATGGGTTGCATTAGCCTTGCTAGCTAACAGTAAGTAATGGATGAAATGAAGCATAAGCTTCATAAGGAGAGCTTCTCTAAATCCCCAGTGACTCAGGGAAAGCTTCCCTATTGCACTATGACTTCATTGACCTGTGACATGCCTGTACAAAACTCCTTACGGGACTATGACTACTTGAACTGTCAAAGTTGATCAAAGACGTTCCGAGTTTACAAACCTTGTTCACCTGGCCTATTTTATGAAAACATAAAAAAAGGAAATGTAAACAACTATACACAGGTAAGGTAGATGGTTTAGGAATGGAATGGCTTCTTGGTTTCAATTTATATAGGTCCAACGTATAATATATTTATTGTAATAAATCCAAAAATGACCCCAATGCGTCATCAGATATAAGGAAACGTGCTAAGTTGAAATACTATCTTTTCTGACAACACTAATGCCAGTATTTTCTTCTTTTGAAATTTCCGTTCCGTGACGGAATTTCTGTTTGTGTTTTGGCCTGTGTGTTGTTATCAACTGCCCAGTTTGACAGCCAGGCCGGGTTGCCAGACATAACAGTAAAAACGTAAACCCAGCGCGCTACAGCTGAAACGTTGGTACAGCCACGAAAGCAGCAAACAAACAGGATCAACGGAGATAGATTCTGCCCGACCTTAAAAAAAACTGCCATGTTTCTAACAGTTGCGTGACCAGAGAAACCCCGGGTAAATATTAGCGATGTATTTGAAAGATGGAGACAGCTTAGAGCCCAAAAAGGACACCGAGTTGGCTAATTTCCTCCTGAACAGGTAAGCATTAGCTTCAGGCTAATTTATCACGGCTACAAGGGACGGGGCATTTTATGTCATTTCAACATTTGTGTACTCACATTGAATTATATAGCTAGAGTACCCGAGATGGTTACTCGCAAAAACAATTGAGACGCAGCCAGTAAAGTGATCCCGACTGGTCCTGGCTAACGCCGCCATGCTAACCCTGCTAACTGTTAGCCAATGCAACTGATAGGGCTGGCCACCCAACGTCGATACTTTTATGGCACCGAAAGAAATACTCGGATCCTATGAGTATCGAAAAATTATTCATCTTTCGGTGCCAAATCTCGGTTCCAAAAGCGTCTGAGTGCATAATCGCAAGCTTATCTGTCCTCTCAGCATATTGACAGAGAGAAGAGCTCCGAGCGAGACGCGCGCGCGGAGAGGTGCGGACGGAGTAAACTATGTTGGCTCTGCAATTTTGCTGAAGTCACAGCGAGTCACGGCAATGCCGATGAAGTGGTTTCATGTGTGGTTACAGTTTTTCAAAACTTCACGTAGACAGCGTTCGCGGTGCTGTTGACATTACACTTCCTCTGAGATTAGCAGGCACAACAGTGGTTCTGTGCCCTGATGACTGACTGACAGGCTGAGGTTGTAACCAAGGCAACTTTATTTCTACAGCGCCTTTCAGCAACAAGGCAATTCAATTACATTTCCTTTGCACTTAAGTTAGTTCTCCATTAGTTCAATGTTGACAACTGTCATTTGTTTATTTATTATTTATAATATGTTCATGTTGTGGCAAAAAGATTTCTCTTTTTGTTAGTATGTGACTGGCGCCCCCACCCCTATCCAAAAGCACAACCAGTTTTATTAACGTTACTCTGACTGAGCAGTGTTACCAGATTTTTAATTTTGAAAACTGTTTTGATTCACAACTAAGGTGGAAAATATAAGTTTTGTGTTTAATGTATTTTGTTGATGTTGAAATGGATTTCAAAACATATCTTATCAAAAAATCTTTAAGAAACTGGCATCGAAACTGAGGTATCGAAATTGGCACCGGATTGAAAGATTTTGAACAATGCCCAGCCCTAGCTACACAGCTGTTTACAACGTGTACCCTGTTCAGAGGCCGTAGCCATAACCGTAACGGGGGCTTTAAATCGGGAATAGAGGACCGTGAGCGATTGTTGCCATAATTCTAAGACAATAAAGTGTGTTCAGTCGGGTGGAGAGGACGGCAAGGTAGTGTTATTTTTAGCGGTTCTCACCTTAATTCTAAGCAGAGGACGTGTGTCTGTCCGTCGAATGGAGAGGACAGCGAGGTTGTTGTGTTTTTAGCGGTTCCTACCGTAATTCTAAGCCGAGTTGGGTACAGAGCTCCGCGTGAGCACAGGCTTTTTTGACTGTCAATATAGCCAGCATCTAACGTTAGCTACTCCGCTGTGCTGTGGAGTCATGTCTGGCTATGTGAGACGAGCGTCTAGCAACATTGTTGCGGATGCTGCTGTATCAGCCTGGCAACCAACGTGAACTTTGAGTCAGTGGAGAAGGGGGCGGGGGAGACGACTCTCTCCAGTATTCTGAATTTGTACTGCAGTAACTATTTTAAACACTAGCTGTCAGTATTACAGAATTACGTCGGTACTACCGAGGAGAGGGCAAAGAAGCGCTCTGCATCTTTCACAGAGAGCGGGGCTCAGCTCCGACACAAACACACACAAACGCGCAGACGGAGTGAAAGTTACATCGCCTCTGCAGTTTCCTAAAGTCACAGTGAGTCACAACAAATGCTGGTAAAGCAGACACAAGTGTGGTTACACTTTTCAAAACTTCACACAGACAGCGTTTGCTGCAATATAATAGCGAGATCACTGTGCAGTTAATGTTACACTTCCAAGACAGACTGGGGTTCTCTATTGCCCTGGTGACTGACTGGCACAAGTCAGACAGGCTGAGGTTGTACAGGCAAGGCAACATTATTTCTACAGCACCTTTCAGCAATAAGGCAATTTAAAGTGCTTTACATAAAACATTAAAGAGCAATTAAAAACGGTCATAAAAATAAAAACAGGCTAAAAAAAGAATAAAATACAAATACAAGAATAAAAGTGTAAGTGTAAGAAATTAATATTTCTTTTTGATGAATCGGTTGTTGGGAGGGACGCCGCAGTTATTAGGTCTGAAGAGGTTAGTTATACAGGACAGAAGCCATTTGAGTTTGTAGCAAAGCCTTTCGCAGTGCTCATTTTTCATTTTGTGACTTTCGATTGAATAAAAGACTATTTTTCCAGTCATATTTCATCATTTAAGTTTTCTTTAAAATAGTGTTTGAAATCTGGTCTTGTCTCGTCTTCGTGAACCCAATCTCGTGAGCCGAGGTGTCTTGTAACACCCTTAATATCGCGATATTTTCCGTGGCAATACTGTATCGATACACAGGCGCCAAGTATCAATCTATTATTACATATGTGTAGGTCAGTTTGTCTGCCTGACAATCCCATTTTGCAGCAATAAAATTGAAGAGAAATGAACAAACGGAGAAAGGCATTTTTTGTTGTTGTTGATAAAACAAATGTTCACAGGCGCCCAGATAGCTCAGTTGGTAGAGCAGGCGCCCATATACATACATATATCCTCAACGCAGCTGGCCCTGGTTTGACTCCAACCTGCGGCCCTTTGCTGCATGTCATTCCCCCTCTCTCTCCCTTTTCATATCTTCATCTGTCCTGTCAAAAATAAAGGCCGAAAATGCCCCAAAAAATTATCTAAAAAAAAAAAACAGATGTTCAAAACGTTTTCTTTTGGGGACATAATTTGAAATTGGGAAAAATTTGTAGGAAAAAATGTAATAAATTGCAATATATCACAGCATATTGCAATATGTTTAAAATCGCAATAATATTGTATCGTTACATAAGTATAATTTGGGATGATATCGTATCGTGAGGCCTGTGGTGAGTCCCATTACTAGGTAATACTAGTAGGGCTTCTGTCACATAAAAAGTAATAGTCCTTAGGGCTGGGCGATATGGAGAAAATCAAATATCACAATATTTTTGACCAAATATCCTGATATCGATACCGCATCGATATTGTAGCGTTGACTATTGGTGCTTTCACAAATATTTACACAATGAGATTTTTGATTAATAATCATCAGTAATGTGGATATAATGACTAAGTGTTTAAAGGCAAATAACAGAACAGTTACAACATTCTGGTAAGTTCAGAAAATGACATCACTTTACTGTAATACAGCCTTTAAAACCAGGGAAAGACAACATTTATGTCATATTACGATAATACGATATCCAAAATCTAAGACGATATCTAGTCTCATATCACGATGTCGATATAATATCGATATATTGCCCAGCTCTAATAGTCCTAAAAAACTGCTTTCAGGTTCAAGCCATTTCTGTTAATCAACAAACACTACTACAACTATTACTTCTACAATAACAACAAAAACATAAACATGTTTTGGGGTCTATTAAAACCCTTGTGTTGACTTCGGGTCACATTGGCCCGTTTTAAATTTTTGTTTTATATCAGAAAATATGGGACGTAGAAATAAGCGCTGAAAATGTGTAGAAGAAAAATTTAAAAATGGAAAACGATAGAAAAAGCAAAAACAAACTGTGGAAAAAAAAAAAGGCGTCAAAAACATCGAAAAACAACACAAGGGTTAAATCCTGAAAAAACTTGTGCCAATGTTACCACTTCTGGGATTAGCATCCTGGACCCAGGCATCAAAGTCCTTTTCTCACCAAGTGAGAGAAACACACCTCAGTATTGCTACAGCTCTATGTACATGGTGGAGATTTTACCATATTTAGGAATTGAGTGACTTATACATTACATTTACACTGCATACCAACATATATCCTATTTATTAGGACATGAACCATTATCAAAGATACATATCTAGCTAATGTAGTCTACTATACTACACACTCTATTAGAACTATTTTAAGAGAGCCTTTAACGTTTCAATGAACATAATCAGAGACTGACTCAATGCTTGTGAATGCACCTCCGCATCACAGCCCACATCGGCGATTTCTTTCAACAATTCAAATACTGTAGAATTTAGTGAAAACAAAATGGCAGTTGAGTCTAAGTACCTGGCCAACTCTGGCAAGGTCTGCCTTTCATTCTAAGTGGTGATGAACAAAAGTGCATTTTGTGGATCCTTTTAATCTTCTGAAAATGTGCTAATTGTCTTTTAGTGCTATCATTTGATAAGAGCGCCTGCCAAATAATAAAACTGTAAGCCAGAAATCACAGTTCGCATCTATAAAGTGATACGTTTGGCCAGTGCCACACCCAACTAAGAGACAAAAGTACATCCGCTGCTGATGGTGCCACCTCTGACTTGAACCCAAGGGAAATCCAAAAGTATATACTTTTTTCAGACAGGACTGATATGTATAAATGTCCAATTCAGGATTTTTCTTCAGTGAAGTGCTCGAATTCTTTATACAGTGCAAACAATGCAGCATGAGGTTCCATAATGAACATCGCTACAGTGTAGTACAGTGCAACACAGGATGGCAGGATGGCTTACAGGACCACTTAACACTCATATCTCAAAATGCTTTCTGATGGTTGTACTGCACATTCATTCCATTCATATTCCTTACATTAGTTTGGCAGCAACAACAAGTCTACAGTGACAATACATGCAATCAATCACAGTTCAAGTCATTCATGAGAGATGGTGGGTTTTTTTATAGCATGTTACCACCTTTCTTCTTTTACTCTGCTAGTTACATTTGCCTGATCTCCTTGTTTCTCCCGTGTCTCTTCAACCATTCTTAAAGGATGACAATCCCCCAAACGGGAAATACAAGGTTTTCATCCCGCAGAAAAACTTTTCACGTTTAACGTTTTACTTGTAACTGCTTTTTTTTCCCATCTATTGTGGTACGGATTTTGTTACTAACCTAAATGATTCATGTAATTATTCCACACACTGACAAACACTGCTATGATCATGATCAGATCAACACCTGTATGTAAATATCTGCCCAAGGATCCATGAGCAAGACTCTCAGCCCCTGCCTTGCAAAAGCCAAGCTCCTTAGTCTGTGGTAACCGTGGTAACGTTATACGTTAATATGGTCAAATGTCAATGCATAACGTTTTCATAGCCCTCTAAATAACTGGTATTCCTAACGTTAGCTACTTGTTGACTGTTGTCTAAACCCCAAACTCTCAGCGGCCTTAATAAAAGAAAAGCTAACTTACCTGCCTACTAGGGGGAAATATTGGCAAAGCAGTTTGCTGCAGTTATCCTAAATGAAGTTAACGTTAGCTGTTAACGTTAATGTTGGCACTTGTGCCTCTGTAACCAACCCCTTTCCATCACTGTACAGATAGCATAAGATTAAATGTAGCTACGTTAGCATTATCACTACAACAATTACATTGGTGTAGCAACCTCATTATCACCAATAACACACATTTAGCTAACAACATTGAGGTTACAGCACCATCTTCGCGTTAGCTTTGTTTACAGATTTTCTACGTCCCGGTGGAGGCTAGAGTGAAGCACTGAGGCCCGGAGATACAAGCAGGTCTCTTTGCTAACGACAATTTTATGTTAGTGAGCCTAACGTGTGTGCTTGGTGTTTTAACTGTGATGAAAAGCTCAACGAAAGTCATTAACTTACCTTATAAAAGGCCCCACTTGTTCCCCTCACTTCCACGACTAGTTCATCCATGACGCAAGTCACTAGCTACAGCTCGCTAGCTAGCTTAACGTTACTACCGTTAGCGACGTTAGTAGCTAGCTAGCTAGCTAGCTGGCTAGCCTGTCGCTAGCCAAGGCAGAGTTTGCTATCGTTGGCTTCGCTAGCTTGCTAAAATAGCCTGCCAGTTGGATGCAAGAATAAGCCACGCTAACTGTGTATGGCCGTTATGTTGTTTTCCGTTTACCACCGTTTATGGATGTTTCGTTTGTTTCTTGCAGATTTGCAATTCCGGATATATGATATTTCACAGGCGAATTATGTAGCAGGCTATGTTAGCTTGTACTAGCTAGTTATGTTAATGTTGTGTGATTAGTGGTGAAGCAGCTACTGCTGGTTGCATCTCTCCAATGTGACGTCTCCGCGTTCTTCCTCTACTGAAATCAGAGGCTGGTTACGCACATCTAAGCCTATTGCTGCTCTCCACAGGTAATACATAGAAATGTCTATTTCACATATCCGGGTAATTCATCTTAAAAATAAATGACCATTGTCTTTATCCCGCAATGAACCTTATCCTATTTCCCAACACAAATCAAAACAGATAATAGCCTATTATTTCCAGCCCAATCAATGGCTCTAAGGCAGTGGAACCATTTTTTATCTAAAAGTTATCTGGCTATATCTAACTTATCCGTTCCTTATTCTCCCCCTTCAGCAATATAAAAGCATTATTGGGCAAATAACGTTAGAGATATTTTTTTTTTGTACTGATAGTTGGGTTCTTGACCATGATCTTTGGTTCCTCGACCCCACCAACCTCCAACTGTGGAGAACTAATGGTACCAGAGCACTCCAGCAAATGGCGGTTTCAGAACTTAGGACAGCGAACATTTTACGTACATAAGATCATCATTGGTGATGGCCAAATGAGGCTTCCTGAACCATTAGTATTTGTTGACCCAACTAGATGGCGCTCTTGGTTTAAAGAAAAAGGCTCAGGGGAATGGCAATTCAGTGTGCTTTCAGCCCTAAGTTGATCAGAGAGAGCACAATTTATTTTAGGCTCGGAAAATAAAGAAAATGCTTCATTTGGACATCACTGATAATCAGTTGTCAGGGTTATTTCTCACACCTGTGAGGTTTATTTGATGAGATCTGTATTTACTTTGTCAATGCGGGTCACTGCTCAGATTTTTCCTATTTTTTTTGTTGGTTTATATTCTCTGCATTCTTCACAACTTTTTGGTATTAAAATCACTGGTGGTCTGTTTCCGATCCGTTGTCTGTTTCTTGATAGCTGACTTGCCAAACCATATAATCCACTCCAAGAATTGTTCCCCCACACAAAAGGCCTTTCTGGAATATCTCAACATTACTACATTTCTAACAGGCCTCAAAACCCCCACATTTGCTGCTAAGATAATTAAATAAAAGGGTTTACCTCTCTGATCTTGTCACATTCTCATCATTCAGCAGCACTCGTCTGCTATATCCATTATTGGACACAGGATCTTATTGAGATTACATTTTCTAGCCAAAGACAAGGAATAGCCACAAGCCACATGTTTGGAGACAGAGAGGGAAAAGTGGAGACAGACGAGCGGACAGACTGATGCTCTGAAGCGTGATATATAAGGCAAAGAAGGAGAAGGAAATTGAAAGTCACTGAATATAGAAGCACTGAGACAGGCATATACATAAATACTTAAGGGATAAACTATAGAAATATTACAGAAATAGAATTTAAAGGAGCTATGACATGCTGCTTTTTGGATGCTTTTATATAGGCCTTAGTGGTCCCCTAATACTGTATCTGAAGTCTCTTTTATATAGGCCTTAGTGGTCCCCTAATACTGTATCTGAAGTCTCTTTTATATAGGCCTTAGTGGTCCCCTAATACTGTATCTGAAGTCTCTTTTATATAGACCTTAGTGGTCCCCTAATACTGTATCTGAAGTCTCTTTTATATAGGCCTTAGTGGTCCCCTAATACTGTATCTGAAGTCTCTTTTATATAGGCCTTAGTGGTCCCCTAATACTGTATCTGAAGTCTCTTTTATATAGACCTTAGTGGTCCCCTAATACTGTATCTGAAGTCTCTTTTATATAGGCCTTAGTGGTCCCCTAATACTGTATCTGAAGTCTCTTTTATATAGACCTTAGTGGTCCCCTAATACTGTATCCGAAGTCTCTTTTATACAGGCCTTAGTGGTCCCCTAATACTGTATCTGAAGTCTCTTTTATATAGACCTTAGTGGTCCCCTAATACTGTATCCGAAGTCTCTTTTATATAGGCCTTAGTGGTCCCCTAATACTGTATCTGAAGTATCTTATATATAGGCTTTAGTGGTCCCCTAATACTGTATCTGAAGTCTCTTTTATATAGGCCTTAGTGGTCCCCTAATACTGTATCTGAAGTCTCTTTTATATAGACCTTAGTGGTCCCCTAATACTGTATCTGACGTCTCTTTTATATAGGCCTTAGTGGTCCCCTAATACTGTATCTGAAGTCTCTTTTATATAGACCTTAGTGGTCCTCTAATACTGTATCTGAAGTCTCTTTTATATAGGCCTTAGTGGTCCCCTAATACTGTATCTGAAGTCTCTTTTATATAGGCCTTAGTGGTCCCCTAATGCTTCATCTGAAGTGTCTTTCCCAAAATTCAGCCTTGGTGCAGAATTACAGCCACTAGAGCCAGTCCCACAATGAGCTTTCTTTAGGATGTGCCATTTCTGTGTATGTAGCTTTAAATGCTATTGAGAAGGAGAGAGGGGGGGCAAGGTGGAGGCAGGGGGTGTAGCCTTGACCAAATGTCGCTTGTTTGCAAGCCATGATGTCTCTCTCTTTCTCATGGGTGGGCCAAATTCTCTGGACGGGCAAAGCAGAGAAAGGGGAGGTAACCTTTCCCCTTATGACATCATAAAGGGAAGATTCCAGATTGGCCCATCTGAGCTTTCATTTTCTCAAAGGCAGAGCAGGATACCCAGGGCTTGGTTTACATATATCACCATTTCAGGCAGGCTGGGGGAACTCACATTAATGTTAGGCTAACCCTTGTATTGTCCTTCTAGGTCAAAATTGAAAATGAACTTTTTTTGGCACTTTTTCCAATGTTTTTGACACTTCACACACATGTTTTTGTCACTTTTCTCAACGCTTTTTAAAATTCATGTCATTAAACCTAATTTAAATGACATTATACCTAATTTTTTTTGTTTAAAAAAGCAGAAATTATGCTTCTTTTTTTTTACTAATAGTTAAGATCAGAGGATGTTGAGTGAATAACAGACTGTTTTATGTCAAACTTTATTCTTGACACTGTTTTGAAACAAAAAAAATTCAAATGCTATGAAAATAAAACACCCCAAATTCAATGAAAGTAATCATTAATTGTACCTGCGAAGATTGTTAATTTGGTTCCATACAATGTACATCATGCATCCATGTTATTTTTGGGCAATTTGGTTGTAAGAAACCCATATTTGTGATATAAAAAAACTTTGAAAAGGGTCTAATTTGACCCTAGGACAACACAAGGGTTAAAAAACCTCATAAAGTGACATTTTCATGCCATGGGACCTTTAAGTTCAGTTCAGTAGAAACAGGGTGACAAATGAAGGGTGAAATAAGATACAGGACAGAGAGAAAGAGAATGGAAAATAGGACATCATCATCATCACATGAAGTTCCTGTGTGTGGGAGGAAAACAGGCTCTAACAATAAATACCTTAGTCAGGACACATGGCCAAAACAGACATGTTAGTAAAACAACGTCATCACGTTAATGCTTAGGGGGGCACATCATATCAAAAGCTGACCTACTGTAAGTTTAAGCATTCAGAGAAAAGTTTAGTGTAGAAAAATTGAACTGGTCTCCAAAGAACAAGCATCAGAGTCAAGTGAAGCTTTTTCAGCAGTTTTATCAGAAGTCCCTTTGTGAGATTGTAACAACGACAATGTTACATATGAAACATATAGTAGAAGGCAAAACCTGATACAGTCCAAAACAATAACAAACTCACAGACAAAGAAAACATTGTCATCTCAGATTGAACAAATATAAAATGATGACAATCCTAAATCAAGTAACACCACTGTTAAGGCTTTTGTTAAAGGAGTAACTTGGTTTTTTGACTTTTAATCTCAAAAGTTGTAGGAGTTTTGACTAGGTAGTATGTACTGCACACTTTAAGGATGTGCAGGGGGCGTATAGCACAAAGTTCTGGATCCTGTACATAGGCATCAGGCTCGTTTGAGATGAACTGAGCCTCGCCTGTAAAGGTGGTTACACACCAACCAGATAATCGGCCGTCGGACAGTCTGGCGAGGTCGGTGACTCGAGTCTGTTCGGTGTGTTCCGTGCCGTCGTCCGTCCGAGGAGCTGTCGGCCTTCATTTCGGCCGAGCTGACATGTTGCGTCGGAGGGCGGGCAGTCGGACTCCATGACAAATCTGATTGGTGGAGTGCTAACCCGGAAACGAGGAGCGGAATGAGCGTGACTAGAGTCTCTCAAAATCTGACGAAAATCTTTTAAACTGACCTTTGTCGATCTGAAATGAAGACAGATTCAGCAACTGCACGGCCTATTTCTCTCTTAAAATGTTTTCAGAAATACGTTTCGGTCAACTATTTTAGTCCAATATGAGATCGTATTCTAAACAAGCCGCCATGACAGTCTGGCCCTGAATTTCCGGAGAAACCAGACCCACGTGACGTGTTCGTCCAATCAGCTGCCGGTCTTCATTTTTTGGGAGACAATACAGATTAGCGCCGCCTGCTATTATGGAGACGTATTACACGCTCAAGTCGGCGTCGTTTTGGTGTGTTCTGAGGCACTTTTTGGACCTCGGGGAGCCGACTGATCAGTCCGACTGCCTTTTCTGCCAACGGTCAGCCGTCTGGTTGGTTAATCACCACCTTAAAGTGGACGAGAGCAGGCGGCAGCAGCCGGGGGCGGTGAGAAAAAGCCGCGGTCAAGTAAATTCCGATTTAATAAAATGTTCAGACCCATATATCAGCTTGTACACAGTCTCCAGTTGTTTTTATTATGACAAGGTAATAAACAACAGACTGTGGATCATCCGTAATCTGAACGGATTTAGTCTCTCTGACTTCTAAATGTAACTATCTGCCACGCAACATGTGTTCTGTACAGAATAAGCCTTTAAAAACAGAAAAATAGCAATTCAAATCCTTCCAATTCAAAAACAATAAAAAAGTTATATAAAACGTCGTCATGTTGAGTCGATTCTGAACCAATCAGCTGTTAGATCAGCTGAGAGGCAGGCGTTTCCCAGCATGCCCTGGGTCCGCCTGTGTCTTGCAGTCGGTGGAAAGCAACTGCACTGCCTGTGCTGCCTGCGTCTCAAACCTGCGGCCGCCTATCATTGCCCCCGTGTGCATGACGTCAGAGCAAGTCAGGATCGAGTCGGACACAAATCTACCCAGCATGCATTGGGCAGCGACTGCCGGTGATCGATTATGCACAGGCCTGGCACATCTCCAACGAGCCTAATCTCTATGGGCTCCACCCCCATTCTCTATGGACCACACCCCCATTCTCTATGTGCCACACCCCACATCTATGGTTATTCATTTTGTCTTTGTGGGCCCTCCTCGCATGAGGAGAAACAGGGTATTATGTATATTGTAATTTCAAGTATATCATTTAAGCATCACACTTACAGAATTATTTCTCAAATTCATTTTTTTTTTTCTTTGCGTTTGCGCTGTTGAGCTTGTAATGTGACAACATAGAGCTCCTTCCGTGGAGGGGAAAGGGAATGTCCACACATACATTAGTAAATATTATTATTTCTACTGGGGGGTAAAAATGTTGACATGATCTTGAAATGATAGAACAGCTGCAGGCTGACAGTTTAATTGAATGCTGAAAATAGCTAGCTAACAAGCTTATCTGCACCAGCATTATTATATGCGTTAAGGTAACGCAAATAATAGTTACCTGAAGGCATATGGCCACGTTCCCTGAGTGAGGGGAACCCTGCTGATGTGTTGTACCCTGTAGGACTGCACTCATTTTCAGTATTAATTAATCTGCCATTTACTTCTGCCAAAAAAGTCAAACAAATTGCAAGGCCCAAGTTGACTTATTCAAATGTCTTGTTTGGCCCGACCAACAGTCCAAAACCCAAAGATATTCTGTTTACTGTAATATAAGACAGAGGAAACCAGCAAATATTCACATTTGAGAATCTGAAACCAGATGAAGTTTTGGCATTTTTGCTTAAAAAATATCACTTGAATGAATCAATTATCAAAGTAGTTGCAGATTAATTTTCTGTCGATCGACTAATCGTTCCATCTCTAGGACTCTGAACAACTCAAGAGACTGTGTCCTGATCTGACAAGATCTGACCCTTTAAGAGCAAACTTGGCTATTAAAAAAAGACACAAATTACAGACTGATCTCATGAAGTGGTGTATGTATGACACGCCAATTGGTATGCCATTTTTGGCGTGTTATCAAGACGCATACTCACTTTTTAGCGTGTTTATCAACGCCGTTTGGTCTCCGTAGACTTACATTACCTTGCGATTGCGTTTGAATTGACGCTGTAGCGAGTAGTATGAAAGGGCGAAAATCCGCATCGGGAGGGTCGTTGGGGTGGTGGATGGGTAAAACACAGGACTTTCACCCAGGAGACTAGGGATTGTGTCCCGCGTGTCACCTTTCCTAAACTCAACCGTTGCTTTCTCGCGATAACACGCCAAGTAGTGTGTATGTTTACGTCCGCTGTATACAGCGTAGACATACACGCGAATAGCTCAAAATGCATACAGATAACACGCCACTTGGCTTAAGAAAGTGGGCGTGTATGTTTACGCGAAGTCATGATGTCATGTTGCAAATCAACTGCAATAAAAACCCGGCACAATATAACAAATAAAATGTACTAAAAGGGAAGGCAAGCAAACATACTGTACATTTTTATTCTTAACTTTTAGACCTGGATAAAATACTACAGAAGAGGATTAGGGCCACATGTGTTTAAAGCTCAGAATTCTGACAATAAAGTCAGAACTGAGTTATTTCTGTTTTGAGTTTAAACTCATAATTCTGAGTTTAAACGAAATAAAATGTTCACGTGGCCCTAATCCTCTTCCGTGAAACACAAAGTGGTTATGATTTCAAATGTTTGAAAAAGAAAATTAAGAGAGAGCTTAATGTAATGTGTGAAATTCATAACCATGATGAGTGATAAGGGATGAGGCTAACTTAATTATGCCTTCCTTTTTCAATCATTTGAAACCAAGTCAAATGCTTGTTTATTCAGGTCTGGTAAGTTTATGAAGGAAATGCAGGCACATTCTTCTTTTTTCCACAACATGTTTTTCCTCTAATTAGGCTAGTACAGTCGTCTCACATGTATTACAGCGACTAAATTAGCCCGATTATGCTGACCTAATGGTAAACAGCCACAGGTAGTTGTTAAGAGATAAACAGTTGTAGGGTGTACCCCTCCTCTCATGTACTAATGTGCTGGGATATGATCCAGGCGCCCACAACCCTGAACAGAATAAGCAGTTTAGAAAATGGTTAAATGGATGTTATCCTAGTGTCTGTGTGTTCGTTTGCCCATCTTTTGTTGAACCTATGGCTCTGGGTTGCATGTCACATATTTGCCTGTACAATTAGAATGAATAGAGAGTGTCCTGCTTGTTTTGTTTTTTTTACAGTAATGCCATTTTATTCACCTGTA
Source organism: Zingel zingel (assembly GCA_023566125.1). NCBI lineage: Eukaryota > Metazoa > Chordata > Actinopteri > Perciformes > Percidae > Zingel > Zingel zingel. The sequence goes on from CM042323.1 coordinate 4,413,620, forward strand.
ACGGCTGCTTAATCCTGCCGCGTCTGATACAAATATGTTCAATCAAAAATCATACAAAACCTGATACAACTCAGACAATAGCTGGATGGATTTAATTCGGATTTGCAGTGTTTAAATCACTCAGTGAGGTGAATTAATTAGGACACCATCAGACTGTCAGCTTGGAGGGAACAACGGTCTGAAATGTTCACTGATCTGATATTCTTTTACATATGGCATCCAAATATATTTATAGGATTGCAAAAGTAGGCTACAATGTTAAAATAGGGTAAGATATGGCAAGTGTGCTGCTATATCAAAGTGGCGGCGCCACAGTCAGGCGCGTGGATTGATGCCTTATTATTACAACGGCTTCATACCTCCAACTCTGAGTTATGTACAGTGTGTTCGTCCATCCACAATCCAGCTGGGAGCTATCTCAATGCAAAGCATCTCTGTGTAGGGTTAATAATAAATATGGCTTACTACAGTGTTTCATGCAGCCTGTATATCATCCATGGCTCAAACACACCTGGACGCGTTCTCTTATACAGACACCAGGCTGAAAAGTCCACTCATACCGCACAACCAGGCTCAGGATGTGTAGTAGTATAAATATATCCATTATGTATACAGGGGGTCACAGTTTTCTGTTGTGTTTCCTGTCCCCTCTGAAACTTGAGGCAGTGATATTGATGTGGAGAGCACATCATCTAAGACAGAAAGAAGGTTTTCACTTTGAAAAAAAGTGCATTACAGAATATTTTCAATTGCTGCGAATGTCAGCATTCTAATGAACGGGTTCCTGTGATATCGTACAAAAAAACGTATGCACACCAATTCGTATGATATCCTACGGAATTAAGCGACCGCCGGCCGGTCACGTGACGACCGGTCACATGACAGTTGAGTTTAGCGGTCTTCACAGTTACATTTTGTAATTTTATACAAATTGTAATTTGCCCATTGGGGATCAATAAAGAGTATAAATAAAAAAATTAAATTTGGCCAAGAAAAGATTACTGGGAGGCAGGTACCGGTCATCGCTAGGTGCCCGGTCATTTCAGAGGCTGTTGCAGTTAAGTTTAGTTGACAAAAAGGGACCGTCGTGCAGCGAGGACAGTTACGTTTAGGCACCAAAATGACTAGTTAATAATTTAAATAAGATACGGGTTTGGATTAAAACACCGCTCCCTTCAAGTAGTACTCCCAGTACTCTTGGGTGAAAGTCTTGTGTGTCTTCCCCAGGACACAAACTCCGCTCCCCCGCTTAAAAGCAATGCTTTTTATGACCACCCCATCCACCCCGACTTCCTCCCTACGCGGAATAGAGCAGTCTTATACAGCGGCAGTTACTGTGGTGCACACAGCAATAAATCTGTGGAATACATACAAATTACGGTGCATTACTTTTAGTAACCATGTCTACGAATGGTTCATGATAATAGCCTGCTGTACTGGCTATCTTGAAGTCCCCCAAAAGAACTGGGTGTTTTTGCATTTGCACACACAGGGAAAGCTGGATAAGCCACTGTGGCAGAAGGTTAGCATAGAGGGGATATGTTTACGTCAGGATTAGATGCTAGATGACGGAGTGCATTTCTTCTGCATAAGGGTAAGAGGATCTTTTACAGCCTCTAAATCAATATGTGACACGCTGCCTGACAACCTCTAGATGCTCTGTTTATTTTCAGGAAACCTTGTTGTCAAGGTCTTCCTGAATAGGTCCTTCGAGCTAACCTGGTTTTTTTTTTTTGCCCCATATTTTATCCACATTACGTTTGTCTAGGAAGGGTTTCCCCATCCATCCCCTGTATTCATGATCTCACAGTGATTTGAAGTCAACTGTCCTGCTCTTGAAGGATTGACTCATATAGATATGGAAAATTCAGAGACAAAAAGAGTCATTCGGTCATCATCGAGTAGGTTAAACCACTTGAAACCTCTATGCTATTTTTGCCTGACTGAGTTCTTAATACCAAGACAGAGGCAGCTTTTTAAGGCAGTGGACGTAGGTTGTGAAATACTGCTTTCAGCTAGGATGTGGATGAAAATCAATCAGGACAAGGCAACAAAAATGAGACTGTGTTCAAATATGTTGCCTCAGTATGTTGCTGTTAGTAATGGCTGTCATAAACAGCACTTGCATCAAGACTGTTTGTTGTAAATCCCCAAATGACTCATCTCTTGTGTTGTGTTTGCCTGTGCACTGGGCACGCTGAAAGTATATTCACTCAGTTTCTGTCTATGTTTGAAAAGATGGAAGAATTTCTACACTATGCTGTAGTCTAAAAGGCAACGTTGACTCATTTCTGAATGGTTAATGAATCCCTTTGTTCGCTCTTCTTTCTATCTTCAGCACCCTCTCTCCACCCTATCCTCCTCCATCCTCTTCCTTGAAACACATTGCTTAGTGTCAGCCTCATTCCTCCTCCAAAACCATAAAAGTTGCACGTAATTTATAAAGACTTGTTTTTAGCCTCACTCTCCCATCTTCCCTCTCCTCCTCTTTTTTCACATGTACAGTTACTCTTCTCTCTTCCCCTTCCATTATGCCTCCCACTCCTCCTTTTCCTCAACAAGGACAACTACTCTTTGTTTCAGTCTCTTGTGTAAGTCGGACTCTCCCGTCCTCTCTCTCCACGTCTCTGTAGAGCAGGGATTTCTGGGCCTTCAGGCGGCAGGCGATCGACATGAAGATGGAGTCGACGTTCTGACTCTCCCTCGGGTCCTTGGCTGACGTCTCAAACAGCAGCATGTTGTGGGAGTCGGCAAACTTCAACGCCATGTTGGAGGGCACCTGGGAGAGCACAAAATGTTTGGTTGGAAACAGGGGCGATTCCAGGATTTTTTTAACCCTTGTCCTTCGGGTCCCCAGCACCCGTTCAGTTTATTTGACGTTTTTGCATTGGCCTGGCGTTGAGCTTTGGGTCCCCTGGTGACCGTGTACTATGTGATGTCATTTCACGTGACCTGGCACGGGGGTCCCAGAGACCCATGCTGCCTGTCCAAACGCGTTTGGGCAGGTTTGGACTTGGTTAGTTTATACAAAATGTAAATAAACTAACCAAGTCCCCATGACACGAAGGACAATACAAGGGTTAAGTGGGGCGGTACAGCGGGGCACCAATAATCAATTTATCAATTTATCAGAATACAGCGTAGAAAATCTGCTCATAAATATAGGAAATGTTGGATAGGATAGAACAACACAATGTAATTCTGCTAAATAAAACATCACATTCATAATTAATAATGAATGTGATGTTTTATTTAGCAGAATTACATTGTGAGGAGGCCTTGGGGAAGACCCAGGACTAGGTGGAGGGATTATATCGCCAACCTGGCCTGGGAACACCTCGGGATCCCCCAGTCAGAGATGGTTAATGTGGCTCGGGAAAGGGAAGTTTGGGGTCCCCTGCTGGAGCTGCTGCCCCCGTGACCCGATACCGGATAAGCGGACAAAGATGGATGGCTGGACATTCGTTATTAATTTCACTTGTTTTTATTTAAAAAAAATATTGTATATGCAAATACAATACACATTTTCTCAGTCTGCCACTTTTAAAAAAAATAATTCCAGTACTGGTTCCATAGTATCTGAATTTTGTAATAGTCATCATGGAAACAGTAATTGGTCATGTGACAAGGGATAGAACAATTGTCATTACAGGCAGCCAAGTGACAGTACTCTGATCCAATGGAAATCCCAATTGTCAGATTGACAGCACTCTAGCCCAATGGTTGGGGGGGTGGCAATCATATTTCGGGGGTCTAGCTCCGCCCCTGGTTGGAAACCCTAATTAAATCTAGGAAGGTAAATAAAGTATTATATTGTGCTGTGGTACTCGCTTGGGTATACTCACCTGTATGTGCTCCACGAGGTCACACTTGTTTCCCACCAGGACTCGAGGTACAGATGCTGAGACCCGGTGGCCATTACACTCCTGGAACACAACAGAATATAAATTTTGTAAACTGTGGCCATGTTCATGTGATTTATGACCATTAATATGAGCAACTAAGTGGAAAAAAAGCATTACCATCTGTAATTAGAATTTATGACAGCTACAATACAATATGTCCCACTTGGCCAAATCAACTGCCGGTGGCAAATGGCTGCATAGTGCATATAGTGGTAATGCCGAGTCGCACAGGAATAACCCAGATTTTCCACCAGGCGCGTCTGTGATGCGTTCCGGCTGTGCCACGGTTTTGTTCCGTCCTCTGTCGTGCGCCATACCACACCAGGAGCTTCTCGCAGAGCGTCTCAAGTTCAAGTTCAAGTTACTTTATTTGTCCCCCAGTGGGGCAATTTGTTATGCAGCAGATAGTATAATACAAATCACACACAATCCTACACACAATGCAGAGATTGCCTACCTTGCAGGCAAATGTAAAAACAGTACAAAACTGTAAACAATCAATAAATAGTAAGTCAATAAATTATCTATGGTTCTTTATAGAATTAAAAACTAGAATGGCTGCAGGTACAAAGGAGTGTTTATATCTGTTAGTTCTGAGTTTTGGGAGTATAAAGCGTGATCCGGATGGCAACATCTGAAATTCAGCCCGTAAGGGATGAGTAGGCCTGCTATTTGACAGGATAGATTCAACCCTTTTTAAGCATATTTTTATGATAAAGTTCCTCCAGGCCTTTTTGCCTGCCTGACACACAGATTTTATTGTACTCAACAAGCACTTAAAAGAATAATCACGTGTTTATCAAGCATCTACCTTCCACTCCAAGCACTCCAGCAATTCAACATCATGCTTCTCTTCTCTTTTTTGGCTTTGTCCTGATAAAAAGGATTTGTGATGTCTATTATGTTTTTCCACCTCCAAGATGAATCTCTCATTGTCCGTGGTGTTGTAGAGGAGATGTATACGATATTATGGGGGTTGGTAAACTGACTGGATTCTCTCACCCGGCTGTCCGAACGGCCCGTGGCACGCGTGAAAATAGGGGGTCAGCCCTATGTTCCCACAGCCCACTGGTCCCACATTTCTGGGACATTTTCAAAATTAGGTCTTGTGTTCCTACATTTCCCTTCAATTTAAGCCCTATCCTCCCACAACATTTTTTAGGGTTAGGGGTTAGGGGATAAAATGTAATACAAATTTATGAAAAAGGAAATGTGGGAACATAGGGCCTAATGTTGGAAAACAATCTTAGAAATGTGGGAACTGTGGGAACATAGGGCCTAATTTTGAAAATAATCTTTGAAATGTGCCGGTCGCCGGTCATGGCCGAGCACGTGAAAACCGGCCAGTTCCGGTCACCGGCCGGTCTATCGGTGCATCTCTAATTACTACTAACACAACGAGTAGTCATTTTATTACTATTTCTACTACTGATGCAATGTGTAGTGACTGAAGACTGACTGTTGTAATTATTATTAGAATGAAGAGTAGCCACAGTGCCACTAGAGGTAATGGCAGACATAGTGGAAGTTGGAATAGTAGTAGCAGGATTTTAGCACACAATGGAAAGGTTTTACCTACTTACACAACTACACAAACCACTTTGGATAATTCATTTTCTAAGTGAAGCCACAGTGCACACCTCTTTGTTGGCATGCTGACAGCAGTGGTTACAATTGTAGCAGCATTAGCATTAGAGATGCAAACCACGCTTTGCGACATGAAACATCACAGTGTCAGCCTGATAAAATAGTCTTGGGGACGAACCAGCGGGAGCACTGGAAACTGGAGAGATGCTGACGATTGTTCTGCAATGTACAGAGAACAGTTACCAACCTCTATCCATGTCTGTAGGTTGCGGAAGGAAGTCATCTTGGTGACGTCATACACAAAGACCACTGCGTGGACGTTGCGGTAGTAGTGTTCCACCATGGATTTACGAAAGCGCTCCTGGCCTGCTGTGTCCCATACCTGCACCTGTGGAGGTACACAACATCAGACTGTGTTTTGATATGACTGAGGAAAAGTGAATATCTACGTACGAGCTGTATTTTGGTGTATTTTGGTGCGAGACATAAACCATGAGCAGTTCTAGATTTGAATATCAGAGAAATAACAGCCGGCAGAGTTACATAATCCGAGTCTGGATCAGAAGAAGTACATTTCCAGTTATAAAGCCTGGCATCTATGCCTCTCCGCTTCTGCTCTCTGTGTGTCGACGTTCTAAAACTCTTCAACAGCCTTCAAGCTAGCAAAGCTACACGCTGAAAAGAAAAAGTTTTGAAGAAAATTTGGATCGTGCAACAAGGCCGGCCTGCTTGGTTCGTTGGGGGAATGATTGTAAAGATTTACAAAGAATGTTTACGGCATTTATTCTCTAAATGGGACGTTTTGGGATTGCTATGGACGAAATGCACACGGCGATACAAATGGTAAGAGGTATACCTATAATAGGTCAACAGGTTCCTTCTCAAGACTATTTTGCAGAGCCACCGTCGCTGCATCTGGAACTTGGCACAGCCCAAGATGATTGTGATTGGTTTAAAGAAATGCAAACAACCCAGAGCGTTTTTTTTTTCCTATCCTAGAATGTATGTGTGGTGTGGCCAGACTTTACTCTACAGGGCTTACAGATCTGGCAATGCAAGACTACAGAATCCAGACATCCAACCTTATTACATATACATCTTTTATTAATCTCAGTAAACTAAAAGACAAGGACAAATATGAATCTGGCGATGTGTTGTCTAAGCCTATAAGATCTTACAAGAACCAGTACATGGCACTGTACCATGTCAACAGGAAATAGTGCTAAGATATTCCTGGCTATAATGTCTCAAGAGAGCACTGCTCTATAGCACCATGGGCTTTTCTGCTGAATCATTACGACGCCTCAGGCGGGTCTCTGTGCTGTATAGAGCATTTGATGTATGCCAAAATTAAATGTAATGGCACATGCCCAATGGCACCCAATGGGTTTGAAACCCCAATAAAACACTACGTTTGGACCCAGAGCCTCAATGGATACAGGCTGGCTGGTCACATTTATCAAATGTTTGAAATGTTATCCACTACCAGGTCAACAATGTCAAATAAGTAACTGCATTTTTCCACTGCTTGTTCTCAGTTTACTTCATATTTTGGGGAACTTGTGAGTCAGATCCCAAGACGACTCACCAGCTAACTCATCTAGCTAAATATACTAGCATTTTCTTCCAGTGATGCATCCTACAGCTGGTATTGTACTGTCAGATTTCTGCCGTATGCCTCAGCCAGTACACCTGTGCAGCATGTGGAGCTACTCTACAGCCGTGCCATTTCCTAATTTCAGCATTTCATGGTTCAGATTTAACCAGAGGGACAAAAAGGAAGTGAGCTTTATTCCCCCCCACAAGAGAAGAACTGATGTTTGTTTCACCTAAAAAATTAAATTCAGCCATGTCAGAATGCAGAGTAAATATTACTTATAGCTCATGCTCGGTCACATCTACCAGGCTGTATATTGTGCTCGAATTGTCTGCTTGCTGAATGTCTCTGTGTTATCAGTAGCACTTTGTACATCACCATGGACGTCTCCCAACACTCAACCCAGGCCTGTGGTGAAAAAGCGCCAGTTATCTGCTATTAACATTTGAAAGGACAAGCCCGGCTATTTAGCGTCAGATGTTGAATGCTGCATTTAATACAGCTGCTAACACCAAAGCTTGCTCTTTGTTGAACACAGTGTGCCCCATATTTGAGAGCAAGTTAAGAAAATTGATAACGCACAAAATAGATCTAATAGAATTGATAACAAGCATTTCTATATACTTTATGTACCTCTCGTCAGTAGGGCTGCTCAATTATGGAAAAAAAATCATAATCACAATATTTTTTGTCAATATTGAAATCACGATAACTCATTGATTTTTGGAAAAATGTTTCATTTATTGAACTTAAAAAACAGTGAAACCATTAAATCAACAGTGAAAACAACTTTTTTCCATTCAGAACACAAGACACAATAAGAATACAAAATGTAATGTGCAAAATGACACATTTGCTGACATTTGCTGAGTGTCAATCAAGCCAGACGAAACCAGTCAGTTAGCTAAACTGCAAGTGTGCATTAAAGATATAAAATCATGGATGACCAACAATTTCCTGAAGTTGAACTCGAACAAAACTGAGGTTATTGTGCTGGGCGCTAAACATCTCCGAACTTCATTATCCGAAGATATAATTACTCTGGACGGCATTGTCATGGCCTCCAGCACTACTGTCAGAAATCTAGGAGTTATTTTTGATCAGGATATATCCTTTAACGCCCACTTAAAACAAACCTCAAGAACAGCTTTTTTTCACCTTTGTAATATTGCCAAAATTAGGAACATCCTGTCTCAAAACGATGCTGAAAAACTAGTCCATACACTCGTTACTTCCAGGCTGGACTACTGTAATTCCCTATTATCAGGATGCTCAAATAAAACTCTTAAGACTCTCCAGCTGATCCAGAATGCTGCAGCGCGTGTTCTGACAAGAACTAAGAAAAGAGATCATATTTCTCCTGTATTAGCTTCTCTGCATTGGCTTCCAGTAAAATCCAGGATTGAATTTAAAATCCTTCTCCTGACCTACAAAGCTCTAAATTGTCAAGCACCTACATATCTTGAAAAGCTCTTAGTACCTTATTGTCCCACTAGAACACTACGCTCCCAGAATGCAGAGTTACTTGTGGTTCCCAGAGTCTCTAAAAGTAGAATGGGAGCCAGAGCCTTCAGCTACCAGGCTCCTCTCCTGTGGAACCAGCTCCCAGTCTGGGTTCGGGAGGCAGACACCGTTACCATTTTTAAGAGTAAACTTAAAACTCTCCTCTTCGATAAAGCTTATAGTTAGGAAGTTAGTAGTTGCAGCATTCGCCTGGACCGGCGGGGGAAGGTGTGTAGCCACAGTCATGACGCACCTCCTCCATATCTCTGCTTCTCTTCATAGAAAGCTTACTATATTTAGGGTATGAGGAGTTGCAGCGTGCGCCTAGACCGGCAGGGGTGGGTGTGTAGCCTCAGTCATGGCGCACCCCCATCCTATCACTGCTTCTCCCCATAGAAAGCTAAAGCATACTTAGGCAGTAATGTGTCGCAGCGTTAGCCTAGACCGGCGGGGGAAGGTGTGTAGCCACAATCGTCGAACACAGCCTCCCTATGCGGTTATAGTTCTAGACTACCGGGGCACCTCCTTTGACACACTGAGCTCCTCTCCTCTCTCTTTCCATCTGTGTGTATTCATGTTCCAGAAATGCTTGTTATTAACCTAGCTCCGGGGAGCTTCCCCGGAGTCCGTATGTTCTTTGTCCCCCCAGCACCATCATCTTGGATCACGATGGCACCTACATCATGGTGGCAGCTGTCGCCGTGGCCCTGCCCTACGACCTGCTGTGCCCCATTAGACCCTGCAATGCCCAGCGTCGACTTGCTATGTCCGGCCAACGCCCTGCCACGACCTGTTACGCCCTGCTGTGCTCTACGACACCATGAACTATTACAACTACTCTAGTCATTATCTTAATTGTGACTTTTTTATTGCCATTGTTCATCAAACCCCCAACCGGCATCGTCAGACACCGTCTACCACGAGCCTGGGTCTGTCCAAGGTTTCTCCCTAAAAGGGAGTTTTTCCTTGCCACCGTCACACTTACACATTCATGCATGCTCTTGGGGGAATCACTGGAATTGTTGGGTCCTTGAAAATTACAGAGTGTGGTCTAGACTTACACTCTATCTGTAAAGTGTCCTGAGATAATTCCTGTTATGATTTGACACTATAAATAAAATTGAATTGAAAATTGAACTGAAATTGAAAATAATTGCTTTTCTCGATTACATTGTTTTTGTGATCGTGGAGCCAAAATCACGATCAATATTCTGTTATTTATCATTTTGGCTTAGTACCAACTTGAAAGCGTGCTTTTCAAAATCAGCCCAAATGCTAAAAAAATAAGTGGCAGATTATGAAAAAAATGAAGTCAAAATTTTGATAAAATCATTGTTAAATCTCCGCATGTGAACAGGAATCTGTCTGTCAATAGCTATGGATCTCAAACTTGAGAATCATTGCCATTATTTTGACACCTTACTTCTATACTTAGCGCTCTGCTATTTGTAGTCCTCTGCAGCCTATAACAATTGTCGTTGCCATTCTGTGAGCTACTTTTATTCACCTGGAGGACTGGAGAGGAAAAGGAGTCCCCCAGCTAGATCTACAGTTAAGTTTTAAGAGATTTTTTTATTATATATGTATCCTGGTATACATAAACTGTGAGTGAAATTTTGAGTTGTTGGTTCAGAACCTTTTTAAAAGCCCTACTGCGCCACTGAAGTAGTTTAGTTTGTAAAATGAGAGAGTCCACTGTAGAGGTCATGAAATCACCATCTGGATGACATGACACGTTAACACACAGGATTTTAGCTTCCTGTCTCAGCTCGGGCAATACATGCAATAAATCATCCTGCTGGGTCTGGAACAACTGCCTGCTTGTAAAGCTTCAGTTCTCACAATACAACCACCAGTGTTGACACAAATTATATGACACAAGATAAAAATAAACCCTTTAATCGAAAGTGTCATATCTCTAAATACATAGAGTACTCCAGCTTGCTGTTAGCAGCCCTTGAAGCTAACCAACACAGATAGTTAGGATTTGTTTTAAGTGGGGTTGTATAAGGTACTCATTCATAGTCTATTAATTACCTACAGTAGATGGCGGTCGGCATGCCCCCAGTTTGGAGAAGCGTTGTAAAGGGTTAGTTCGGATTCACTAAAGTCACACAATAACACTAACTAACTAACTGATCGAGGCAGCGGTAGACCAGAAACTCCTGTGTCCTGCGAGGTAAAATGACTGTTTTTTGTCAAAGGAGTCTGGTGTAGGGTTGGGCGATGTCCCCTAAATTGGCAGTTGATGATGTTTACAGTAAAACATTGCGATGGCCGATGATATCTTCGTCGGGGGGTAAGCACTTTTTTTTCTACTACTATGGGCTAACAGTTAACATAGAAACAATCAGACATACATTTAAATGGCCTCTGTAAATAGCATAGACAGTATATAAACTGGACCAACAGATCCCGTGTCTCTGGACGGAGACCAGTGAAGGATATTAGAAGCACTTTTCCGGTGAGCGCTGAGCGTTACTGCGCAGCCTCCAACTGAGAGAGACGACTTAACTGTGACGTGAGCAACCTGTCTGAAAGTTGGAAGTCTTCTGGTAGCTGTGCCAAGAGAAATCTCAATCATTCCCAATCTAGCAGAGACGGAGAGCGTAGGTATATGTAAGGAGATAACATGTACACAGGCTAATTATTGCTAACTAAAATGATAGTTAACATTAGTAATTAAACTTAAACAGCTAATCTAAGTCGAAACTGCCTGCGAGCTTCTCCTGTACTATACGGTAATTCCTCTACTATGCGACAGTAAGTCGCGTAGTTATGACACAATCGTTAACAGAGCGACATTAATAACCTAATATATCATCATTACTGAGATTAAACTGCATTCTCGGTTATATTTGCACTGAATAACGCATTCAATAAACAGAAACATAACTCTTGCAGCGCACATGAACAGTTGCGCAATATTAGCTCACACATAAAATAGCAACCTCGTTAATTAGCCTACTGTTGCTAACGTACATTCATAAATCCTACATAACACCATCCCGTACCTACAGGATATGTCCTGATGTATCAGACTTACTTATTGATGCACGCACACAGTAGTGTCCACAAAATTGTGAGGGGAGAAAGGAAAGTGTAATAGCGTTCCACGTTAACGCCTTTTCTCTCTCGCTCGAGAACGCTGTGTCCAAGCCGGGGCGCAGAGCATGACCTTACCGCATGCTGATACGTTACAGTCTATGTATGTTACTAGTCCAAGTAGAGCAAGCTGCTACTGACAGGGAGAGAGAGAGAGACTGTAAGGGGGGGAAAAAAGTAGCTTCCACTTTAGGGGCCTTATCTTGCACCCGGCGCATCTTTGCTAGTTTAAGACCGACGCAGTTGTCAATTTCCAGTCCAGCGCCCGCGACTAGGATTAGTGTGTGTCTGACAAGGTGAGGGGCGTGGCATCACGATGGTGGCTCTCCATCGTGATGGATGATATCGACTTACAATGATATCGTCCATCGGCACAACCCTAGTCTGGTGGCTTTGAAGAGAGCACAGAAAACGGCTTTAGTTCCCCCGTCAGAAAGGGCTGTCTGATTGAGTGCAGTGTTTGTGAATGAATGCTCAGCCAAATTGTCTGAAAATGACACCAGGCTGTAACAGTTTAATTTTAACCATACAGACCTCTGAAAACATTGGACCGCTCTCTTGAAACTTAACATTTCTTCGTTCTTGACTGAGATGGACGACTGCATAAATTAGCCAGCGTCTAACGGCTTAATACCAACAAAAAACTGCATGCACGTTTAAAAAACGCATATTCGAATCCCAAAATTGAAAATCGAATACCTACCCACCGAACAAATATTCGAATATTCATATATTCGGATCCAGCCCTAAAACTTATATTGTTTTTCCTTAGGTGGGCCTTTTTACACACGTCCACAGCAGTACATTGCTTAGATTCCGTGTCAGTAATCCTGTCTGCTTCTCCAAACTGGTGGCGTTCCGACCGCCGCTACATACAACCGCACTTCAAAAAATTCCGAACTATCTCTTTAAGAGTCCTGCCAAAATGGGACTAAAAGCATTAAATTTGTCCTGAGAATGGTTCTGAAAGCAAACTTCTGGGATCATTAGTATTCTGTGGTAACGTTTCCTTGTTGGAGTAAATGTGACAATTGGATTGACAGAGTCCTTTTCTGATAGTTCTTCTGTGCACGATGAATTGTGTCCTGCATTAAAGGGACGCAGGTCACCAAAGCATCCTCTGGGGACCATACAGTAAATATTCACCACAAAATAAAAGACATGTAGGCATTAAAGCTATAGTGCGTAGTTTCTGTCTACCCCATGAGACATTCTAAGTAATGACAACAACACTGTCGGCGCGTCCACATGATACAAGCCTTCCGTGATCGATCACGCACCCACCACCCCTCCTCTACGCAGTTTCTAGTAGCCAAGGAGGACACGGAGGATTAAAAAAACATGATGGAGGTAATTATCTTCACTTGAGTTTCTGCGCGGGAAAGTCACCGGACGAGACAATCTTATGAACATAGCGATACTGATGTCTTAATTAGCTTTGTAGCAACTCATTTGGCAACGGCTTGAATGTAACGGACGTATAAAAGTTACGCACTAAAGCTTTAAGATATTTACTGTAGCTCTGGATCAAAATGACAAGCAGAAGAAAAAAACTGTATATTGCCCTCCTTGAGCAAACTTTTAGCATGTCAAAAAACATATTACCAAGGATAGGAGAAAACTAATATTTTTAAGGAGTGTTACGAAGGAGAATCTTACAGCACAAGAGTTAATCACTTGAACAGGCTTAATCTAGATAACGATTAATTGATCTAGATTGACATATCGATTCAATCCTCAACGATCAAATATCATACAAAGTGAAAATATCGATACATATCGTCAGGGCGCGGTTTGCCGAACATGGGACATGTGTGGGATTTCCCCCTTTCTGGTCTACATATCCCTGCCTCTGCTGAATTATTTTTATCCGCGGTTGGGACAAAATATATCACCCCCTCAAAGTGATCAACGCTACGTCACCAATAGAACATTATATACCTTAAATAGAAGTATTTCAAACTAAGTAAAGCACTGTAATGTGATAGAATGATAAATAGGTTAATAGGATAATAGGTGACTTTAAGCTGGGTACAGGCACCGCCAGATGACGGTCCTTTCAGGGGCCATGGTATTGGAGTTTAGCCAGAAAAAGCGGCGATGACATTTAAGTTTAGGCACAAAAACGGCTCGTTAAGTTTAGGAAAAAGATCTAAGCTAATTAGCGGTTTGCGCTAAACCTGTCACATTCGATAAGCATGAAAACATATCTCAGAGAACGGTCGACCGGTACACACGTGTTATTAACCCCTAGGTTCATTTTGCGCCGGATTTGTCCTTTAAAACACTCCACGAGGAACGAACAAGTGTTTCCTCTGTGAAAGTATTTTGTTTTCGCCGCGAAGTGACTCTGCTCTCCAGCTTGAAAACGTTGTGTTTTATGTTGACACCATGTTGTGCTCTTATTTTGGGATTATTTTCTATTGGAGTGCATAAATAACTCTTTTGGTATGACCTGCCGAGTGGCTCTATATCCATGGTATTGAAAGGGGGATTTCATTCTTGCATGTTTTGTTTTGTAGTGCATGATAACAAAAAAAAACATTCCCCCCTCTGCTTTTTTCACAAATCGCATCGTCATCTATAAGATGCGCCTTTATTTTGAAATTCCCAAAATTCAAAAAGAGTAGTTTGTTTTTAATTGAATGCCTGGAAGAGTTTAGTAATGAAATTAAAAAAGAATATTTTAGTTGTTTTTGTAAATATATACAAATGTAACTGATTGTGTTAAATGGGCTTATGTATCCTCTCGTATCGGCCGCAGGCCCCTGAATCGAATCAAATTGGTATCATGACAGACTTGGTGCTATCAGTAAATATTGTATCATGGTTCAAAGAATCAGTATATCGTATTATGATAAAACGTGTGATTTACACTCTTACTTACTGCCCTGTCTTGCTGTACTCTACCAATATTCAGCCAGCTTTGAGGGCAGAAACCTCGCCGGATGCTAATGGTGAAGAAAACTTAAAAAAACGTAAAGTGCAGATTTAAAGGTTTAGTTACATTAACATATGAAACATACATTTACACTTTCTCACACTGCTTATCATACTGTATGCGTTTTGAAGAGAACATCAATGATTCAGACACGCTGACCTAATGGGTGTAGTGTACACAGTGTTTGTGAGTCAGCATTAGGGGGCATCTGGAGGTTGCAGACTGTTCTACTGAGACAGAAAGGGGGGGAAGTGTGTGTGTGTGTGTCTGTGTGTGTGCGTGTGATGTAGAGGTTGCACACACACTAACTGGCCAAGTGAGGAGGGGGACGGTATGTACACTACCCAACAGAAGAAGAGATCTCAATAAAAGGCCTTATATTTAGTCACAGGTCATCCAAATGAATGAATAAAGATGTTCAACGTATGAAAACTCAAATTTTGACTACTATTATTTGTCATCATATTTCAACTAGTCTGGTATTATACTGTTACACTTAAAGCTACAGTGAGCAACTATTTTATATAAATTAACGTCCGTTCCATTCAAGCCATTGCCAAATGAGTTTATACAAAGCTAATGAAGACTATCAGCTCCACAAAACTCTCTCTGTATTCCTCACTACGACTGTTTACAAAATAGCGCAGTCCCGCGACATTCGCACGCAGACGCTCGAGTGATGCGTTTTACGTCACCGCTGAGAAGGACGACGGCAGGGTTCAGCAGTTTCGGAGACAAAAAGAACATAAAAACTATGAGATAATTATCTCTTCTGAAGAGTCCAACATGCTTTCTTTAATCCTGTGTGTCCTCCTGTGTTGATTTGACGGGATAAACGCTACTAGCAACTGTGTGGAGGAGGGGTAGGGGGTGGTGCGCGACCATTTGAAGGCTTGTGTCATGTGGATGCGCCGGCAGTGTTGACGTCATTACTCAGTGTTACTCACGAGAGAAACTACGAACTACAACTTTAAAATGGTGTCGATACATCTGCCAATTAGCATTACTACAAAGAATGTTGGAAATCTTTCAACTTTAATTCAGCATTTACCATGATACCATTACAGTACGATTAATTGTGTACAATTTGTTGAGACTGATATGATATGTGATACACTAAAATCCAACATTAGATGGCTGATTTTATTTAAGGGTTTGAAAGAGTGAATTGTTAGCAAGTTAGCAGTTTTGGTTTTTAAGCGGAGTTTTGAGCCAAAAGCGATCTCTGTGCACACAAGTGTTTTTAGCTCCAGTAGAAGAACTAATGCTGCGTTCCAGGCAACCCGTAAACCGTGGTTTCACAACCTTCTACCCGTGAAAGTACCCTGCAACTGCAGTCAACCCCGTAACTTACTACCCGTGAACTCGTACCAGATCGTTGTACTCCCATTTACAGTTTTTGACGTCACACACACATAAACAACAATGGCGACCCCTGTTGATGCTGTACAGACGCCGATGATTAACGGTGAGAAATAGAAATAAATAGACAGAAATAGGCAACGTAAAGTAATTCCGCACATCAAACAATACACATACGATTGTGTACTACTACAGGTTATGTTTATTAACTGAAGACCAAAATATGTTGCAGACTAGAAATCGCTAGCATTAGCTAGCGCTAGCTAACGTCAACGTTAGGTTGACGTTAGCTAACCTGAACCCTGCCAACGGCACAATGTTTAGCTAGCCAGCTCATGACTTTGCCTGGAACGCTACCAAGTCGTGAGTCGTGACTTGAAGTCGTAACTTACGGGCAAACATTTTTGTCTGGAACACAGCATATTTTCTGTTTAAACTAACACGCCTAAACCGCATATCTCATCAACATTCTCGTATACTGGGCATGTGCCGGCCGGTGTAAACAGGAGGTTGCATGTATACTCCTCCCGTTGCTGGTAGTTGCCATGGTAACGTTAGTAGCTTAGTCTCAATGAACGGGACGCCATGACCGATAAGACCCAATCAGGCAGCGAAACGTTGGCATCAGTGCCCAAGGTCTCCGTTTGCGGCCGTTGAGACTGAAACACAACCCCGCAGATTCCAAAACAAAACGGGGTCAGAAGTGATTTCAAATTTCTCCGGTATAGGGGCTTTGAAACGCCAGAGGAATGAGAGGTGTAAACATAACAAAAGATATTTGTTCTTAAACCCAAAATGTATCAATGTAAATGTAGCCTAAGAAAATGTAAGCATGCGGCTTATAGCTACAGCTTTTCATTTTAATTCTAAAACGGAATAAATCAGGGATGTTAAAGCTGGACACGGGCCCTATAATTAGGGCTCCAACTACAATTTATTTTTTATTCTTGATTCGGCTGCCTAATCTTCTCTATTACTTGAGTATGAAGTTACGTTGTTTTAAAGTTATTAAAAATGTGTAAAAATTGTGAAAATTGACATCAGTCTCCCAGAGTTTGAGTGGATGTCTTCAAATTGCTGTTAAATTCAAACATATTCACTTTATAATCCTACAACACAAAGAAAAGCTGCAAATCCTCATGATTGAAAAACTAGAACCAGGTAATGTTCGAGCTTTTGCTTGAAAACTTATAAAGTTAGATTTAATCCGCTAATCCTTTCAGATCTAGTCAGGATTAGACTAGATCTGAAAGGATTTAATTGTTTTCCATGCAACACATTTTCCTGTATCAGCTAAGATTTAATTAGGCCTAACATAAATAAAAAACACTTAAACACCTATTGCCAAACCTGTAAACACATCATTTCTCCGTAGAAATATGTCCCCCAAATAGCCATTGGGCCATACATATAGTCATTGTAATGTTTTCTTCCTTTAGGTACAAGGATACACAAAGACTAGACGTCAAAATGTGGTACATTTCTCCAAAATGTAACCTAGTCTAAAAAATACCTACATTTGTGAGATAAAAGGAAGGCCCTGTGTCAGCGATCCACTGGCAGACTTTGAGCTGCAGCTGATCAACAAAAAGAAAGGAGGAGGAGGAGGAGGAGGAGGGGTGGTGGGGGGGAGTGAGGAAACACCAGGGATCAACATCCAGCCCCTGTGTTGCTTACCTTGATAGTCTCCCCTTCGATCTCCACCGCCTTCTCCCTGAAATCCACGCCGATGGTGGCCTCGGTCTTGTCGGGGAAGCTCCCCCCGGTGAAACGGAAGGTGAGACACGTCTTCCCCACGTTGGAGTCCCCGATGACGATGATCTTAAAGATCCGCGTCTGGATGCTCAGCTCCAGGGAGGATGTGATGCTCGAGGCGGCGTCGTTGTTGCTGCTGCTGCTGGCTCGGCTACGGCCGGCTCTTTGGTAATCCATGGAGGATGTCAGGATGGTCACATTGTCGTCCGCTGGGTTCCTTCGTGTGATTCCTTTCCCTCCTCCTCCTCCTCCTCCTCCTCCTCCTCCGCCGCCGCCGCGCGGAGCTTGGGTCTCCTCCTCCGGAGAATCGTTGGTCATTGTGCCGGAGGAGGCGATGCGAAAATCGGTGTGCGTGTGTGGAGAGGAGAGGGAGTGTACGGCTGGACGGATGGGTTGATGAGTGAAGGGAGGGGGAAGGAGGAGGAAGGGAGGAAGGGAGGAGGAGACCAGAGATGCAACAATACCAACGCCGCTCTCCTTCAGCAGCTGAGTGGCCTTAAAGGGAGAGGCATTGTAAGACAATCAGAGGTTATAGACAATACGTTTGATTTGTCCTAGTGAAAAGTAGACTAGGCAGTAAGATGCTGAATCAATAAAACAAGAAAATAATAAAGTTTATATTTTTTACCATAAAAACCCATTAAGTGCATTAAAGTCACTATTTGAACACTTGAGTCACACTAGTAGGCTAGTGGTGAAAAATAGCCTAAGTGCATTTATTTGTGCATTTAACAAGTGTTTACATTTGATGCTACTTTTTACTTCTATTCCATTACAGTACATTTCAGAGGGATATTTTGTACTCTACCCCACTATATTTAGCTGACAGCTGTAGTTACTAGTTACTTTCAGATTTAGATTTTTACATTTAAAAAAAAGAGAAGCATGTGTTTATAAAACACAACACATTGTTGAAGATTAAACCAGTTTTCTGTGTTTTGTTGGGGCCCCTTGTCACATTTCAGATGTCCATGAGTTGTTCGCAGTTCTACCAAAGAATGATTTCTCTTCCCAGAGTTCTTAGATGGTTTCATTTACACGATCAAATGAAACAAAACAAAAGATTAGAGGCCAACAAATGAATACACATTTGTGTAGCAGAACTACAGAAGTTTTTATTATTATTATCACAACCCACTCCACCTCAACCAGCTACAACAGTAAAACTCCAACCCATGTCACGTTTCCTAAACCCACCCGTCGCTTTCTTCTTTTCCTGAACCCAACCGTCCCGTTCTTGTCCCACGTGTCATGGAAAACGTAAGCCCACCCACGACCTTTTCCTTAACCTAACTGCGTCAAAAGTAGGATTCGGATTCAGTCGAAAACCTTAGAATTTTTTCCCAGCGAACCGAACCCTACACTTGCACTACGCATGCGACGCCGGTCGACGTAATGACTCCGCCGTTGATTACGGGAAGGTGTTTATGTAGGTGGACCGTTCAAGGCAGTAGGCTGTGAGAAAGTGAAAATGGAACTCGTGAACAGAAAAAGTGTTGTTTGGCAGTACTTTCAGTCAAAAGAAGACCATTCAAGTCCAGCTACATGTTCAATTTGCAATGCCGATTTGTCTCGTGGTGGTGAGGACCCTAAACAATACACACCATCACCGCTGTTATAACGTGCGTATGAAACATCCGAAAGAATACAGGTTGTGCATGAAGGAATCTACAGACAGCAGCCAAAATGCAGCAACTTCAGGTCCAGCAAAGGAAGGACAGTCACTGGGAGGAGGATTCGGTATTCGGATTCGGCAGAATCTTAACCAGTGGATTTGGTATTCGGCCGAACCCCAAAACGCCAATAGTCCCAACCAAACGCGTCTAGAAGAAGCGCGTTTAGATCTGACGCAAAAGGAGACTTTTAGCGTCAATAACAACGCCAAAGGCACCTGACCAAGCGTCCGTATTTTACGCGATGGGAATGAGAATGTGTTGAAAACTCTGCTTACACATTAGAGGATGGATACCCGAACCGAGCCCGTTGTGATTGGTTTTAACACAGAGAGAGAAAGTGAAACAGATTTTCCCACACTAGTCATGTCATGTGATCTGATCAGCTGGTCAAATTATCACACATTCCATAAACCAACGTGGGCGTGATGCAAAGTAAAGCCGTGTCACCAGGAGGCCTGCTTAGTCCAGGAGGCCTGCTTAGTCTCTCCAGCAAGGTACAAAGAATACCATTAAAACACACAACATTGTGTATTAATTGCCTTTAACCCTTGTGTTGTTTTCCCAGTCTACCATGAACTTGTTGTCCATCCGGGTCAAAATGAACTTAGATAGGTAGATTTGTCTCCTTCAAATTATATGAAAGCTAGTAAAATTTAATTAACCATTAATGTCTGCACAAAATCACTGCAATCCATCCAATAGTTGTCGAGACTGCAAAACAAAAATGTCAATCTCCTCTAACTAGAGGAAAAGTGAAACGGTCACAACCGTCAATAGGGTTGACTGTGGATATCAGTACAACATTTTGTGGCAATCCATCCAATAGTTGTTGAGATATTTCAGTCTGGACCAACATTGTTGACCAATTGACTGAAACTGCCATACCGAGAACCACGCTGCCAGCATGGCTAAAAAAAATATTATAACAACATTTGACAGCTTTCTTCCCTGCAGCTTTTTTTTTTCCCAATTTCACCATTATAATGTTTCTCCTTGTGGTCAGTATCTAAATGGCATGCTTACAATTAGCTTCCACTCTTTCATTGGTGCAGGTTCCATCCATTACGTTAATATTATCATATTATGGGAGATATCTCAAATTTTCAGGTGGAATCAGGCAGCTTTTTCATGATGTTTGAAAAGCAGATTTTTGGAGGTATGACACAAAACTGCAAGAAAGAAAGGAAATCAGGATTACTCACCGTCTGAAGCTTCGCAAAGTGCTGTTGTGTTCGAGCTGCTTTTCTTCCATTTTGACTAACAGCAAAAAATACGAAACGCACACACTCTTGTGCACACATACAGCATGCACGTGCACACACACACTCCCTGTCTGTTGATTTCAGACAGAAATACCAAACAATCCTGTTTTCCCTCTCTAAGTCAATGTCTCACACACACCGCTCAGTGTCGAACAATCGCTCACACACAGACACAATCTCTTCCTCACAGACACACACACACTGTATCTCAAAGAGACACACAATCTATTTCTCACACACGCAAAACACACACACACACACACAACACACACACTCGCGCTGTGTCGAACAGTCCCAATGCTTGTGTCTGACAAAGCTCCCTTCTTTCTCAGTCAAAGATCTGTTTGTCTGGAAGCAAGGCTCAGTGGGACATTCACATTCTGGGGAACACAAACCAACAGTGAAATATAGAAAGCATTTACATACCGTACGTACACACATTTGGATGCATGCGTACACACCAAAACAATGTTGTGGTTTCACACTTTCATGTGGTTGTTGTACTACAAACGTGTGTGTGCGCTGCATGCAAGCATAGTAGCAACTCAAATCATTTCAGACTTGTGAGCACTGTGATGTTGAACAAATCCAGTCAGTGCAGCAATTCTATTAGAATGAGTTGATTTAGCCAGACATTTTTAATGGTGGTTGGCTGGTGTTAGCAGCTGAGCCTGTACATTTGTAAATACTGATCATGTCAATTGAATTAGGCAAGGCTTTGTTGTTTTAACACAGTAAAAATTAGACAATTGACTGACAAGAATAAATACCTGTATGTTTTATTTTTTTTACTTATAAATTACATACTTACATATTTCTTGTTATGTGCAACTTCGTTTTGTAAGCCCCTCAACTGTTAATAGCTATTGTAAGCTCACGACATAGATATTATGAGCTATTTATACGTTTTATACTTTCCCACCATTATGAACATGAATAAATGACATTGATACATACAGTAATTTATTTGCTGATACACACTGTAGAGCAGCAATAGGGGCTATTTGTATACTCACAGACAAGAATCACTGCTCACTAAAAGTTCAGAAAATATGGTTTTTAAGCAAATGAGTAGAATATTTGATGATATACCCACCTTCGGGAATTATGACACTCAACTACTCATTACTGCTTTGTTGAAGAATTTAAAGGTTGTGACATTTTGTGTGAGCTGAATATTTGCCATGCACATATGAAATCCCAGTAAATTGTAATTCTACCAGCACATAGACAATAATAACCATATAGGGGGTACTTAATACATTTAGATACCTCAACCCTAAGAGAGAAGAGTTAAGTTATTTCAGTTGCAGAACAAACGTTGTTGTTGTATGTTAAAGGTGCCCTGCCACACAAAACCGTTTTGACTTCTATTTTTTTGGAATATGTTAGGTCCATATGTGTTTGTGTTATGTCATGAATGTGAAAATGAACTGCTACCTCCTCTGTCAGCTCTAGCACTGAAAAGAAAAGCAGAGAAATCAGGCCAATTACAAAAGCTGGTCAGTCTGACGTGGTGTTGCCTGAGCTCATTACTATTCATGAGCTCGCCCAGTTGCGCTGGGCCAGGCTCTCATTGGCTAGCTGTTAGCCAATCAGAATCAAGCAGCTTAGCTCGTTGAATATTAATGAGAACTGGCACAAATCGAGCTGAGTCTTCCTGCAGGCTTTCTATACCACGCTAGAATGGCTTGAAACAAGGTAACCACAAAACATGTTAGAGTCCACTGTAGAACTTCAGACATTACCACAAAGTAATGAAATACGTGTGGCAGGGCACCTTTAAAGTAAAATTGTAGTGTGAGGTACATTTTTTACAAATTATATTGTCTTATGGGGAATGTGAAATTACTTACAGAGTAAAGCTGGAAAGGCAAAGCTTTGAGCAGTGAGTTAAAACGGCACTTTGACAAGTAATAATTCTATTATTAATTAATTAATAATAATTAATTCCAATTTTAAGGCCCGAAATGTAGAATTACAACACTTCTGCAACATTTGCGACATAAAACAATTAAAATGTGGTTCAAAAATCACAAAAGGTGAATGCTATCTGTGAAGTCCACATTTCAAAATGTCATTGTTCAGTGGAAACTGCTTTGCAAGGTGTCTCAAGTCAAGCTGCTAGTCAGGCAGTTTAAGGTCTCTCTCCAGAGCATCTATATTACGCAAAATATTAAAATCATGAAAAATCCTCTTTCAGTCTTAACTCTGCTGTGACATTTTCCCAATCGAATCATTTTAAATGTCACTCAGACCACTTGTAGGTAAGTAGATTTAAAGTCTGTTCCGAGTGCGTTTTTAGCATTGCATTTGTAAATGCCAGAGTTCATGAGCATAGGGTTCTGTATGACCAGACTGCCCTCCTCTGTCATGTGAATTCCTCCCTGCACGGTGAAGCGATTATGTGGAACCAGCGTTGTGCGCCCAGGCAACGTCCATGAGATATCCGGCTTGGGAATACCAGTTGCAACACAATTTAACTTCACCGGTGATCCCCGGTTGACTCTTGTAATTGAGGTCAGCGTATTAGTGATACGTGGTGGGAAAACCATCACTGCAACTGGGTAGGATAGTGTTGAGGAGCCAAACGAGTTGGAGGCTTTACAGATGTATGTTCCTTTGTCAAAGGTGGCGACCTGCCTGAGTTGGAGTGTCCCATTGGCAAAAAAAACTATCCGGCCAATTGTCTGAGGTTTGTCCAAAACAAGACCATTAGGTAGGGTCCATGTGATTGATGCCTGCGGCCAGCCATCCACAGTGCAGGGCAAGTTGAGAATGAGGCCGTAAGTGATCTTCATCCCACCTGGAGAAGTAAAATTATTAACAGTACGTAAATTTCCTGCAAAAATGATTGATACAACAAAAAATACAATACAAGTAAAGCAATATGGCCAGATCTCCCATTGATTCTTCATATATTTTCCAACCTGCGTTTAGTCGGGTTAAATTAGACTGTAGTTTGGTTTCCCCCTTGGTACGATTAGTTTGGGCAGATCTGAATACAGAAATCTTTCTTGGGTGTGGACCAAAACAAGAGCTCCAAGACCTTTTAGAGGAAGCGGTCTTGGGCCAGTCACAAAATAATTCTGGAGCGGTTGGTTGTTATCAATATTTGGGAAGATAGGGCCTTCAACCGGACCTTTTTAGGACCTTCTCACTCTGGCCCAAAACACATAGAATCATTGAGCGGAGTGAATGTTCTCACCTGACTTTTAGTGATGCGTTTGGTTTTATTTGAATGTTTTTCTCTGTGAGAAGAACCCCAACCAAGGGAAAAAGTGTACCAACCCTTCCACTGATTTGGAACAGAGCAAACTATTGCCTTTAAACTCTTTATTGACGAAACTAGGAAGACTTTTGCATCATTAATTTGAGATGAAAAAACATACCTGTAGATCCTCTGATCAGTGGCTTTCTGCCTGCCTCCAGCGCATAACGTTTCTCTGCTTGTCCTGCCACATTTTTTGCTAGGCACCGATACACTCCCTTATCACTTGCAACTGGTTGAGAGATCTGTAGATTTCCGTTACCCAGATGATGCGTGAAGCGTTGGAGTCTAACACCAGGCGTCAGCATCGTCCCGTTGGGTAGAACCCATGTAAACTCTGGGTTCGGCTTGCCACGAGCAGGGCACTCCAGGATTATTGCCTCACCGTCTTGCTTTATTGGTAAGATTTCAATATTGGGAACAGCAAAACTTGGTTTCTCGGCTATTGATGCCACGTCTAATTCAACCAAAAGTGAGGATTCACCCAGGTTGTTTTTAGCCAGACACTTGTACCTCCCTTCATCTGTTTTCCTCACCCCTCTCAACTCCAAGCTACCGTTCCGGTGGACTTGGAAGCGACCGCCCAGGTAGGGTGTTGGGAGCGAGTGGCCATAAGGAGTAACCCACCAGACTCTTGGTTCAGGTTTTCCTTCCACTCTGCAATCCAGGAGCGCTGTTTGGTAGGAAACAGCCATAACCCTTGTGGTGCTCATCCCTTTCATGCCATTGATAAAGGGTTCCTGGAGTTCAGCTTCAAGTTTCATGTTTTTAACATCGTCACCAGCAGAATTTCGTGCCACACATGCATATTTCCCTTCGTCAGCCAGTATTACTTTTTTCACCACTAACATCCCATCGTCCATAATCTGAAATTTGTCTGATGACACTGATATCACATCGTTTCTTGGTGAGATCCACATAATTCTTGGTGTAGGTTCACCTGTTGCCTGACAACTCAATTTAGCCGATCCTCCTAACTTTACTGTAACCAGTGATTGGGATTTTAATCTAATCTTTGGAGCATTCGGTCCCACTTTGACGCTCACTTTTCTTTCATCCTTGCCCAGTTTGTTCTTGGCATAACAGGTGTAGTCGCCCTCGTCTCTTTTGCCCATTTGCTGGAGAAGTAAAGTTCCATTGCCAAAAATAACATAGCGGCGGTTGCGAAGGCCACTGTCGTCCGATTGCAGGGCGTTGTTGATTAAAGTTCCATCTGGGAGACTCCAGGTAACTTCTGGATCAGGGAGGCCTGTTGCAACACAGTCCACCTAAAAAAGGAAACAAAGAAAGGAGGATAACTGGATGAGGGAGAAAAATAAGTGTAAGGATGAGTCTAGGCCCATTTCTGAGTAAAGATCTTATTGGTTAGGTGTGTTTTTTAAATTATAACGTTCAGCGATTATTATTTTTTTATTATTATTATAAAAGGGGGGTGAATATTAAACTTACATTCATAGGTAGACAGAAACTCCAAATGGATGATAATGTTCTATCTTCTGGATGTGTTATAGGCACCTGTTTGCTTACTTTTGCCATACTAACTTTATAAGGCGTTAATGAGTTAATGTTGTGTTTACTGCCCCCAAGTGGCCAAAAAAGCACTTAATACTGCTTTAAGATGCTCTAGGGAAATCAGACCCTAATGTCTTATTATAACGTAAAATGTATTTGTGCGTATAAAATCATGTAGAAAAATAAATACAATATACTAGAAAAAACAGGTAATGTGAAAAGGTGCCCACAATGTCTGACCCAGCCTATCCTACTTTAAATCAACTTTGAGCTAGCGCCCCAAACCTACCTGGAAATTTTCTCCAAAGGTGACCCTGGTCTGTGCAGTCCTCACATGTTCGATTCTGGGAGGGGTCATTACCACCTCCACCTAAAGCAAATACATAAAGAAATATGAGCAAATACATTAAAGGTCCTATGACATGCTGCTTTTTGGATGCTCTTATACAGTATAGGCCGTAGTGGTCCCCTAATACTGTATCTGAAGTCTCTTTTATATAGACCTTAGTGGTCCCCTAATACTGTATCTGAAGTCTCTTTTATATAGGCCTTAGTGGTCCCCTAATACTGTATCTGAAGTCTCTTTTATATAGGCCTTAGTGGTCCCCTAATACTGTATCTGAAGTCTCTTTTATATAGGCCTTAGTGGTCCCCTAATACTGTATCTGAAGTCTCTTTTATATAGGCCTTAGTGGTCCCCTAATACTGTATCTGAAGTCTCTTTTATATAGACCTTAGTGGTCCCCTAATACTGTATCTGAAGTCTCAAATTCAGCCTTGGTGAAGTGACATTTTCATGCCATGGGCCCTTTAAAAAAAGTTTTAGTGAAAGCTTGGAAAATACAACTTTTGCAAACCCATACACCCCATACCTTTTCTTGACTGTGAGGACAAACCACATCTTTGATTCTTAAACTTAGGTGTAAAGACATGTTAGATGTCTTTAAAACAGAGACTTTGATCCTTATTAACTAGGCAGGGATTCTTAATGAACAAAAAGTGTCCTTAACCAGAAATGAAAGGAAGACTAATAGAAAAGAGTTGGCAGCGAAAGGAACCTGCCTGAAGTCCTTATCTGTCCTGTTCATACCTGGAAAAGCTCCATGTCCTCCCCATTTGGCCGCTGAAAGACACACACATAATTTCCACCATCTAGCTCTGTTAGCTGAAGAATCCTCAGAGTCCCATTACGGAAAACTTTAATTGGTCTCTCTGGACTGGGGAGAGAAATGAGGTTGAGTTTAAAGCACTCAGTGAAGTTTAACAGGAATTAAAACCTTTTAATGTATTTATAAAATGGCCAGTATTGTACTAATTCCTACATTTAAAAAAAAGTAAGTTACCTGTATCGATGTTCCATGATGGTCTTGGAGGGTAGCTGCCAGATGGTCCCTCTTGTGGATCCGGTAGACTCTGGACAGTGGAGGTAGACAGCGGACCCGTACATAGCTGAGACAGAGTGCTGTTGGGATGGCACACCATGGTGGTGGGTTGGAGGGATGGGAGGAGGGGGAGGAGGCTGGCGGGGGAAGGAGGGGGAATCTTCCCTCACTTCCAGCTGAACAGTTCTTTTGGCAATGCCCACAGTATTAATGGCCAAACACTCGTACCTGTGGAAGGATCAACAGCAGCTTAAGAGCTCAGATCAACAGTCAGAGAAAACTATTTTAAACGGTCAGATAAGGAAGGTACACAACTTCTGACTTTAAATGCCGTTAACAACACCTCCACTGTTCTTAGCTATTGCTGCATGCCATTCAAAGTCAGAAGTTGAAAATGTACATTTGGTAGGTCCCAATTACAAGTAGGCAGTTTTCTTAGGCTGATGGAAATGCCATTAATTTTGCAAGTATTATGTCAAAAAACAAATTATTGGACTAACTCTCAACCCATAAAGCTTCAAAGGGAAATCAAACCTAAATTGAGGGGATTATTTAAAGGTACTATGACATGCTGCTTTTTGGATGCTTTTATATAGGCCTTAGTGGTCCCCTAATACTGTATCTGGAGTCTCTTTTATATAGGCCTTAGTGGTCCCCTAATACTGTATCTGAAGTCTCTTTTATATAGACCTTAGTGGTCCCCTAATACTGTATCTGAAGTCTCTTTTATATAGACCTTAGTGGTCCCCCTAATACTGTATCTGGAGTCTCTTTTATATAGACCTTAGTGGTCCTCTAATACTGTATCTGGAGTCTCTTTTATATAGACCTTAGTGGTCCCCCTAATATTGTATCTGAAGTCTCTTTTATATAGGCCTTAGTGGTCCCCTAATACTGTATCTGAAGTCTCTTTTATATAGGCCTTAGTGGTCCCCTAATACTGTATCTGAAGTCTCTTTTATATAGGCAAGGCAGCTTTATTTGTATAGCACATTTCAGCAACAGGGCAATTCAAAGTGCTTTACATGAAAACAGATAAAAAAAAAAACAGATTTAAAAGTTACAGTGCAGTATAAGAAATTAAACATTGAAGAGCAGTTAAAAAAGTGAAATATATAAAAGCAGATGAAATAGGAATTTCTCTTTATATGCTTATATAGATTGTCATACAGTGTTAACAATGCAACTTCAGTATAAGAAATAAACAGTTATTTAAAGAAAGGCAACTTCAAAAAGATAGGTTTTCAGCCTTGATTTAAAAGAACTAAGAGTTGCAGCAGACCTGCAGTTTTCTGGGAGTTTGTTCCAGATATGTGGAGCATAAAAACTGAACGCTGCTTCCCCTTGTTTAGTTCTGACTTCATAGGCCTTAGTGGTCCCCTAATACTGTATCTGAAGTCTCTTTAATATAGGCCTTAGTGGTCCCCTAATACTGTATCTGAAGTCTCTTTTATATAGACCTTAGTGGTCCCCTCATACTGTATCTGAAGTCTCTTTTATATAGGCCTTAGTGGTCCCCTCATACTGTATCTGAAGTCTCTTTTATATAGGCCTTAGTGGTCCTCTAATACTGTATCTGAAGTCTTTTTCCCGAAATTCAGCCTTGGTGCAGAATTACAGCCACTAGAGCCAGTCCCACAATGAGCTTTCCTTAGGATGTGCCATTTCTGTGTCTGTAGCTTTAAATGCTATTGAGGAGGAGAGAGGGGGGGGCAAGGTGGAGGTTGGGGGTGTGGCTTTGACCAACTGCCACTTTGCTTGTTTGCAAGCCATGATGTCTCTCTCTTTCTCATGGCCGGGCCAAATTCTCTGGGCGGTCAAAGCAGAGAAAGAGGAGGTAACCAGAAAGATTCCAGATCGGCCCATCTGAGCTTTCATTTTCTCAAAGGCAGAGCAGGATACCCAGGGCTCGGTTTACACCTATCACCATTTCTAGCCACTGAGGGACCATAGGCAGGCTAGGGGAACTCATATTAATGTTAAAAAACCTCGTAAAGTGAAATTTTCATGCCATGGGACCTTTAAGTGATTAAGAACACATTCAGATTTAGCTAGGTAAGTCAACAAAAATATTATATATATATATATATATATATATATTTTTTTTTAACTGGACATTTGACCAGTGCATAGACCGAAAGGCTGAATCATATGAAAACAGACTTAAATAAATTCAAATCTCATACCTCCCAGCATCAGCTGGTGAAACATTCTTCACATACAGCGTCCCATTGGGGAAGACAAACAGCCTGCGTCCAAGAAACTGTGATGGCTTAACATGGACCCCTGCTGGGAGCGTCCATTTCAGAGCAGGCACTGGTTCGCCCTTCACGGAGCAGTGGACATACACACTCCTGCCTGGTTAAATGGGATTGTATTAGTTAGATTACTATTTCTGACATTGCAAACACTCTATTGTCTTTGCATAATGGAAATGTCTGCTTTTCCATAGATACATATCTGATTTCATTTTTTATACCACCTCACCTTTGTAGTAATGGCACTGTGGCTCAGCATTACAGTAAGTTTTCTCAGAATTGTTGGTGTCTTTCTAGTTAAATAATTTTGTGTTTCCCCTACCATGATGGTCCAAAATGATGTTACTTAGCACAGTAGAATAACGTTTTTTTTTTTTTTAAATATGTTAAAAAGGATGGCAGGCACCCATAATAGCCTGGTTGACACCAGACCCTTCTCAGTTGTAACTGAGAGTGGGTCTGGGCAAGCTTCATTCACAGCCCATTTCCAAAGGGGCGTCACTAACGGATGCCGCTCAAATGCCTCTGGGCGCAATTGGATAGTCCTTCAACCAATCAGACCAATGATCTGGGTGACATAGCAGCGACAGCGGCATCAACGGGTTGCTGATTCGGTGGCCGTCATGTTGAATGTAAACAAAAAGCTGCTTGCCGTCGCTGCGCTATCGTCATCGTGTAAAGCCCACCTCAACGGTTCTGATTGGTGCCTCGATTTTACCAGCCGTTTCATGAGAAAAACTTTCTGTTATGAGAGGTTTAGGGATGTTACAGTTCTGTACTATACCTGGCTGAATGATCACAGTATCCATTGCGTCTTCGTTGATGGTTGGAGGCAGAGCTGCCACATGGAGATGATAAGTGATTGTATCAGCACCTGCTGCGTTGCTTGCAATACATTTATAGTCCCCTTTGCTGGAGAAATTGAGAGAGTGAATATGAAGGGTTCCATTTGGAAGCAGAGACATCAGAGAAAGGGGAGCGTGAACAGTCCCGACTTCACGTACAAATGTCCTGTCCGGAAGAATCCAGGAAATTTGGGCAGGTGGTTTTCCCGAAGCGAAGCAGTCAAGAGTCACGCTTTTCCCTAAGTAGACTGCTATCTCTGTGGACTTGGGCGGCTGGATCCTGGGTGCCTCAGTCTGGACAGCTAAGGTGATGACCATGCGATCAGATCCAAAGCTGTTATGGGCTGTGCAGAGGTACTGGCCTCTATCCTGAAGCTGGATGTTTTTTATAACAAAAGTTCCATTTTTGAAGACTTCAAAACGGGGACCATGCTTGGTGTTGGCTGGGATGGTGGCACCTGAGAGGGGAACAGAAAGGGTAAAGAGACAATAGTGGGAGATATTTCAATTCATCAAATCATGATTCTCATGACTGATTATGCCACATTTGAAAATTGTCTTTTTCTGGCGTTGCCCAGTTACAGCATTAAAACAGACGCAGCGGCAGGCAGGTCTGACCCAGAGATGGGGACTCGAGTTTGGACTCGGAATCCAGTCGCACTTATGTCACACACACAGTGACTTGAGACTTGACTTGAGACTCATCCTCAAAAGACTTCAGACTTGACTCGGACTCAAGATGCCGGACTCGTGAACAATCTTTATTTTTAGGAAGCGTCTGATGAGCTGAAAGTTATTCCCCTCCCTACGTAACCTGTAGCCTTCCTACGTTACACGTAATAGATAACTTATCTGCTGCGCGCGGCCACACGTGAGAGAGGACAACAAACAGTTTGACCACACCAGTAGCTGCTGTGCCATTCATCAGAAGCTTTGGCTTTAAAAACTTCTTAGAACAAAGCTAAAGCGCTAAATGCTAAATATGTGGACGTTAGCTCAAAGACTTGAGACTTGACTTGGACCTGGTCTGACCCAGGGCCAGTAAGGTGAATGAGCTGAAAGCAACTGGGGATTTTCCTACATGTTCCTTTTCTGTTATTAGCTTCATGTCCTTATCCCTTCCGTGTCGTTCTCTTTTTTACCTCTCTGTCCCTCTTACCTGTGGAGACTTTGGTCCATGCGATGTTGGGTTCAGGATTCCCTGTTGCTTTGCAGGGCAGGAACACATCACTCTCCGCCAGTACTGACACACTAGCTGCGGTCACCGTGGTAATACGGGGCTTCAGCCCATCACTTCCAGCTGCCAACACCCATGGGAAAGGGGGAGCGGCAGTGGGCCGCCGAGAGCTGATACGTCCTGCTACAAAGACACATTCAAACAACACCAAATAATATCACTATCACTGACTCAAATATATTCAAATATACAGCTCATTTTATAGATACATTGCCCATATCTCTTCAATAGTGTGTATATCTACCTCCAACAGGCCATTGACCTCCGTGCAGAACCCCAGAGGTGGTGGGGTGGTGAGGACGAGGGGTCGTGATGAAACCAGAGAATGATGATGATGATGATGAAGGTTTAGCAGGGTTCGGTGGTTGCAGGGTGTAAGTGTAGAAAGCAGTGGGTGCTGCTGGCCTGGGGATGTAGGGTCTATGTGGGGATGGAGGGTTGGGTTTAGGTGTGACGGGAGATGGAGGATTGTGGTAGCTAATGCGAGGTTTGGGTGTCACCATCCTCCCTAACTGAGCAATGCGATCAAGCTGCGCCTGGAAAAATCAAAATGATATTAGTAGTACTAGTACAGAGCCCGTTGAAAATGTGCCTGTTTGGAACGGGCGATTGCTTGGCCTGTGGTATTGCTGCTTGTAGAATTCTTCAAAACCAAATTGTACCCCAAAATTACTTACAGAAGGACCCTAAACCACTTACTCCACTGTATAGCCTACTACTGACTTACAGTGTAGGCTACGTCTATGTCAGAGGAAGACGTAGGCCTACCTACTACTGTATTTACCTGACAGATGTGGCTGAGACATTGCACAGCGCTGTGAAGAAATAATCTCCAAGATTACATTATGTTCTGCCAGCTTACAGCAATTTAATACAATAGCAGGAAAAGAGTCAAAGGCTGTAACACCCCCCCCCCCCCCCCCCCCCCCCCCCCCCACACACCCCCCGCTGTTGTAAAGTGTTGTTGGTAGCTGGTTGTGCTTTGCATGTGTGGGATTCTGAAACGTTCTTAAATTCGTGAATTGTCGTTTGTTTATTCAAAGTCAAAGACAGTCCAGTAGTAGTGCTACTTTGCACATTTTTGTGGGTCTGAGGTGTATTTCACATTTTAGCTGCCAAAGCACTGCTGCTTTCTTCGACCCTCTCTGTGTCTGGTCCTGCTGTGTGCAGTGTGAGAGGGGGAGGGGCCAGCGGCTAGAGCGGCAAAAGCCAATGTGTGCTTCTTTTACTGACGATATCTTTTGCATTTCTTATCCAAACAACGTCAAACTTGGCACTGCACTTACTCGTGCCTGTAGCAAGACACGTGTCAAGTTTGAAATCCATCGGACTAACTGTTCGAGAGATATGCAAATAACACACAGGCAGACAGACGTTCCTGCAATTTATAGATAGATAGATAGATAGATAGATGAAAGACTCCCTATAATGATTATTTGAATTTTACCCTTCTTTTAGTGTGTTATTTTTGTGTGTATGTAATACGCAAAGGTATACATGTACAAAAAACACATTTCACTCCAAATGGAGCTTTCTCTCCTGTTTGAAAGTCCTCAACTAGTGATGTCACTGATTGAGAAAGCCAGCAGATTTTTTCATATGTGCTGCCCATAGGTTCTGCCTGAGGAAGCACAGCCCATCCAGTGGCTTGTTTGAATTTGGTTGACCAATCACAACAGGCCAGCTGACCAATCAGAGCAGACTGGGCTTTTCAGGAAGGCGGGCCAAGAGTTCAGACAGAAGGCTTGTTCGAGATGAGTCAGGCCTGCGCAGAATCGATCACCGGCGATCGCCGCCCAATGCATGCTGGGTAGATTTGTGTCTGACTTGATCCCGACTTGCTCTGACGTCATGCACACGTGGGCAACGATAACCTCATGAGATCAAGGCGGCCGCAGGCAGCGCAGTTTCTTTCCACCGACTGCAAGACCCAGGTGGACCCAGGGCATGCTGGGAAACGCCTGGCTCTCAGCTGATCAAACAGATGATTGGTTCAGAATCGACTCAACATGACGACGTTTTATATAAACCTTTTATTGTTTTTGATGTTAATTGCTATTTGTCTGATTGAAAGGTTTTTTTCTGTACAGAACACATGTCGTGTGGCAGATAGTGAGGTTTAGAAGACTCAATCCGTTCAGATTGCAGATCATCTACAGTCTATTGTTTATTAACATCAGCAACAGATCGCCTATAGAGCATTTTGACAGCTACTCTATCATAAAACCAACTGGAGACTGCGAACAAGCTGATATATGGGTCTGATAAAATTGTAATAAATCGGAATAAGACCTATCAGGATGCGAGTGTTTCTGTGACTTCCTGTTCAGCCTGAAGGCTGCTGGAAACAGCTGGAAACTGTCCGACTTGACCGCGGCTTTTTGTCACCGCCCCCGGCTGCTGGCCGCCTGCTCTCGTTCGCTTTACAGGCGAGGCATCTTGAATGAGCCTATCGTGTTTTAGGCAGAGGAGCTGCAACAATGAGCAGTATGAAAAACAAAATGTTTTTTGAACATCAAAGAGTAAAAATATAATTCTGGAAAGGAGTGTAAAAGGGGCTCTATAACACATTCACCTGGAATTAAATCCCATTTCTGAGAGATGGTTGATAATCATGGTCATCATTAACAATTGTGTTTCTAAGCAAGCGGAATGTTGCTCACTCACTTTGTGTTTTTAAAGCACTTCATGAGCATTTAGATACACAATTATAATGATGGCATTCTGCACATCCGCAAAACCACCTGTCCTCCTACCTGTCTGTATCTGTTCCTCAGCCTTGATAGAAACAGTTGGTCTCTGGTTTGGGTCCTGCCATCCACATGATGATTTTGAAGATGATGGTGATGGTGATGTGACAAATAGGGATTAGAGAGTGTAACTTTGGAGTTCCCTGTTGTTCCAGAAACTGTAGGTGTGGGCTTCACTGTTTCAGCTGTGATCTCTGGTCGGTTGGTGACAACCGGGCTTTGAGCCCAGGGGTGGGGGAGAGGCCAGGCTCTGTGTGTGGGCACAGGGTATGACCCAGGACCTAGGACCAGAGAGCAAATATACATCCATGCGTTCCAAACAGGATTAAGCCAACATAATATTGCCTTTTTGAGTATATTGGCAAGTCAAGTCCATACAATCATCTTGTTTTTTTTATCCTTTATCTCTTAAACTTTTTCATCAGTCACATTTGGTCATTGCACTCTAATTTCAAAAAGAAATCATTACACAGCAGCTGTATTTACCTTGCCGTGGATAAGGAAATGCCCTTTGACCTGGCCAGGAAGGGTAGAGGGGGTAGTATTGATGGTGAGAAGTCCAGTGGGAGGTCGGGGGGACTCTGGGAGGTTGGGAATGTCTGCCTGGATTCACTTCCCCCTGTCTTCTTGTATTTCTGTCTTGGTTTGTCTGTGTCGTCCTGGAAGTAGTAGTTTGCCCTCCCGCCTGTTTGTTCTGATGGAGCCAGGGGTGAACCGGCTCCATTATAGGGAAACTGTGGATCTCAGGCTTCACTTTTGCCTTGTTTACGTCTTTATGCTCTTTCTGTTTGACTTCTTCTCTTGTTCTGCCTCTTGTTGAATGTGAGGTAATGATCTTGGAAGATGAAGTGCGTGCTTGGGTTGGTGCATTTTGTTCTGGTAATGGTTGAGTGTTAGATTTTGGTCTATTTTGTGTGGTTAAGCGGATGCTATCCTGCGTATTGTAGCTCTGTGTAGCCCACTCCCTTTCAGATTTTTCTGTGTCTTTCTTAATGCCTTCTGTGTCTATGTTGTCTGTTTCTTGCCTTTCCATTGCTGTTGTTACCTCACTCTCTCCTGCCAGATTTGTATTGTCTTTGTCCTTTTCTTCAGTTTGTGTTCTTATCTTCACCCTCTGTCTCTCAGACTGCTTTGGGTTTACGGTGTCTGTCTCCTTCTCTTCAACAGTCCTATCAGTTGGATGAGGCGTACTATCTATCTTTGGAGTGACAATCGTCTTTGGATTAGGTGGAGAGCTACCTACCTCCTTTTCTCTAGCTGATGGAAAATTGCTAAGGCTACTGTCAAGATCATGAGTGGTATGCAGGGTTTCACCGTTTAAAGCTTCCTTGGCATCCAAAGTACCACTATCCTTGTAGTGATATTCTTCATAGTATTCGCCTTCATCTTCCTCAGTCTGATACTCCGCAGATAAGGTTTCATGGTTTCCCACTGTGGTTGGAACAGGTGTTGTTATCATAGTAGTAGTAGTAGTAGTAGTTGTGGTCATCGTTGTTGTTGGTATGGTCGTTGTTGTTGTTGGTGTGGTGGTTGTTGTTGTTGGGGGAACAGTTGTTTGGGGCTTGTTTGATGAATGGTAGAAGGGCTGTCCGTGCGGCCGGGCTCTCATTGGGGGTTTTCTACGTCTATACGGTGGTCTTCTCCTGTTTGACTGACCATGAACAAGGTTGTTGTTCCTTCTCCCCTCTCCAGAGTCCCTATTTTCTGACGGATCGACTGGTTGAGGAGTTCCAACAGCAGTGGGGTCTGTGACAGCTTCTGCTTTTATTACGATCCCACCAACCCTGTGTGGGGTTGGTTGTGTACTTCTGGTAGGCGGTGGTTGTAAAACCTCTGGCAGACTTTCAGATGTTTCTGGGCTATCCCCTTTCTTCTCTGTAGAATAGGCTTCAGTCTTAGCTTTTGTGTCGATGGGGAAATGTTTTGGCTCTGTACGAATATCAGGAGGGGAGGTAGTAGGGGGTAATTTGTTAGCAGTACTAGCTGTTGTAGAAGCAGCTGTAGTAGTAGGTTTGGAAGTACTCGTTTGGATGGTTACAGTGCTAGGCTCTGGTAATGACTGCTCTGTGGGCAGAGCAACACTTGGTTTAGCATTAGCTTTAGCCAATATCTCTGCCCAACGATTTGGATCTAACTCCTTCACAGATTTATTGGGTTTTCTCTTGAAATCTTTGATTCTTTTCCTTTTTGAAAGGCCATTAGAACTCCTTTGTTGTGTTCCTACCTTCTTCGGGAACTGTGTAGTAAAAGGACGTATAATTTCCTGGTAATCTCCCCCTGAACCCTCTCCTTCCTCCACGCCAATTGTCAAGATCGGCTGCTCTTGCGCAGTCTGTACTTTGGACCTATCAGAAGTCTTTTCTCCTGTGACTTCCACCATGTGTGATAGCATGTCAACGCCATACAGATTTGAGGTCAGGCAGGTATATTCCCCTGCATCTTCTTGTGTTAACCTCCTTACAAACAAGGTCCCATTTTCCATCACTTCTGTCCGTCTTGTCTGTTGCGTGGGAAGAAGAATTTGGTTTTTAGGTAGGTACCACATAGTTTGACTGGGCAGGACTGAGGTCACCTCACAAGGGAGGGTAAAGGAGTGTCCCTTTTCAACTACAATTTTCTGACCATTGAAAGCGGTGGGGCTGAGTGAGAGTTGTTTGATGGTGAGCCTCAGAGGCACCAAGTCCACACCGGCTATGGTTCTGACCATACAGTGGTAAAGGCCTGAGTCGGACAGTGTGGCATTCAAAATCACAAGTTCTCCTCTTTCAGAAATTTCAACTTTATCAGTTGCATCTTCAACAATGGACAAATCTGGAAGCATCCACTCTACCTTGACCTCCTGATCTGAAGTGACAACACTGCACTCCAAGTTAACCTTTGAACCCTCGAGAGCAGTCTGAATCCGCCCAGCTGTCCCTCTGCGAATTAGAGCCCAGGACATGGTGTGGTCATTGTCATCTCCCGTCCCTCTATGGCTGTTGACTTGCTTGGTGATTACAGTAGTGAAATCCATCACCAGTTTCTTGGTTGTTGTCTGCTGTCTGTTGAGCCTTAAAGTGACTCTGGGTTGAAGCAGCCACGAGGGTTCTGCTGCCAAATACCCTTTTAATTCTGTGAAATATGGGGAATTTTCATTTACGGCTTGGACATATTGATAGGTTACTCCACTTGCATTTCCTCTCTGCTGACCCCTCTCCAAAATAGCAGGGCTTTCATAGTAATATGCGACCAATTGCCACAGATTTTGCAACGTCTCCCGATCAATCTCACACTCCAGGACAGTCACCAGTGACACATTGACAGACAACTCCCCAGGTGAATGTGGATTTCTTGTCCAAGTCATGGGCGAACTGTCTTCAGGGTGTCGCACGTCACACGCCACGTGAGCACTGTTTCCATGGCTGTCAGAGAGAACAAACGTCAGATGGCCCAAAGGCTTTTCAAAGTCCCGCGTGTACGGGAGGTCAGGCTCTGCTTCAGATTCAGCCCACACAGGATTGTCCCACTGTTTGAGGGTGGAGCGAAGAGATGGCCGCTCACAGGTGAGCTTGTCTGGAGTCTGTTCTAGCAAAAGGCTCCCATTCAGGGGTTGAGGAGAGGAGCACAGGGGACAAGTGTCACTGGAGCCACGTTCCTTCTTGCACTTTATTACGCCTGGGAGAGAGAGGGGAAGAGTAGACAAGATAAAAAGGCAGGAGGAGAAGGAACGATGGAAAATAGGGGGGAGGGAAGTGGCAGTTGTGAGGGAAAAAGTCAGGAACGAATTAAGATGGGAGAAAGGAAAAGAAGGGGGAAAAGGTGAAGAATAAAACATGAATCTGGGATTATAGGGGTTTGAAAAAAATGGCGATACAATTTTATCTTTTCAGTTTGAGTTCAGTGAAGGTTCATGCATCCACTAATTCTGGCAGTCACAGACCCCTATTTTCAGATGAAGCAGACCAAAAACAGTGATATAGTTACGGTTGTGTTGATACAAACAGCACGCATATGGAGCTGGTTAAACGTACCAAAGCAATGACAAATGAGAAAAAGCATGCGTCATGAAAAATATTGACTGAAAAAGAGGGATAAAGAAATTGTAAACTAAAATTGAATTGATGTTCTACGCTGAATGTGGATCAAATACAGTCAATTTATTGAGAGAAGCTGTGTCCTTCATATGTTGTGCAGAAGCTGGATGGCAGGCCTGCGACATTTTCTGCCAGCACTATGCTCGGTTTCTGCTTAAAAACACACGTCTGAAGCCCAGAGACATTTTTCTTTCTGTTCATATATTAATAATGTAGAAATAAGTCACAACCAGGTATTAAGGTGTTTGTCTTGCACTAAGATGACTAATTTACAAATTGTTAATTTAAAGGTTAATATTTATACGTTTTTGCCTTGGCAGGAGCTAATCAGTCATGGGGCTCAGTGTCTTGATCTACATGAGAAAACAATGTGGAAGGGGTCGTGGTAATGAACAGAGAATTGTCACCTGAATCAGCAGCTCCCCCTCGACTTGACTAAAGTTTTTAGTGAGTTTCAGCTCATTGTTTAGCCACAGCTTTACTGTTTTCACTCTCACCACTCTAATGAAGGTTTTTTTTAGCTGCAGCAGGCAGCGGTTTCGAGTGAAACAGCTCTAAAACCACAGTACCCATTAAGCACTAAACAGAACGCAGACACAGATAGAGACTAGCTGGTGAAAATAGTGCAGTGTTTAGAAGCTAAAGAGCCAGATATTTCCGTCAGGAGTTGGTCAAGACCAAAAAAAGAGAGTGAATATTTGCTGTTGGTCAGAAACACAACTCTGAATGAATGAAGTGCTGGATGTGTGAAGTATAAGTAACGGTTTGATAACAAGTTTCAAGTGGAGCATTTAACAGCTAAAGACCCAGACATTTCACTCAGGAGTTGTTGGAGACAATGTTATGTTTTAAGCTTGTTCTCTTTCGCCAAGGAAGCCAACAAATCAATTAATGCAGCTCCAAATTTTTCACCGCCCCTACGAACCTTACAGGACAATTCCGGCGTAAAGTGAACCTAGGGGTTAATAACATATGTGTACCGAGTCGACCGTTCTCTGGGACATGTTTTCATGCTAATCAAATGGGTCTCTAGCTTGAAACAATACCGCAAACCGCTGATTAGCTTATAAAGCTAGTCGTCGGGGCAGAGGCTAAATTGCTATTTCTACACCACTAACGAGGCTCAAAATAGCACCACACTTCCACGGTAGCATAATGAGGGTCCCTACATGGAAACTGAAGCATTGAGAACTTTGTCAGTGTACAGACATAGATTAAAACATAGATTATAAAGACAGTAGCGTTCACATATACAAGCAGGCGCCATCTTGGGAAAACAGTCATGACCAGTCGAACGACGAACGCTGTGCTTGAGCTATGTTACTGGTTACTGGTTGCACGGCATTTGTCGTTCGACTCATTATGCTACTGTGGAAGTGTGGTGCTTTTTTGAGCCTTGTCATTGGTATAGAAATAGAGATTTCTTTTTACTTTACCCTCTGCCCCGAAGGCTAGCATTATAAGCTAATTA
Organism: Zingel zingel; assembly: GCA_023566125.1. Lineage (NCBI taxonomy): Eukaryota > Metazoa > Chordata > Actinopteri > Perciformes > Percidae > Zingel > Zingel zingel. The sequence continues at coordinate 4,453,112 of CM042323.1, forward strand.
GCAGTTTGCGGTATCTTGTTTCAAGCTAGAGACATTTCAATTAGCATGAAAACACGTCCCAGAGAACGGTCGACTCGGTACACATGTTATTAACCCCTAAGTTCATTTTGCACGGGAATTGTCCTTTTACATAGTCGAGATGAAACTTTTTGGTGCCAAAGAAGTGAATAAGTAGGGAATAGTGTTTTAATGTGAAAAAATATGATTGGAGTAATTACGTATGCGTCCTTACCTTCATGTGTGGAGCTCCATTCTATTAACCAGTGGAGCTGACAGTCACAGGTCCAGGGGTTACCATGCAGGGAGAGGAGCTCAAGCCTGGGAGCTGTCTTCAGTGCTACGGCAGGAAGCTGCTCCAACATATTGTCTGACAGGTGTAAGTGTCTGAGACAAAAACATGATATCAGTTCCTTCACCTATTGGTCTGCGGGGGTGACACTGGGATGATGCCTATCCTTGCATGCACCATGCAGAAGACAGCAGAACAAATATACTATAATTTCCAAAAGGTATGAGGTACAGGAATAGCAACTCTGTATACTGTATTTTAACAGGAGGGAACTCTCTAGTTGGACATACAAACTCTATTAATTCTGTAAGCAAAGCAACTTCCTCTTAAACAAGTCTCGGTGGTGGTTTTAAATCTATCCTTCAAATTCTTTCCAAGTTATATTTACCTCCCATTAAACAAATAAAATAAGAGAAATATCCCCTGTCTTTTTTTCTTTTCTTACTTGAGTCCAGAGGTCCAAAAGCTTCCTAGCAGTGACACCGTTATGAAGGTATGAGGGTGGATCTCTTTGAGCAGGTTCCCCTCCAGCTGCAGGAGTTTTAGGGAGGTCAGGCCAGAGAAGGAGTACGGCTCTATAAAGTCAATGAGGTTGTGGTCCAGATGGAGACGGATCAAACCAACAAGGCCCTCCAACAGACCAGGGTTCACCGATGTGAGCTTGTTGTAACTCAACTTCAAGACCTGGGGAAAAAATTAGAATGTAAGTCCATATTCAGCAGCCATCTAGCTCTCTTTAAATTCACCAACTCCTTAAAAAATATTGTTATCTTTAGCTTGATAGATGAAGTTTCATTCAGCCGCTTGTTTTTTTGGGTCTTTGATTTTTCATGCTTGACAGGTAGTGTACACTCGACTTGTCTAAGCTTGTTTGCTGGTAATGGCTGCCTCAGGATAAAATGAGCTAAAAGTAACTAGTAGTGGCTTATTGTAATAAATTGATTGTGATGACTTTTTTTAAAAAGTGCAATAGGTGAGATTTTCATTTAGAAACTGTATCAGTTGCAACATAGCATCTCATCCTCATTATATGAGAATGAGAAAATGCTGAAAAATAAAGCCAATGCGGAATTGAGGCTGGCTCCAAAAGAGAGTCAATAGCCTCTTTCCGACCAAGTAGTTACAGGAACGTGGTTACAGGAACAGTCCACTTCTAAACAGTTCTACTAACTACTCTCCCCCAAAAACAGTTTTACCATTTGCATTCGCACTGGCCAAGTGGCCATAGGAACTGGTAGGAGGGGTAAAGGAGTTCAGACAAAGTTGTCTGAATGCCAGTGTAGACCTTTTGTGATGATAACACAAACATTTCACAAGAATGTCAACAGGTGTGATTAGATGGCTGTGTGAACACAAAAGACCTTTTGTTCTTATAACACAGCCATTTAACCACCACAATATTTTGTTATGATACCACAGCCATTTAACCTGCTACTTTTACAAAAGTAGAAGGCATGCTAAACAGTGAAGTTAATACAATATTAAAAAGATGGGGAAAAGGGAAGATCCTGCCCTGAAGTAGGAGCTGAAAGAGTTACAGGAACGGAGTGAGAGGAATTTAATAATCCCCAAATTGGTCCAGTCGGTACGCGAGAAAAGAAGGGTTCTAGGAACGTTATGTTCTAGGAACTGCAAAAATCCCTCCGGTCGGAAAGGGACTATTACCTATAGACCCCCATGTTAAAATGGCCAACTTTACAGCAGAATTAAACATGTTTACAGCATGGTATTTTGGTCTCTAATTCTAATTAAGGGCGTTGCACTTTGAGTGACAGGTGGGCTGCCGTCACAAGAGGCGAGCATAGACTGGAGGCTTCATTCGCCTCAGCTCCACCCACGTTCCACCTCTTTGCCCATTTTTGAACGCCAGGCACTGCCAAGATGGTGACGACCGGAGCCACCCGAAGCCGCCCACACTAAGCTTCAATTTCGGCTCTTCAGAAACATGGGTGAGGTCACAGAGACTAAGTCCATACTTTATACGGTATATGCTCAACCTCAACCCTAACGGTTACTGCTTCACATCCAATTCTGATGCATTGGCATAGATCTTCAGTCTGTTTACAATGCAAATTTAGGTTCTGATTGAGCACATCTGGAGCCAACAAGACACACTGCATTTTTAGTTAAGCAATCAAAGCACCACTAATTATTGGCTTAAATGGGGCTTAGGTAGGGGGAGATTTGATTTGGCTCTGTTTGTAAATGCAGCCAAATCAAGACATGTTAGCCAGCCCAGCGTGGTTCACTACCTTTACATATGCTTTGGCTACAAGTTGCTCCAGATATGATTTAGAGCCAGATATGAAGAAGGTAACAGATCAAAGACCCCACATCAACAACCCTTTGTATTTAACAGTTGACTTGCATCTGTTTGCACCTGAACATAATGTAGGAGAAAACCCAGGTTCACGCAGAATTAACTCTAGTTAAGTTATGGGACTTAATTCTTAATGATGAGCCATGATTAAGAATTAAGTTTGATATTTCAGTCCTTGGTGCAGGTTAGATCCATTTGGGTTCATGAATTCAGTAGGTTATATTTGAAATGGCTTTCACTACAATTAGTAAAGAATTAGAAGTCTGTCTGATTTTAAAGACACATTTCGAGAAGTTACGTTTTAATAATATAGTATTACCAGAATACACACACACACACAAACACAAACCCTACCTGTAGTGACCTCAGGTTGTAAAACGCCCCTGGGTGGATTGTGTTTATGTCGTTTCCATGCAACATGAGCATTTCCAGTTGCCGCAATGACCTGAATTCTGACCCGTCCAACTGAGTCAGGCTGTTATAACTGTTAGAGAGAGAAAAGAAACAGAACCAGTTACTGGGATGAAAGAGTAAGAGAGGGTCATAAGGCGAGTCAGAGGGATAGGAAACTAATATTAGTTAACAGTCAGTGCTTGCGTGTGTTTCTGGGCAATGTGACCTTTCAAATGACGAGGGGGAAAGATATCTGGAACGAATGGATGAAAAGAAGGAAAGAGGGATCACAGCTAAACCCCAGGCAACTTTTGACCCAAAGTTATTTCATCATTACACACACACACACACACACACACACACACACACACACACACACACACACACAAATAATTACCATGCTGCATCTACTTCACAACCTTCTTGTTAGCATCAATGTACAGTAGGCATTCGCCCAGCCTGAAATTCAGTATTTCTTATTAGGTTTCTCCTCTTGTCCACAGCAGCAAGGGTCTATGTGCATATTGCCCCAGTAGATAATTATATCATCAATCAAAATACAATAAATATTAGAAAAACTTTCCTTGAAGTCTTCAGGTTTCAGCACATAACAGCAGACATTTCAAGAGTCAAACTGATTGCAAAGTACAGAATAGAACAGTAAATGCCCGAGCCAAAGACATTAATCATCAAAGGAATGCAACAGAACACGTTATTTATTGGCAGGGGCCAACAGCATTTGACAGATTTCAGTGTATGACAGTTAGTCAGGCCTTCCAAGAACAGGAATCAGGACAGTATTGTCTGACAGTCTACTAATCCTGTTGTCAGTGTGCAAAACACCAGTATCCCTGGGAGCAGGTATCCCTGCCCTATTGAACTCATTAGGGAGATTCTGCGTTTTTCCACTGCATCAATAAAACAGCCAGCTCACAAATAATCTGGTGGTCACTTTCATCTAGATTGTCTTTCAGTACCATGATGCACATAGTTTTAGTGTTAACTGAACTTCGAACTCTGGCAGTGTTTGTGCTTTGCTTTTATACCGTAACAATTTTGCATTTCATCAGCATACAGTAGTTGCAAACTTTCACAGAATACATTTCATGGTACACATGGTACACAAAAATTTGGACACAGCTCTCCAAAGTCAGACATGGTGAAAACTGCAGGGGGGTTTCAGAAGCTGTTAGACGAGTATGCCAGGCACTTAGCTTGAAGCGTACCAAGGTTGTAACTGTAAAACTGCCTTCACTTTATTGTTGTCAGTCCAGTTTCCTTTGTTGCACATCTGTATGTAAATTGTAAGTCCCAGCAGCCAAGTGAATTAGACATGCACTCCCAATGGGACAGATCTTGCAATTAGAGATCCCTAGAGAACGTTTATTTGATTACAGCTTTATTCATGGCAGACTTGTATGCGCTGTTTTCCATAATACATCATTACCTTATCATGACAGAGCACCTGAAGAAATACTATGCCAGGTGCTTAGGTGGTCCATACCATCCTCCACACCACTGAACAATCAGCACAGTTTTTGAAAGAGTATGGATGCATTTATTAGAGCAGTTTATTTTTAAATTCAAAGCCCATTGCTCCAAACTAAAGGAAAACAGGCCCCAGCCTGTAAATAACATACTCCAAACATGCCTGGTATGAACATACACCAACAGTTTTGAATTAGAGACTAAGTCCCCCTGGTCTGGACCCCAGTTAGCAGGGTGGTCTCATGTTTAGAAAGTAAGAGCCTGTTAGTTACTTAAAGGTTTGATCCCCTTCCAAATGTCTGTTCTGCTGGAGTGTCCTTGAGAAATTCCCTTTGTTCCCATTATAACAGACACCGCCTTCTACCCCACACAAATAATAACCATCAGAAAACAATAGGGAATTAGAAATATACATACACAAGTGAAACATCAAACATTTAAAACCAATGAGGGTGACAGCAGTGTGTTCAGTTTTGTAATTGACTGTTCCCTAAGTCTCACCCCTCTTAGTTACTGTTGCTATGCGTGCCAAGCTGTCACAAAGCCACTCGCTGTTTACAGCGATGATGGCGACTTAAACCTTTTTTCCCAGACATCGCTACGGCTGATATCTCCAACACTAGACAACTCACACCTAAATAATTTCTGATAATTAGCACTACAGGCAAGAGGAAAAATATGTACTTATGTACGTGTAAAATCGTGTAAAATCACTTTTTCTGGGATTTGGGGTGTTATTTTGTGTCTCTGGTGCTTCCACATGCATACAAACTTTGAAAAAAAAACACCCATGCTGTTTTGAGTGAGATACGGGTTTCTGAATGTGTCCTGCCTTCAGTCTCCGGGTGAGCTGGTCAAAATCTGCACGGCTTTCTACGTCACCGAAAGGGGCTAATCGCTAGCATGCTAGCGGTTAGCTCGTTCTCAATGGCAAAACACTGCTACAACACACACAAGTTCACCATAATCTACAGAATAACTACTTCCATGTCCCTGTTCTGCAGGTATTCCACGCAAAGTTGGAAGTGCGCCCTCGTTTAGAAGAAGTCTCCCAGCTAATCTTGCCTTGTACAGGCCGAAGTTGTAGAAACAGCTAGCTAGCTGATGTGATCCTTACCTAGCTACAGCGCATGTGTGACTCCCAACAAAGATGGAACAGAAGTGAGAGGTCTCACTCTGTAGCTAAAACAGAGAGCTCAACACACAGGGTGAAAAGAGGAGCTGCAACAATGTGCAGTACAACAAAAATATGGTGTTTTTTGAAAATTAATCCATGTAAACCTATTCTGGTACAACCTCAAAATACAATTATGAACCTGAAAATGAGCATAATATGGGCACTTTAATAATAATAATTATAATTATAATAATAATAATTTACACTTTATTAATCCTGCAAGGGAAAGTACAACGTTTTCACTCTGTTAGAAATACACATTACACACAGGCCTAATGCACACACATGCTCAGTACCTATACATGCACAAATGGAGAGATGTCAGAGTGAGGGGGCTGCAGTTGTCGATGGACAGGTGCCCCGAGCAGTTGGGGGTTCGGGTGCCTTGCTCAAGAGCACCTTGGCAGTGCCCAGGCGGTGAACTGGCACCTCTCCAGTCCAACAACATACTTTGTTCCGTATGGGGAATTGAACCATTCATGGTTTTCTTTAACATAACTCCACAAAATAATGTAGTATGAAGTAACCTTTGGTTAGCTTTACTACTGCAGATAATAAGCTAGTTAGCAGTTAGCTGGATATGCTAATGTTTGTAGCTTACGTTAGAGTAGACAAATCATGGATGTAAACTAATAACTGGATACCAGATCCCAAAATGGCGCCTATTAAGTTCAATGGAGTTGCTCGCCTGGTGCATACGGCAAAAAGTTCGGAAGCTTCCGGGTTTACTTCTGTGGTATATGGCCACTAGTTCCCGGCCACGAGTTCCCGCTCGGCCCATAAACTTTACATTGTAGTGACGTTACAGGTTTTTAATCTATTTTCTCGGCTCAAGGGAAGTTTTTCAAATATAAAAAGTCCATGGATTAAAAAGTCATAATAGAAGGAGTCATAACCAACCTTGTTTGCATTTCGAGGTTTCCTGTCAACAGTTTTACAATGGTGGCCTACTGGAAAAAATGCTTTTTGGGCCGCAGGGGGATTTTCTGTTGCAATACTGCGAGTGGCAACTGCACAAAATTGGCTGCAAGGCTGAGCGCACTTCCAGCGTGCCTGAGACAAACACTCTTTCTTTCCATTCCTTAAACTTTTTCTCTTGTGTTTATGGTTTTTGACAGGCTAAAAAAAGACGACATCCTCCATATCCTTTATGGAGTAACTTTTTACTACAACCCCACACTGCTTCAAAGTAGAGACATCCAAAGCTTGACAGGCCTGCTGTATACAGTTGCTGTTCTGGAGAGTCTAGCGATTGGTCAAAAGTAGTGGATAGAAATGTGGAATCAGCCTCTCACTTGCTGCCATGTGGAAATCATGTAGTGTCCATTTTGTAACTTTATTATGTGGTGCAATGATATATGCCATGTGTCTGTTTACATGTGCTGTATGGGTTTCCTTTCCACTCTGCAATATGTCTTAAGATCAGATCCATAAAACAAATGCGAGAAGGCTCTATAGTTGTAGGAATCTATTTCTTTATTCAATTGGACCTGAAGGTGGTGCTGTAATTTAATTCTAATTTGAAACGCTTGCTGTTGCCAAACCTTTCCTAATGTAGTCCCAGCAGTGTAATGCTGGCTGTATAAAACAGTATAGCATTCTGTTGTAGTTCAAGACCAAGAGATGATCTAGAAATTACTAATAGCTCCCACAGTACTGTTCCTACTGTACTGTATATGGAGACAGTTTACCTCCTGTGGACTGAAGCTTGGTACCGCATTGTAGCTTTTTACCAACTCAAATGCTTTATTACATCACAGTATTCTATCCGGTCATGAAGAGCTGTAGAGCTAAAGCCCAAATGCAATGCAGTTGAAATGCAATGATTGCTGTTCCCACAATAGAGCAAATGGGAACGCCTCCTGTGAACAATGCTGTAGCTCTGGCCGTGCTTGCCAAGTAGTTTGCCATGTAAATATCTATTGTTTGGAGCCAATTATTAGACAAGGCAGTTTGTTATATACAAAACAGTGGCTGGGCTATTTTTCCGCTGTGCTGGAGGGCAGTGAAAGCTCTGTCCACATGGAAGTGATCAGGAGATTTATCACCTCCAGAGTCAGTTCAGCAAATGCTGGTGCTAAGCCCTTATCTTCTGTGTTTAAAGCAGATGTTGTCAAATTAAATGTACCATGGGCTAGGTGCTATTTCGCTCATTGATGAGACCGCTCTCTCTGGTGTAAAACTGGCTCCTTTTGTTCTTAAGGAAGATTAACATATGATAAACCGATGGCAAGCAGCAATATGTTTTCATGATCCCACCCTTTAAGGCAAGAGAGTAATTCCTCTGTTGGATCCATGGCATACAAAAGAACAGCCTCGACAACTAAAAAGCCCTTGCCTCAGCATTTTGGGTTGTGAGTTATTAGAGGCAGTGTTGGATATTGGTTAGCTAAAGAAAACACTTCTCTGAAAAAAAAAAATCACCTACTCCACATTCCGCACTACTCCCTGTAGAGGGTTTGGTTTTCTTCCCCATGGGCTGCCATTGATGACAATATCTCAATGCTTCAGTGTGCAAGTGATTGAGTCTTACCCGAGGTTGAGTCTCTCTGTGTTTTTAGGAAAGGTTTTTGGTATGGTGGTGAGGTGTCTGAACGTACAGTGGACCTCTTTGACGCCGGGACAGCTACAGCTCCGGGGGCAGGATGGGATGGCATGTATTGGGGAGATCTACAGAAAGGACAGGAGGAAGAAGAAAGGGCCAATAGGATGAGAGGAATGGTTAACAACAGAAAGCAATCAGATGGAGAAGGGTAGGAATGAAATAAAAGAGAGCATAGAAGATAAATGAGGGAAGGAATGAGAAAGCAGTGAGCAGCAGAGGCAAATTCAGGAAAGATGAGAAGGAGAAGCAAACAAATGAGTTCAGACCTGTGTAGGCACTGACAGACAGTTTGGACAGAGATCAATATTAAGTGGAGGGAATCGACTTGTGGTTTATATAAAATACACCAGGTGTATTAACATTGTGCTCTCCTGTGCCCTAATTCCATCAAGATATATTCAAGATTCCCCATAGAAAAACTGTAGTTTTAGGAAATCAATGTATACATTTATATCTATATATATTACCATTTGCCATAGCAGTGATGAGAAGAGCAGGGGAAACCACACTGCAGCCAACCTGCAGAAGATGTTGGCGCACCACCACAGCGCCATGACTGGATGGCTGTCTGACCGCTTACGTCATTGAAACACCTGCAGGAGAGGATGAAGTGATTTAGATGTACACATTTGTCAACAAAAACTAAAGATACTGTAACATAGATAGAATTTATTTCAGGGCAAGTAGTGGATTGTATTTTTTAATGTACCTGATGGGCCGCTGACTCAGTATAGTCATATTGCTATTGATCCATGTGCACAGTAGATGATGATGGTACAGGAAGTGACCTACTAGCAACCTGTGCAAGGTCTACTCTACTATACCTGTTAACCACTGCATAATGAGATGGGCTCCAGCCCCTCGTAACCCTGATCAGGATAAGCAGTTTATAGAATGGACAGGTGAATGGGGCAATACAGTCAAAAGTTAAAAGTTAAAATTAGATTTACACATCCAGCAGATACAGAGCTAAATTCATTTGCATGTTTTTTGGTCTCCAACATCTCTTGAGGGAAATACTGGACCAGCTGCTAAATGCTCCACTAAGTTCACTAACTAGCTAACTTTAGACAGTGTCGGTTCTAGACCATTTCAAACTGCCATTGACTTTGTACCAAAATAGTAAAGTGGCAGGCCGTAAAATCAAAATGATGAGCTAAATGAGGCTAAAAGTCGTCATTGAGATGAGGGACTTGGGTGATATTTATGTGTGGCTTTATCACTGAGTGACCCCTTTCACTTATAAGTAGTCATGTGATCCATTGTTAATATTTCCTCTGTTCCTGTTAGTATTTTGCAAGTTAACATCTTTAGATATTACCTATATTAAACGAGTTCCACATTCACAAGCATGGGGCCCTTATTGTATACACATCTATGCACCCATATATTCAGCTGATACTTCATCTTTTGACACCAGATAAGTTCTTCAAACGGCAATAACTAACTCCCAGATTTATTTTTTTGCTCAGATTAGACACAGAGAAAGAGAAAATTTACATAAGGACTAGCAAAATGCAGAACAATCAATAACCACTTTACACATGCCCAAGCTGGTACACCTGCAAATGTAAGATGAGGAAAAAAAGAAAGAAAGAAAGAAAGAAAGAAAGAAAGAAAGAAAGAAAGAAAGAAAGAAAGGTGATAGCATTAGCAAGACAGAGAGAAAGTGAGAGCTGTGAAAAAACACTGAGTAAGTTGACAACTGTAGCAGCTCTCCTAACACAAAACTCTTCGCCCTCCAGGTTGATAAAAACACGCAGAGAGGTTTAAACACTTGATTAAATCCTGCCCGTCTTCACTACACCTTTACTTGGGGGGACTCAGCAGAGTGTAAATCTTCTTTTATCCAACATAACTTTGTCCAAAGGAATATATGTTTAGTTGAAGACACACAAAATAGACACATCATCTGTCAGCACTGAGGACTAATTACGCAAAGTCACACTCTGGTAGCGCAAACTCATACTGTAGAATCCAACACAACACAAGAGTGGAAAACAACCACTTAACATTGGCAGTTGTGGTTTTCTACAGTGCCAGGTGGTTTGGCACTCACTATGTTAATTTAAATGTTAACATGCTCCTTTCATGACATTACATACCAATTACACACACACACACACACAAGGTTTGGCACTCACTATGTTGATTTAAATGTTAACCTGCTCCTTTCATGACATTACACACACACACACACACACACACACACACACACACACACACACACACACACACACACACACACACACACACTCAGAGGGGAGAGAGGAATGGGTGGAGGGAGAGAAAGACAAGCATTCACAGGTAGAACCAAACAACACACACATACATATTTTGAAGTCATTAGAGGCCAGTTTGGGGTTTCTGGTTTCCTCTTCTTTCTCTGTGTTCTCTCCTTGCAGAGGGGCTAATTCACCCAACAGCTGTGTGTGTGTGTGTGTGTGTGTGTGTGTGTGTGTGTGTGTGTGTGCATGAGTTTGACATCTGTGGCAGAAAGACATAAGGAAACTGTCAGTTTGACCTGGATCACGATGTGCTATTGATATTCATCACACACACACACACACACACACACACACACACACACACACACACACACACACAAACACACAAACACACAAACACACACACGTTGGCTTTGCAATATGAAGATGTGATGATTTCAGAGTGAATGGGAATTCTTTTTAGCCTACTGTTTTTTTACATTGTTTGGGTTACAACAAGACAGCCACGCTAGTAGCTTTTGCGAGGCTTGCTAACATGCAAATAGCGACTGTAATGTTCACCATGTTAACCATCTTAGTTTAGCATGTTAGCAACATTTGTCAGGTTGTAGTGTTGGACAAATTACAATTTTGACCTGATGATGGCACTAGATGAAAAGTCACCAAAATAATGACAATTCATCCTAAGTCGGACATAAAGTCTTGCTTCTTGATTACCACAACACCGCTTTTGAAGGACGCTGGAAAGCAGACCCGGAGCGGAGGTCGCTCAAGATGGCCTGGCTCAAGAGTGCGAATTGAAACACCGGCAGGGTGAGTCAGTTTAACACAGCACAACCCCTCTTAGGTACGAAAGTATAAACTCATCCAGGCCACTTTAGGTCTCACTCTCACGTTAAATGCATCACGCATGGAAAAGGAAACAGGGGTATTGATGTTACTGGCTAGGCTAGCCTTTAGTAGCTGTGTTCTTTTGTTCAACAAGCCTAGGATAGCTTAGCATTGTAACAATTGGCAAATCTTTATGGAGACACTTGAGATATTTTGGTCTGTTCCACAGTAAAGGACCAACCGAGGGACACTATCATTCCTAAAATTTGACAATCTTAATTTAAGGTCCATCTACTAGTTATTTTTTAGCATTTCATCTGAAAAAAAACCCCTGAATTAACTGTTTTGGCCAATTGTGGGCAGTGGAAACATGCTGTAAACACAACATTGTCTCATTATAACCTTCCAGTTTAATATTTACTTTCTTTTTAGCTCTGTTTTTGGTCTCCATCAACTCCGGAAAAACATATCTGGGTTTTTTTTATCCGCCAATCGCTATCAAAACGTTAGCTAGTAGTCAACTTTGTCAGACTGACATTTGGTGCTGGGCACTATATGGTACTACCGTCTACCGGTAAACCAAAACAGTGAGCTGAAAAACTTAAAAGCTCAGTAGAGCTGAGGGGAACTGTAGTCTGGTGATAATTCTCCGTTGGTTCGTCACTATGAGCAAAACCTTTCACAAACACATTCACGTCATTTGAAGCATTGTTAATCTAAAATAAAAATTGAGTGCAGCTTTAAGTTGATTTTGTTTTGTCAAACTGCGATGTACAATGTCAAAAATGAACTTTCACGCTCAAATAATGAGCACTCACTGCGTGTATGTGCATTAACAACCAATATGATTAATATTTTTTGATCCACAGCAGGAAATCCTCTCCTCTTGCTTCCTCCACAGGGGGATCATAGGTCAGGATCAACTACAGAACAGAAGCTAATTGTTGTGCTCAATGATACTCCAGCAGCAGGAGGGATGCTTTGTGTCACAAGAGCATGAACGTGTGGCCTTAGGTCTATAATTACTTTGCCACCTTGTTTCCAAGATCATAAAAACTCAAGCTTAACATTGTTAAAAAGCCCCACATTGTCTGTGTAAATGTGGTCATCAGTTCTATAACTTAAACGACATGTTGAAAGGATATTGGATGCATTTTATAAGGTGTTACACACAGCTGTTCAGCGACCCTCACTTATAATATGTCTCAGGTAAGACTGTTGCTGCAACAGCTCTTACCTTGACTTTACAGAGCAATAAAGGTGTCCATTCAGTCAGCCTCCTGTATCAAGGGTTATGCTGATCACAGGTAAACGCTGTCAGCCAGTTGGTTCTCTGCTCCTGCTCTCCACTAATGGCTTTACCAGCACTCCAGTGTTAGCACGTTGGAGACACAGGAAAGGAAATGAGAGGAAAAGGTAAAAAAACGGTGGGACAGAGAGAGGAAAGGAAGGGAAGAGAGGTATGACAGAGAAAAAGACAGCAGGATATAAAGAGAAAACAGATGAGGAGATGAGAAAAGGGTTTTCCTGTACAATTCACTTACTCCTCCCATACTCTTCCAGACAGAGATAAAGTACTCCCAGAAAAAAAGCCAAAGCACTACATTGTCTGACCTCCTTCTTATCTAAATCATATGCTCACTGGTACATGGCGCCTATACTCCTTAAGTCCTGCCGCAATTCATCCTTCACTCCTTTGTTTCTTTCCATATGGGCTTTCTTTCCATCTTCTATCATCCAATTCTTCTGTGTTGTACTTTTAAACATGTGCAGTGACTGAACTATGCAAGGAGTAAACATCATGCTATCACGAAGAGAAAGGGTGGGAAGCAAAAAATAATTGAATGAACGATGGGCAGAAACATTAAAGGCCGTACTATACCATAGACCAGGGGTCTTCAACGTTTTTTTAAGCCAAGGACCCCTTAACTGAAAGATACTACATATGTTGTATAAAATTAAGTTGTATATTAAACTGGGCCTACAATAACATGTAGGGCAACCTAAAGTCTTTATAATTTTTTGCATAGAATACTAAGCTATTAAAATAATAATTGTTGGCATGATTTTAATGTTACACATGCATGTGGCATAGTGAACCTTTACGATTAACTGTATTTGTGGGTGGTTATCTTAGAGACTATCTTACCTTTAGACCAGTAAGCCTATCATCAGTGAGTTTATATTTGCTAATAATATGTTAGAATTATGTTAAAACGTTTTAATTTCTGAATTCTTTTTTTTTTTAATTTTTTTTTTTTATTAAATTTGACAATAATTTGGAGGCCCCCCCTGCAGTGACTGTTGAAGATCTCTGCCATAAATGAATATACTGAACTTGTAGTACAGAACATAGAAACCGTCTCAGTAGATCATTGGATCTTTATCTACAATTTTAGCATATAATATGTTGAATGATAGCAGGATTAAGTGAAGCAAAAACAAAAAGAAGACAGTAAGTGGCATTAGTAACCGGCAATATTTTTCTGATATGCTGATATTTTCCACTTATGCCTGGTGGTATCTAACCATTCAGTTAGCTTTGGTTTCACTGGCCAAGGTTTTTGTTCTACCCCAGTACAATGGAGCTAAATAGACTTTGGTGCTTAGCGTCTTTACATTACGAGAAACTAAATTTGATAAACTGAAGAGATAGTGTTGCCCCTGCTAAAAGCTTTAATTGAAACAGCTGGCAGTAATTTTATAGCAAATAGTTTTCATTAGAATGAATTAAGTTCGGAAGTTCGGTGTTCAACATGGGAAGACCTGGGATGCTCAACTGGCTTTGTATTTAATTGGCCTCATTGTTGAAGCTGTTTCCAGTGCAGTGCTTGTGCACAAGCAATGATGGTGGTGAATAGGATCATGGTATGCTAAGTTATAGTAGCCAAACTACAACAATGAGAAATAGGTTCCCTTTAATAACTAGTTTAATTTCTACTTTTATATGTACATTTGCATCATCATGACATCATCTGGTAACTTTGCCTAGGTTTGTAAGCAACCAGAAGCTGCTTGAGATATAGACTAGCTAACGTTACTAGTAGCTATTATGTTATAGTATTGTTGCGGAAGTCCTGTAAGCTGTTACCTTCCATTATTATCATTCAGAAAAGTGTGTGCTGAACTGCTAGCATATAGAGTGTGGCCTACTATAACTATACTACAGCAATAGTTCAGAACATAAGAAGCTAGCATAGGGTTAGCTAACACATCTAACACTATTTTGCTAATGTCTACATTAATGGTGGTGAACGTTAGCTAACCTTATTTAGCAAAATATATGACAATAGGACCCAGGTTAATAAAATTCCAGCATTTCCCAGCTCTTTCTAGCTTCCTACTACTAGTTAACGGAAGTTCAGGAGAGATTTTAAGCATCTTTTGCATTTTTGTCAATGTGATTTAAGTGTAGCATGCAGCTAGTGCACTTTAGGCACTTACCTTTTTATTCGCTAACACTGCACCTCACACTGTTGGAGGACCTTGTTTATAGTGTCTCAAATTAAAAAAAAGTAAGATTTTGCGCAAATGCTCTAGTCTATGCCATGTCTGCTGTTCAATAGGCCTTTTCTTGGCAGACATTTTGACTTGTCATGGCAGGAAAAAAGCACAATTGTAACACTTGATAACTCTCTTCTATTGTGTCCCAGTCCCAGCCATCGTTAATGGTGTTAATTACACCTGTGTTTTGCACCTGCTATGCTATATTAATCAATAGAGGAAAAGGTAGAAGTTTTTGTTTATGACAAATATGAAGCTATGATCTAATAGACAGACTTTACCACAATATAAAGAGCTTTGGGTAGGTTTTTTGACTGCTTGAACCTAGCTGTTTTGAATTGCTTATGCTAGCACATAAGTAGGCTACAGGAACTAAGAGTCAACTATACAGTTCCTATCACGAGCAAGACATACTATATCTCACAGCCTAAAACACATTAGTGTAACCGGACTAATAATTGCAGTAAAGAAAAACATTACCATGTTAAGCCAGTGTGGCGCTGGCATGCAGCATCACCAGTCAATTATCTACCAACCACTCTTGGCAATTTTTGGTGTCTATACTTAATCAATAAAACCAGATCAAAAATCAATAAAACCTGATCAAAAGCCCAACCAGTCTCTTTAATACATGCTGCATCCCTTTAAGAATGTCTGAGTGAGGCCAATACAGCTTTATGTCCAAAGCATTACGCTGACTGCCAGCCAAGTCACAGCTGCTCTATTCAAGATAACACATGTCAAGAGAAGACTACAATATGATTCCCATATGTTTGCATGCAAGTCTGTAATATAATGTGCTGCCCATATATACTCATTCAGAAATCTTTTTCAACATAAGAGTGCTATCGAATATCAACCTTGTTGAACAGCTATGTTTTATGATTGACAGACATTTTTGGAACATTTATGTTTATAATATTCAGAGGAGTTACATGACTCACTTTATTCCACGTCTAGTTTATGGTATAGCGACATTACTTTTTCATATTCTTTAGAGACTTCTGAGGGTAAATAAGAGTCCAATTTGGTTTTAGAAGTCTATTTTATTTATGTACGTTATAAAAACTGTAAGGGTAAAAATATGGAACAAATGTCCTTTTTTTGTTTTCACTTACACCGACTACAGCCTATGGGATGAGAAACAAAATACTCTGACCTGGATGTAAATTAATCACCTAACCTTTGTAATGGCCAGATTCCTTTGAGAATTCCTTTCCAAGTATTGGCTGTAAATCTCTCAAAGTTTTAGCATGGCTTGCTGCAGTGGCACGGACAGAAGCTCAGGTGGCTTTTAAGCAAATCTAAAATACTTTGTACTGTCTAGGCAAAGCCAGGCAAGCTCTCTTTTGCCTGTAGCTTATTATAACTGAAAGTTTGCCCCCTTAAAACAAAGCTGCATGTAGCTAGTAAATACTTAAGAGTATTTATACAGAGCGTCAGTTTGCCTGAAGTGCTCAATGGTACCAATATGACTGAAATGCACATCGCCAAGAGACCTGGTTAAAGTAAACAAACTTTCCCAGCAATACGCTGTGCTTGACAGAGATTTATGTGTTGCACAGTATATAAGATAAATATTAGCATTTTCAGATGCTCTATGAACATAATATCAGAATTTTGTGCAGCCTTTTTGCGGTGGGCAAAATAGGTTTCATTTAGATCGGAAAAGTTCAAGAGCTTTTGAAAACAGCTCTATTTTCACAGTTTTCCCAATAGGACAAAGACAGCACTAAATAAACAGCACTGGACTGTTCTCCTAATTCTGCTGAACATAAGTCAATCAACAGATGAGTTACTGGGACACCAACCACACAGTCAGTCTGAAATCACATTTCAACGCAGGATGGCATTCCTCGATGTTGCAAAGACAACTATGGCTCTAAAACTGTCACTATTGCAACCTTTTGACACTCATTAGACGACCTCACATAATTTAACTGACACTTTTTTAATGAGCACAATTAGTCATCACCAGCCATACATCAACATCTGTCAATTAACTCTCGATAATGACCTAATCTTTGCAAACATTCGAGATGTTGCAAAATGTGAGGAGAGGTTGTTTTTTTTTAATGAGCATCTTGGTATTAAAACCACAGATCTGCACAGAAAACTTAAACCTTAATTCAAACAACAGCCTCTGTTAAAGTTACTTTTACATCTGGGAGCATTTAACACATTCTCATTATAGAGACCACAAGATACTCACCTGGAAATGGCTCCAGAAGGGGAAAGAATAAACAGTTGTAAGTACAAAATAGATCCCAAAACAAGTCCTTTAGTTTTCACTGCAGGCTGGAAAGTCACAGTTTTACATGAAAAACAGGCGTAAAAAAGTATTCAGTTGATGCTTTAGTCCTGTGGATGTTTGCTGACTTGTAAAGCCACTGAGGTCTCGAGGTCTGTGAAAGAGAGCAGGAGAAGGGATGGAGCGCTTTGTATGTGTATGTGTGTGTGTGTGTGTGTGTGTGTGTGTGTGTGTGTGTGTGTGTGTGTGTGTGTGTGTTTTTACCCTCTGTTGGTCCGTAAAGCATCTGGATTTCAGATTAACTTCTTTCCCTCGTTCTCGTCCCGTTCTGTAAGTGTGCGGTCAGGAATGCTGCTTCTCCATCCCCTTTTTACACCTACGCTCCGTCCTTTACCCCCTCCATTCACCTCCTCTCCCTCTCTGAGACTTTTGACTTCCATTTCACACAGGCGATCCTGGTGGAAACATTATCACTTTCCTTTTCACTGTTTTCTCACTTTCTCACTCCTCTGTGTTTGTGTCTTTCCTTTCCTCTCTCTCTCTCTCTCTCTCTCTCTCTCTCTCTCTGCTTCCTTTGTCTTTCCCCTCTGCCTGTTTTTCTCTTCACATGCTTTTCACCTTTCCAGCACCCTCCACCTCCCTCTTCCTCTCTTGAGATAGATTTCAGCGTTTGAATACAGATTAGCCAATTATATTAATCTGCCTATACTATAGATATGGAGCCAGGTGCCGGGAGCTACATACACTGACACGTACTTTGCAAAAAAGTTGGCAGGCAGTCAGTATCATTCATGTGAGCTGCCCTGATTAACATCTACAGTGAATCCAACAGGATGGGAAGATTTTCACAGTCCATTTGTCATTTAATTCCTGATACTATACATAATAACTCCAGCGTTGAAACACCGTAGCACCATACTTTGTCTGTGTTGACATAGCAGTTTACAGGGTTGAAAACTGTTTTTTTGTCATGTAGAAATGTAAAGTCTGGGCTTTTCATAACATGACTGGTGGCACGGAACAGCTAAATACGAGTCTTAGACATTTTGTATGTCGACTGTGTAATAGGTTTGATCTTGTTGCTCACATTTGGGAACACTTAAAGTCACAGACCTGCTCATTTGTTGCCGGAGTCAAACTCTAAACAAATCTATATGAATAGGTCTTTTTGAACAGAGCTCTTTTGTTAATGCGCCAACTTTTATTTAGTTTACTTCAGTCAGAGGAAAAAAAAGAGATGAAGCCATTCATGTGTGGTACACAAGCAAAGGCTTGTCAAACATTTATCAAAAGTCTGTTAGTATACGGTTTTTTGTTTGGTTTGTTTTTTTCTCTTCTTTTTGTTCCCATGTCATCGCCATATTGTAGGACAAATTTAATATAATTGTTCGGGGGGAAATTAACTAAACCTGAGAAAATAAAAATAATGAATATGTAATGCTTCAGCAGAGAGGAGCAAACCTCCACCAGAAGTACTTTCAAGTATTTCAATTACATTAGTTAATTCCACCAGTTTATCACTATCTAACTGCCTTTGTCTCACACTGGTTTGTTTCAGCCCAGTCTCATGGCAGTTCGTGAAATGGTCACCTTATTGAATCTATTGATTCGTGTACTCGACACATTCATGCCGTTATTTTCGTGTGGTGAGAACAAATTTTAAAGTATATTTCAATGGGAAGCATATTTCGTGATCACAGAACAATTACGGTAGCGAGTAGTATTGAGAAGCTGAAAATCCGCACAGGGAGGTTAGTTGAGGTGGAGGATGGGTCAAACAGCACAGGACTTTCACCCCAGAGACCGGGGATCGCGTCCCGCGTGTTGCAGTTCCTTTCCGCGTTATTCTCTTCCTAACCACAACCGTCCCGTTGTTGTCGGCGTCTCCTGCATGTTGCAGTTCCTTTCCCAGTTCTTCTTTTCCTAACCACAACCATCCTGTTGTTGTCGGCGTCTCCTGCATTCTTCTTTTCCTGGCCGGCATGTGCCGTTTCATTTCCCCGTTGTTGCGTCCCACAGAGACCGCGGATCATGTCCCTGCGCCCGTGGTGCAGTGTGGTGGTCAGTCCCGTTGTTGTCGCCGATTCGTGGCGTTTCATTTCCCCATTGCGGCGTTTCATTACCCGGTTGTTGCGTCCCCCAGAGCAGCCCAGTGTCATGGGAGTGCGTGAAATGGTCATGTTTGAAACTCGTGACCTGTACACGAAATAAACGAGAAAATCGTGACCTGTACACGAATCAATAAATCAAAATAACGTGACCATTTCACGAACTGGCGTGAGACCGGGTTGTTTGTTTTCATGGTCGGTTTTAGAGTTTTTGTTCAGTTCAGTTTGTGGGTTATTCCCCATGTGTTTAAAATGGATCGTTTTCCAATGATTCCTTTATTTGACATGTTTTCAGCCATATTTCAATTTTAGTCTAAACAGTGGACTATACAAAAATACGGGTTTTAGTTTTTTTTTGTATTTTTTTAATGCGCTTTTCTATAAAAATTTAGGAATATATTTGAACATTGTGCAGGACAAGTTAGAAGCTAAAATGAAGATACCGCCCCTATTAAATATAGTCATACTTTAAAAGGTTTTAAGGCTAAGCAGTAATATAAAATTGATAGAAATGCAGAATTTACATTTACAAGTTGAAATGCATTACAAGGAAATCCTGCTAATTCAAGTTATTTTTTGATTTTTTTAAAAAGGTCCAGTGTGTAACGTGCTTAGTTGTAATTTTACATTTGCTCCATATTCATGTGCCATCTTGAAATACGTTAGCCGGTAAGGGACATACAGGACATCCTGCTCTGCCTTTCGCATTTTCGCTGTCACATGATAAACTAACAGATGCTGCTAATGCTGCTAATGGGTATCGTAGCTTCCCAGCCGCGGCAAGTTTGAAGAAGGAAACATGGAGGACCACACGTATTCAAAATCCAAATTTCAGGAACAGGAGTCTTCTTCTTCGCCCAGAAAAAGAAAAAGGATATTGAAAAGAGCAAGAGAGCGGCTTTTTGAAGCATGAAGGCTACCGTAGCGGTAATACGTACTTTGAACTGCGTGGTGCGAGAGAGTTGATTGCGATATGTGATCTCAACGCTAGATGGGACAAATTCCTACACATTTGACCTTTTGAATAACAAAAATGTTAATGTCAATTGTAGTGATGGAAGTAAGTTGTTCCAAAGAGATGATCCTCTGTACTGTAATGAATATTGATTAAGGCAAGTCCGACAATATAAAACATAAAAGTCCTCAGAGTGTCTAGTGGAATATGAGTGAATTTTTGAAGAATCATTTTGTGGAAAATTCGGGAAAAGCGCTAGGCATGTCATGAGTTAGGTGTACATATTTATACATGAACAAGTCTGGTATATCCTAACATTACTAATTGGTAGTAGTTTGTAATTTCTGAAGAATAAAGAGGTAATGATTCTTTGTCACCATTACAGCAGCTGAAGAGCTTTGTTAAAGATTTCCACTATTGCAGTAAAATGACACCCACAAAATGACAGAAGTATTTTTTTTACCTATTTATTATTATAAATTATTATTTTTATATTCATCTATCATGATTGCCTGGTTCCAAATCTTGCTGCCCACGTCTGCAATGTTTAACATTCAAATGGGTGTGGCCATTAACTGCCGTTTCCTTGGTTGGAAAAACAACAGAGCCAAACAGAGCTTTATAGATTTAGTTTAGTTGATTAAGAAGGAGAACATCATCTTCCTGTACCAGAGCCTGAAAGATAGTGACCAAGAAATGTGCTAAAAATAGCAACAAGCGTAGATGAGATTGATGCAACAATAGAATCGTTGTATGGCTATTTCAAGAACTAACAACTCTTAATTTGGCATGTTTCTAATAAACAAAGTGGCACACATGAACACAATGTCAGATTGAATAGAAGATGTAACTCAACATCTCGACAGAATAGAAAGGCATTCATACCAAAAGAGGGTTCGCTATATTTAGATGAAAAAATGATGCATTTAGATCGAGTGACGTGTTTCATCAGACGTGTGCCAGCTTTACTACATGAATTCATTCATTCTTTTCTAATCCTTAGTTGTCTCAAACAGGAGACAACCACACTTTGACATCACTCAGCACTCTCTCTTTGCACTTTTCTGGTATCTAACACTATTGTATACACACACACACACACACACACACACACACACACACACACACACACACACACACACATCAGTCAGCACAGTAATGATGGCGAGTGATGCCAGTTCCATGGGCCAAATCTCACTGGCATTCTTGTGCCACATTCTTTTTCTAACAGTCATTGTAAGCAATCGCGTGCGTGTGTGTGATTGTACGCACGCACTTCACTATCTTTGTGGGGACCCGTCATTGACATAATGCATTCCCTAACCCCTAACCCTAACCTAACCATCAGAACTAAATGCCTAAACTTAACCCCTACCCTCACCCTTTTATTCACGTATTTTATCTCTCAGTTCTTTAATTTCTTATACTGCACTGTCAATTGTATTCTTGTCTTTTATGTTTTAATCTGCTTTGGGTTTTTTTTAATCGTTTTCTAACTGCTCTTTAATGTTCTGTGTAAAGCACTTTGAATTGCCCTGTTGCTGAAATGTGCTATACAAATAAAGCTGCCTTGCCTTACCCTAACCATAACCTAATTCTAACCCTAAAAGTCAAGTCAAGTCAAGTCAAGTCACTTTATTTGTCCCCCAGTGGGGCAATTTGTTTTGCAGCAAATAGTATAGTAAAAACACACAATCATACACACAATACAGAGGTTGCCCACCATGCAGGCAATTTTTATTTGTATTTTTTTTCTTTAAAAAGTCATAACCCTCAAACAGCCCTTTAAACTTGTGGGGTCCAGCATTTTGGCCCCACAAAGCTGTCCGGATCCCACAAGTATACTGTATTCCCGGTTTTTGGACCCTATTAATATAGTTAAACAAGAACACACACACACACAGTGTGAAATTACACGCCATACGCCACAACACTATATATGTGGTCCGCGCTAGAGGTGCCCCCCACTAGCCCACACAGAACACATACGTAAGTGCACAGCTGCAGAAGTATAACATAACGGTTTTATGTAGCTAGCAGCTTGCAGCTTCTACTAAATGCAACTATGGCTAATGACATAATCAACCTGTTTAACTCAAAGCCTTGTGTAGGCCTAGGAGCCGCAGGTGACACATTGTGAGCAGATGTACAATAATGAATCAATTGTATAGGCTACAGTCTACTGGTGGACCTGTAACTCTGAGTCTCCATGTAACTATTGCGAAGTAGTCATAGCCTATTGTAACTGAGTGCATGAGCTGGTGTTCTCTATCAGCTGGGGCTGTACGGGTGTTGACATAAGTACTAGGCATACTAAAATTCCCTACGGGTCCGTTGATTTTTCCATATAGTGTGTGTGTGTGTGTGTGTGTGTGTGTGTGTGTGTGTGTGTGTGTGTGTGTGTGTGTGTGTGTGTATAGAGCCTATTTAAGCTTCCATCCAGATTCTTCCATGCTCAGCCATTTACCACTCTATCTGCCACTGGTTATCGGCCTAAGTGTATATTTGAATTTACTTTATTGTGACCCTGAGCTAAACGTTCAGGGTACAGTTATATTAGTCTGTCTTAACCTGCCTGTGATGTAGGTCGTTTCTTTTAAATCTCTCCCCGTGGGTCCTAAACTTTATCATACAGTCTCTCTCTACTTAATCTCTCCAGCTCCATATTTCTATAATCTTCCTGCTCTCTCTTTGTTTCTTTTTACGTCTATTGCAGTCCTGTAGGCGGATAAGCAGATTTCAAAGCCTATCCCCTTTCAAAGAACCTCTCTAGTTTATTTGGGGTGGCTTTAGCGCAGGAGAGGCTTCATTCCAAATATTAACCAGTGGATTAGACACTTGTTGACTGTAGCTCAACTGATTTCTTGATTTAACTGATGGCGCTCTGATTTAGCAATATCCAGCTCTGGCACTAAACCTGTGTTGATTGTTAACTTACTCTGCCTCTCTCATGGAAAGCAGAAACCCCCTCTTAACCTCCCCACCCCCCTATAGACATGACATTGTGTAGTTTTCTACACATCAGACAGATCATTTTTATGTGCACCAGTTATTAAATTAAGAGCATGAATTACTAAGACATACAAATCATTTTTTTTTCTTTTCTCCACCACAGGGTCCGTCATTTTCTATAAATTAGTATGTGTGACTACAGTAGTCGTCTTGGGCGGTGCCAAGCGCCGAGCGGAGCCGCGGTGCCGCTGCAAAATAGCCTTAGGAAGGAACTTGTTTTGGTGGAACATGTGTATGTTCAAAGGTTGTTTTGGTAGTGCAACGGAAAACTCAGATTCTACAGATAGTCTAGCCATCTGTCTGGATTTACCCTGCAGATATCAGATTTGGTGGAACATTTAGATATCAGATTTGGTGGAACATTTGCACCCCTCAAAAGAGAATGCCACAAACAATACTAAATGAAGTTAACTGTTCACACAATACAGTAACGTGAGCTATTTAAATTAACTGATACATGGTTAAACGTAATTTGCTCTTACCAGTGTATCGCCGTGCGTATTTTGTCCATAGCAAACCCCCACCAATCGGTCCCACAACGTCCCAGTTAGAGAGTTGTAAATCTTTACAATCGTTCCCCGAAAGAACTGAGCAGGCCTGCCTTATTGCATGAAAAAATATTTTTGTTGTTGTTGCCCTTTTTCAATTTGTAGCTTGTTGTTTCCCAAAGCGATTGGATTTTGAGAACGGCAAAACACAGAGAGCAGAAGGTGAGGGACATCCGGCGCAATTATCCTGAAAATGTTGATCCAGAATACTTAAGGTTATAATATAAAAGTTCAAATAACTGTCTGTGTGTTGGCACCTGCCCAGTATGCCCGTGTTGTTGTCTGGTGGGCACGATCTGTTGATTGCAGACAGGAAAAGCAGCCTCCGCCAATAATGACAAAAAACCTGTTTAGAGTGGCAGGTTCAAATGCACTGAATGACCATTGTGGAAAAAAAATCTAAAATCAGTATCAAAAAATATATATAACTTAGACCTCCTGCATCATTTTCATTTCACTGGATTTTGTGACGCTCAGAAGAAGTTAAAGGACAAATCCGGCGCAAATTAACCTAAAGGTTAATAACACATGGGTACGGAGTCCACCGTTCTCTGGGATATGTTTTCATGCTAATCGAGTGCGACCAGTTTTATCGCAAACCGCTAATTAGCTTATAAAGCTAATCGTTGGGGCACGGGTAAAGTAAAAAGAAATCTCTATTTCTATACCACTAACAAGGCTCAAAATAGCACCACACTTCCACGGTAGCATAATGAGGGTCCCTACATGTAAATCGAAGCATTGAGAACTGTGTACAGACAGTTTATTAAACAGATAGTTTATAAAGACTGTGCCGGTCACGTATACAGGCGGGCGTCATCTTGGGAAAACAGTCACGACCAATCGAACGACGAACACCGTGCTTGAGCTGTTACTGGTTACTGGTTGCACGGCGTTCGTCATATCCCAGAGAACGGTCGACTCGGTACACACGTGTTATTAACACCTAGGTTCATTTTGCTGCCGGATTTGTCCTTTAGCGGCAAAAGTTCAACCAAGATGAAAAACTCATGCTTAGTACGTGCATGGAATTTAATGCTTTAAAATCCAAACTTCCTACAAAAAGTGCATATGATCACATGTTGTCATGCAGAATATCATCACTCCATAAATACTTCAACAAAATACTTATAAATGAATCAATATCAACATCTTGGACCTCACTTGCCATATGGCTGTAAGTCAAACATAATTCCAGGGTTCTTCAAGCTGCAACCGCGATACCTGATCTTAACTTGAAAGCTGCCACTGAAAATGTGTCAGTCCACAGATTACAGATGATACATGATGGCGTGTTTGTGTTCGAGGGTTTCCTCCTCTTCTTTCTCTCTAATACTGTCTTCATGGGGCCTCTGATGTCCACCATCCTCCCAGTACTTCCAATGAATTATCCAGTCCAGCTGTGTTGATTTGTCAGCAGCGAGACAGAAGGACCTGAAGCACCTGTATGTTTCTCAGCTATTTCTCGCAAGCTCTTGTCACGCACTCTGTCTTCTCATTCGCTCGCTCCTTTACTGAGCCAAGATTCTATCAACCGATGGACCATAAAACATTAATGTTCTCCATTTGCAGGGTATTGCACTATTGTTTCCAAGGTTTCTGCTTTTTAAGGGAAACAGAACTACATTTGAGAAAGATGACTGTGAAAAAGACACAACTTCTACAAATCAAACTAAAAATACAACTTAAGGTCAATGCACAGATGTGAATGAGTGTGCATACTCCCTGCAGGTGAAACCCATATCACTGGGCATACGCACGCTCTTCATACAGTGATCTGAACCAGTACTTCCGTTATTCATTTCAATCATCCCATGTACTAGAATTACTGTCCTGTTTTCTTTGCAAACTTGTTGGCCTGTAAAGCTCTGTTGGGAAGACATACTGTGACTTAAAGCTCTAGTTAGCTACATGTTAATGAATTAAACATGTGTCTATATCTGCGAAGAGTTTCAGAGATGGAGACAAAAAAAATAATGTTTCGCCTTCTGCTAACCGTAGCCTTAAGCTTTGGCTACAGTTAGCAGAAAACTAAACTATTAAAGAGATGGAGAGAAAATGTTGTTAATAGTTTGCCAGATATCGTGAGAGTTTGGTCCTGAGACCAAAATAAGTTTTGAACAAAGTTTATTTTCTCCTGATGTGTCTTAAAATTGCCATTTTAGTGTTAGAATGTTCTGGAGATATGTGGCTTGTGATCAACAGGTCCAGTATTTACAAGGGTGACTATGGGGCGAAAGAATAGCTCATAGTCTGTGTTCACGTTCACTTCTCCCATTGGAATCAATACACTCAGGACCTGCCGCTAGTCTACTAAAGAGGCATGGCAGTGTCGGAGCCCACATAACGCAGGTATAGGAAATTACACTGAGTTTGGGTATCTCGGTTCTAAACCGTCTATGCCTAAGCAGTGGGGTTTAGCCGCAGCCATGATCCTTTTGCAGTGTAGACAGCGGTTGCCAATGCTGGAATAATGCTTTCTGAAGGATTTTCCACCACTGAATCAGACTTTCACCATCTGAAGGGACGTGCATTTGTAGAACAGCCAATAGGAATGCTCTCTCTTTAAAAATGACCTGTGATTGGCTAAAGACTCTCGTCACGGGCTACATTTTCTAAAGCCTAAAAAACAGAGCCAGGAGGAGGTGCAGAAGTCTATTTTTATCTCAGACTACTTGAACCACAACATGCTAAAAGGATTTTATCAATTTTTTTGCCAAATGACAGCTAAAAAAAAAAAAAAAAACTACCTCAGCTTTAACAACATGCCCTGCCCTGTCTGGTTGAAAATGTAAAGTCTCTTGTCAGTGTGGTCATAACTGTGGTATGTAGCACCTTTAGCCACGCCCAACAGTGATGTCATAGTGTACTGGCATGCCCTGGAGTACACCCATAGACTGTTAATATTACTGTAATGGACAAAGCATCCGGTTCAGTACTGCAAATGCGGAATTGTCTTAAACCTGCATTCTATCTGAATTCCAGCAGGGGGCGACACGTGTGGTTGCAAAAGGAGGTCGGTTTCTGTAGAAGTCTATGAGAAAGTGACCCACTTCTCACTTGATTTATTACCTCAGCAAACATTTTCATAATGAGTTTGTGGTCTCAATCGCTAGTTTTAAGTCTTCGGCAATACAGAATGATGTTCATTTTTTTTAATTATGGTCTCGTTAACTTTAAAATCGACGATAAGGTTTTAGGGCGCAGCTATGATGTCATTGACAGTCCGCAGCCTGTCTTATATGTAATATAGCTATTGGACAAAGATATATTTAAAACCTAGCAAAGCTAAATCTTACCTCGAATTATGTAGGCTAGCTTTCAGCAGCAGTTGTGTGTAAGTGTGTAACGTAACGTAGAGTGTAAGCAGCGTTGCCAACTCTCAGCTAACGTCACAGTCAGATACCGCCCAACAGTCTATGGCTCCCCCCTCACGTCTAAAATTGTCACATCTGCAACCAGGATGGCTGCGCCCCTAACGGCAAACTCGACGACTCATAGCAGATCTCCACAAACCAATGGGTGACGTCACACATGCTCTGTCCATTAATATTATACAGTCAGTGAGAACACCTCTACATCACTGCAGCAATTTAACAAGTTAAACCACTGGAGGTCAGCAAATGCAAGTTTTCAACTGGTATTATTGATATTTCATTCTTGACAATAGAAATGGTAATTTAACCAAATAAATCTTTTGTCTTCTTCAGCACATGGCGTTTACTCAGTTGTCATCACATGACCTAAGTATGGAACTTGGTCACATGATGAACAGACTGTTGTATATCCGTCTCTGCTGTCGGACGTGAATGGCCTCGATTTTTCTGCGGCTGTCCAATGGCTCCCACTTGATGGCAGTCGAATCGCAAGATGCGAATGAAAACTCTGAAAAAAGCTTGTAAATAGAGTTTTTTTCCCCTAAAAACTAATGCTGCTGTGTTGAAATCATAGACTGTATATAAATATAGATAGATGATGTGTCTCCACTCATGGCCAAACAAGCCCTTGAAAAGGCGATGGCAAATTACATGAGTCAGCTGTAAAAATGAATCCACCCATGTGCCTAAAGCCAACTTTATAATTGGATCAATCTCTGATTTTATGAAGGTTAAAAACCTAATAATCAAAATCTGATTATTATCATTATGTAGAAATGACACAAAGCATTAGGTCACTGTGTGGGACATTTCTGTACCACGCAGAGTTTACGGTACATCCATCCCAATTAAAATGTTTTTAAACAATATCTAGTTGACATTTCTTCAGCATACCTTTTGTACCCTGAAAAGCCAGAGAAGAGCTCATATGACGAGACAAACTGCTGGTTTGTAAGCTAATCAGGTATCATAACGTGTGCATAGTTCACAAGCAATTACATAAAGGCAAGATCTATATCCTTTTAATAAAAATTCTCCTGACAGTTTCTCTAGATTGGTGATCACGTCCAAACAACTGTCAGCTCTGCCTGCTTCAACAGGTTACCCTTTGTTTCATAAATATCGATGTTACTCATGCCCATGCCCATGGGCACTGCAGCAAGGACTGAGTCTATACACACACACCCCCACACAGGTTTGTGGCACTATCTTTGTGGGGATCCGTCATTGACATAATGCATTCCCTAGCCCCTTACCCTAAGCTTAACTATCACAACTAAATGCCTAACCTTAACCTTTACCCTCACCCTAACCATAACCTAATTCTAACCCTAATCCTAAAACCAAGTCTTAACCCTCAAACAGACCTTTAACCTTGTGGGGTCCAGCATTTTTGGCCCCACAAAGCTGTTTGGACTCCACAAGTATACTGGACACCCGTTTTTTGGAACACACACACACACACACACACACACACACACACACACACACACACACACACACACACACACACACACACACACACACACACACCTGTGTGCTGCATCAGGTACACCGTTATTGAATTTTAAAATGTGCAAGACGGAGTTTCTGACAGTCTACTTTACAGGATCAATGATAAGTTAGAAACAAAGTACTGCTAACTTATCATTGATTTTGCTGTAGTGGACTAACATGCCTGCTCGGAGGAATGCTTAAAAAATGCAGACCGATTTCTTGGCCTGTAAGTAAGTAAACTTTATTTATATAGCACCTATCACAGATAGAATCACAAAGTGCTTTACATGCAGCAAGTTTAACAATTTAAAAAAACACCATACAAAACATGGTAGTTCAGTCAACTGAAAGCTTGTCTGAATAGCAGTGTCTTGAGCTGTGTTTTAAAAGAAACAATAGAATCGGCCACACGCAGCGACAGGGGCAGGGCGTCCCACAATTTAGGAGCAACTGCCTGAAAGGAGCGATCTCCCCGAGTTTTAAGGCGGGTTTTAGGGACCATCAGAAGATTTTGACCTGAGGAACAAAGAGTGCGGAAAGAAGAGTAAAGGGTCAACATGTCTGCGTTGTATTGAGGCGTTTGTCCATTGTGTCTTTATTTCACACAAGGAATTGGGAGTAAAAATAAAATCAGTTTCTTATTTTTTATTTATTCATATTAGTTATATTAATATATTCTTTTCCCTTAAGGTTTACGGTCCTCTAGAAAGGAGAAATTGTTTACTGTCGTCTTCTAGCATGAAGAAACAGATCCAAGTGATAATTTGTTGCCTTATCTGCTCCTTTTGAAAAAACAAACAAACATCTGTATACTTTTTGGTATTGGTCAAAAATCTAATAAATATAACAACCTTTAAGCAGAGCTTAAAGGTTGTTATATTCATTCATAATGTTGGAAATAGACAAAATAAAAACTCAAGAGAACTCAACTCCACTTACTAGCTTTTTCTGGAGCTTTCCACATTTTGTGGTAAAGTCTCAAAGATGAGGTGAAATTGAATACAACAAGCTGCGCTCTCAGTTTCACAATATCAAGGGCTTGATTTGCTGTGTGAAATGAATCAAATGTATACATTCTTAAAGAAGTGAGCATGATCTGATGCCTGATGGCCACAGAAAAAAGAAGAAAAAAAACCTGTTGAACCTAATGTAACCTGCAACATCAGGAATACATAAACGATTCAATCCAGGTAAGATCTGCCATTTAGCTGCAGGCAGAGAAACATGGGGCAGAGAGAGAGAGAGAGAGAGAGAGAGAGAGAGAGAGAGAGAGAGAGAGAGAGAGAGAGAGAGAGAGAGAGAGAGAGAGGACGAGCAGGAGAGAGAAAAATCAGATCTACCAGATCAGACATTCCAACATAAATCAGCCGACAAGCCAACACAAAGTAGAGCGAAGGTGAGGCAGTGTTGCTCTGTGCACGATTTATGCCAGCCTCTCCATCACACACACACACACACACACACACACACACACACACACACACACACACACACACACACACACACACACTTTAATTTCCATGGAGGACGTAATAAAATAATTTTTTTTCTTGCGTCAATGTCACAGTTGTAAGTCATGAATTCAGTTCAGATAACCATTTCATTATGTATTGTTGGATCCTCTAACAATACAGGAGAGCTCCACATAACCAGTATCTGGTAACATGCAGTAGTAGTGGTCGATATGGATCCAATCCTCTATCATGGGATTAGCAATTACAATGGCTATAGTATGAAACATGATTTTTTATTTTTTTTAAAAAGGTACCACATCAGGTTGATAAAAGAAAATCATATACAATTCAATATTACCATGAAGTACACCTGCTCACTGTTTTTGCAACATTGCCCATAATGGCCAGAATGGACACTTCTGACAGTTGACACATTTACATTGTCTGACAGTATACTGTATACCCAATTGCCAAACCCAACCTAACCCTATACTTATATCTAGACCTGGCTCTAGGCATTCTAGGGCCAGGGGGCTCAGTAAGGGGGAAAAGTCAAAAGATCAAGGTTTTTTCCCCCCAATCTAATGCTTCATCTAAACTTGTATATCTGTAGCCCATATAATTTATTATAGTATTATATTGTTTGAATAAAAAGCACAGTAAAGTGAGAAAATATTTTTGCTGAATTGCAGGAAAATGTGTTTCCGGTTCCCTTTGTTAGCTAGCCATAACAGTTACACTTAAGTACCACTTTTCAGGGATGCTTTCGGGTGCAGCAAAGTGAAAAAAAAGTTTCTCTCAGGCCCTTCAAATAAGCCTAAATTAGATGCATTAAAATACCGATAAACAAATTAGCATTATAATCATGTGGCACTCTTATTTATTGACCAAATAAATTATCCATTTGGAGGGGGCCTAAAAAACTAGTGTAATCTTAGCATTTTATCCGGCTATGCTTATATATGCGGATGACTCTACTTTGTTCTGTGCTTTACAAACATTAGTAGAGATGAATTACATACCATCACTGGGTGGAAATGAACAAATTATTACTGAACATTGCCAAAACTGAATATAATTTATTTGGCAGTAGGAATGTCCGTGCTCTTCCTGGGAATGCAAACAAAGAATACATTAAATTAAAATGCACAAATGAAGCATAATGAATACATTAAACAAGAATGTAAATCATCAAAGCTGCTGCTGATTGTGCTTACACAAGCACACTAAAGGTTATGACTTTGAGTGCAATATAAGGCCTTTCATTATGTCATTAAAACAACTAAATTCTGTAAATACTTTAATTGTTGTAATCAAATTAAATTATTCAATTAAAATAATGAAAGGCTCTGCACACCCACACAGTGGTTTCACCTACAGTATTTGCTGATTCAAGCTCTATTTCCATAAAGTTGCCAAACTATGTACTAATAAGAATGATAAATATGCAAGTTGCTCCGTCTTAGGTGAAACAAAATGAACATTAAGGTGAAGGAAATGTCAATCACGCCCACGTAGCCCTGAGAAGAGGTCTACATCAGACAACATCGTTATTAATCATGCAATAATGCCAAACATTCTCTTCTCAACCAGTGGCTTTATTGTGTTTTATATCATTGTAAATATTTGGGTTTTAAGATGTAGAAGGAATATTACCTTTGTTATGGAAAATTATGATGGACACTATTTTCTAGACTAAAGATGAATATTTGAAAAGGGAAATAACCAACAAAATAATAGAAAATAATCTTTAGTTGCATCCCATAGTGAATTTCTGAAGCTGAAGCTTCTCACTCTCTAACAGCTCTCTAAGTCTGGTTCCTCTCATTGACCGACCTGGAAAATCTCCATCCATCTCTTGTTTGAACAGAGATTGAACAGGTGTTTAAAATAAATATCGTAACACACAGGCAACTCATGTTCAAGTTATTTTCACCTTAACCTGCAGTGACGTGTTATTCTATTATAAATAATCCTTTAATAATAGCTCGAAGTTAGACATGATCCACACTTAAATCCATGAGTGGACACTGCCAGCACAAATCCCGTTCTTCACCTGCACTTGTACTTGCACGTGTTTTTGCTGCTGTCAATCACAGATAAGCGCAAGCAATTTGTTTGGATATCCATTTGGATACCAATGAAAAGATTTATTTTCTAGGCTTCTGACAAAGAATTTCAGAATTAAACCCTCCTTTGTGTATTTTGTTAGGGGGTGTCAGCAGATATGAAGGTGTTTCGGGAAAACCAAGCTGAGGCCATTTGGCTTTTTGTTTTGTGCAGCAGTGTATCAGTATTTTTTTTTTTTTAACTAATTAGGAAACTTTTGAGTATAAAAAATTAACTTGACAGAACAACACAATACTGACCCTTAAGGGTTGTCCCCAGTTGTTTTTAATTGATGTGTTACAGTGTGTGATTTAGGCCACGTCCACACGTACCAAAACAATCGTTTTTTTCAACAGTGTAAAAAAAACGGATCCATTTGAAAAAGACTCAACACGCTACTTCATATTCCAGGCCTATAGGTGGTGCCGTTTCTGCTACAGACATCCACCAAAAATGGAGAAGCGCATAGGCTAGTCTCCAGTCACTCCCGATCATAACATGATAGACTATAATAACTTTCACCAAAGACAAGACAACACTAACATGTAGTTGAACAAAAACTTTATTTCCATTGCCTTCAACCTTTTCTTCCGCCCCCCCTCACGCAACACACACTCACATTCCAGAGACGGCTGATGGAGTCTGTCTCTGTGCTTGGTCCGGTTCCGTTGGTTGACTTCAGAAAGATTTTTGCTGATATAGGCTCACATAACGAGCCGGATTGGGTGGCGCATGGCGCACCGCCATCAGTCCATGAGGCACAGTCTGCGATTACTCCACATTTTAATTGTGAAATTTGTGACTAAATTCTGAATCTGCAACGTTCTCTGTCAATGTCATAGTAGCCATACAATTTATATACACATGCAAATGCAAGCTCTGGTTAATACGTGTTATATAGATTTTTTTTTTTTTCATCAATTTCTTTAACTTTCATTATTTTATTTTGCCAATCTCCATTTACTGGAGTCTTAAAATGGCCACATGTTGTGTCCTGTGGTAAATTGAAACGTATATAAACGCTATAATATGTCATAAAATATTGGTTGGTAATGACCAATGACTGTAAAAGAATACAGCAATGTTTATATTAAAATAAAATATACAGTTTTATATAGGCCTACATTCTATGGTAATGCCCTTGTTTAAAAGGTAACTTAAATGATGTATGGTATTGCATTGTGTTATCTCTCAGTTGAATGTTAAAGGAAGTTACAGTAAACCAATAGAGCTTTTATTGTGACGGGTAAACGGAAGTGGAAAAAAATCCGGTAAGAAGTGATTACTCGTAGACGTTAGTAAAAGAAAAAAAGAAAAAAAAATGACAAGACGCTATTCTCAGTAGCCTACACGAAGTTATAACAATGTATCGATTATTTTATATCAGTTAAAACAAACGCACCTTTATTTTTTCCAGGCACATCCTTTCCTCCATAAACATTCATGTTGTCATATAAATAAATAGCTTTCCTCCACCTCCTCCCCTCGCTGATCTGTCCCTGTCTGATGACGTAGCCTAGCCGGTGTTTACCATAGCGGCTATCTGTTAGCTAATTGAAAGAAAATGTGGGTTTTATAGCTGCAAGAACAGTCATAGTTTCCGTAGAAAGTCAAAATATTTCTTTCATAATGAATAATAGAACATCGTATTTTTATGACCCAGACGTGGGCAACTTTCATTATGGTGAGTTTGGTTATCGTAGTGAACAGGCCTACGAAGATAAATGGTGCTAATGCAAGTTAGCTACGTGCTAATAACTTCAGGGATGTGCATTTATATGCACTCTTCAGGATTTCACGCTCTGTATGTGCACTTGGAGGTCTGTTATGCAGGTTTTCACTATAGCACAATTACATATTTAGTGCTACGTTTTGTACAAATTCGAAACCATGTGGTTTGCTTAGCTAGTTAACGTTAGGTTACACGTTATCCATCATTTATTACAATGTGTCACTGTACGTCTGTCTGAGATGTCTACCTAGTTCATACAGTAACTCTAACGCTTTGAAATGGTCAGTTTGTAGCCATTACAGATTGACTTACAATAGGGAGGATTATATGTAACGTGAGACAGTTGAAGTAAAAATAATATCGCACCTTGTGTCATTTCCCGACAGTATGCACCGTAACCGCGACGATACCTGCTTTGGAACTTAAAACGTAAATGCTCTTAGGATAAAAATACACAAAACATCACAGCTGAAGGTGATTTAAAATATGGAAAACTACATGCACACACGCACGTGTGTTATTGCATGTTCTCTTGATACAGAATCTGAACATTATCCATAAAGGGAAGAGCCTGACAGATATTTTGTACATTTGTTTCAGGTGTAACAAATAACAACCCAGTGCTTCTGTCAGTGGTGATTTAACCACAGTAATACACGAGTCTGCTCAGTGTGCTTATGAAATACAGATGACTTATTTCAACATTGGGTGTGATTGAAGTCACCAATACATTATGAATGTGAATCTGTGCTGAACTATCTGTCTCTGCCAGGTGCTGGCCACCCCATGAAGCCTCACCGTTTGTCTCTGACTCACAGTCTGGTGTTGCACTATGGACTCTACAAGAAAATGATGGTGAGCTGCAGTAACGTTAAGGAGAGACGGGGTTACCATTACAGAGTCAGAGCCTGCTGATGCTTCTCTCGCTGAAATACCATCTGCTCGCTCTTTCAGTTCCAAATGAGAAACACTAAAATCTGTACTACTTTTTATTTTTTTATTTTTTTAAATCAGGTGTTCAAGCCATACAAAGCATCTCAGCACGACATGTGTCGGTTCCACTCTGAAGACTACATCGACTTCCTACAGAAGGTCAGCCCCAATAACATGCAGGGCTTCACCAAGAGCCTCAACACATTCAATGTTGGAGATGACTGGTGAGTATTACTCTTATTCATCAAAATGGTTTGTTTTGTAGCATACAAATGGTCAGTGTAACACTTATCAGTTCAATTCTCTAAGTACAAACGGACATTTGGAAAAACAAAAATGGGTTAAAATATCCAATTTTTAATTTTTTTTCCACCTTGACAAATTAAAAAAATTGGATCTCTAACCTGTTTTTCCAATTTGTATTGGTAATCTCTTCCTCTGCTTTGTGGAATATGCAGGTCATTAACTGCATATGGACCAAAAAAACCCCAAAACTGATGGTTTCGAGTGGGGGGGGAGGGGAGAATATCATTGCAGTATTGAATAATTGGAGCCCATACGCAATTTTGTAATTTTCTAAATTTCTGATCCTCTGAATAAAAACAGAAAATTGGAAAAACAGTTTAAAGATCCATTTTTTTTTAATTTGGATATTGGAACCCATTTTTTCTGTTTTTCCAAATGTCAGTTTGTGCTTAGAAAATTGAACTGATAAGCGTTACACTGACCACAAATCCCCATGGTTTCATAGCCAAATATTAGGCTGTTTATTTCCATTGTAACCATGTGACATTTTAATATCTCAAATATCATTTCAAGCAATGCTATTGCTCTTATTGCTACACTAAAAACAGGATCAGTCAACAGCTTAACCCCTTAGCATTCTGCCCACTTTTTTTCTAGAGGGTAAGGGGAGAGGGATGGGGGGTGTTTAGCGGGTGAAAGCAGGTCAACCATAGAGATCATATAGAAGTGGTATACGGCATTTGAAAGCTGGGAAACTACGGATTCATTTGAGATGCAGGTCAGCACTGTGTGTCACGTTTTTCTAGTCATAGATCAGACATAAAAAATAATTTAAATGTCACATTTAGACACCAAGGCCTTAAGGAACAACATAGACAAATCTGTGCTGTGACTTAGTATCAAAACCTTTTTGAAATTTGGAGATTTCTGCAAGAATTGCATCTTTCTGCGATTGGATGGCGAGCACTTCTGTTCTGGAAATGACTAGAAATCCCTTTATTGTCATACATCCTCTGAATGCCCTCGGTCTCTAGTTTGTTGTGTGTAGACTATGAGGCTGTGGTTATCCTAGACAGCCTGCTACAGCCTCTAATAATTAAACAAAAAAAATGTGGCCGGGCAAAAGGGGCAGATTGGCAAAGGGGTTAAAAGCCTTATCATCCCTGATAGGCAGATTGACACTCGCTGTTATAAGAGGACTGACTAAACCATAACTAAAATATTTTGTGCCTGTGTTTTTGTCAGTCCTGTGTTTCCAGGTCTTTTTGAGTTTTGCTCAAGATACACAGGAGCCTCCTTACAGGGAGCTACGCAGCTCAACCACAAGGTAAGACACACAGGCAAACATACACCTACACCCAACCTGCCACAGTGGGAATCAGCGGTCTGTGGCATTTAAGCAGTACCCACCGTCACAAGCATCACATAAACTGATTTTACTAGAGTTTTCTCATTATTTCAGTTGCGGCCGTGTTGGCTTTCTGTCCTGCTCTGAGGCCGATGATTAGAGATGAACGTGTGTGTAGCAGTTGATGCCTAAACTGCTGGCCGTCACTCAGACAGTGTTGACACGGCTGCAGCACTGCTGGTAGACTGGTCAGGACTACAGAGTCATGGCGATGGTGTGTTATTTAATTGATACGTTGTTGTTGTTGTTTTTTTAGATCTGTGACATTGCTATCAACTGGGCCGGAGGTTTGCATCATGCCAAGAAATTTGAGGTCAGAACAGAGTATATGGTTGTCATCCCTTTCTGCTAAACTCATTATATTTAGCTGTGAATAGCTTAAATAATAAAATGATTTCTGTGTTTGCAGGCATCTGGGTTTTGTTACGTCAATGACATAGTCATCAGTATACTGGAGCTGCTCAAGTAAGAGGACACTGTTTCATAACATTCATCAAGTGTTCGCTGTGTCACTTCCTCTCTTCGTGCGCGTGTGTGTGCGTGTGTGTGTGTGTGTGTGTGTGTGTGTGTGTGTGTGTGTGTGTGTGTGTGTTTTTTTTTAATTTTTTTTTTTTTTAGATACCACCCTAGGGTTTTGTACATCGACATAGACATTCACCACGGTGACGGCGTACAGGAAGCCTTTTACCTGACTGACCGCGTCATGACTGTGTCCTTCCACAAATACGGGAACTACTTTTTTCCAGGAACAGGTACGCACGCGCTGCTTGTTGGGCCTTTGTAAAGTAAAGTGTGGTCTAGACCTACTCTACCTGTAAAGTGTCCTGAGATAACGCCTGTTGTGATTTTACGCTATAAATAAAACTGAATTGAATTAATTCAGTTGGCGTGCGTTTGCAGGTGACATGTATGAGGTCGGAGCAGAGAGCGGCCGGTACTACTGCCTCAATGTTCCCCTCAGAGACGGCATCGATGACCAGAGTGAGTTCTCTTCCTGCACAGATTTCATTATTGAAATGTAACACCTATTGTATAAAACACAGAGCTCAGACAGACTC
Organism: Zingel zingel; assembly: GCA_023566125.1. NCBI lineage: Eukaryota > Metazoa > Chordata > Actinopteri > Perciformes > Percidae > Zingel > Zingel zingel. Next base: position 4,490,635 of record CM042323.1, read on the forward strand.
CTCATGAAGCGGTGCATGTATGACACGTCAATTCGTATGCCATTATTGGCGTGTTACCAAGACGTGTGTATCAACGTCGTTTGGCCTCCATTGACTTACATTACCTTGCGATTGAATTTGAATTGACGCCGTAGCGAGTAGTATGACAGGCCGAAAATCTGCATAGGGAGGTTGGTCGGGGTGGCGGATGGGTAAAACGCATCAGTCGATTTCTTCTTTTACTAAACCCAACCCGTCCGCTGTATAGAGCGCTCAAAATGCGTGCAGATAACACGCCACTTGGCTTTAGAAAGTGGGCGTTTATGTTTACGTGATAACACGGCACTTGTAGAAAGTGGCGTGTATGTTTACGTCCGCAGTATACAGCGTAGACATACACGCGGATAGCTCAAAATGCGTACAGATAACACGCCACTTGGCTTAAGAAAGTGGGCGTGTATGTTTACGCAAAGTCATGATGTCACGTTGGCTCAGAAGATTCAAACTGCTGTGAACTTAATCATCATCGGAGCCCTAGCCAACATCTGTATGCGTGTGTTTCAGGCTACCGGCAGCTGTTCCAGCCAGTTATTAAACAGGTGGTGGATTTCTACCAGCCGACCTGCATCGTTCTACAGGTCAGTGTGGAACTCGGGAGTATCTAATGCTCGGATTCATCTGTTTAATTAAAGTCATCGCAGCTAATGGATCATTTAGTCTGTGTTTGAGGAAATGACTGATTGTCTTAGTGGGATGAGGGCCAAATGAAGTAAACATATTTATAAAATTAGATTATATGGCTAAGATTATACATACAGTGCAAAGCATAAGTGAATACACCCATGCTAAAGTTGACTAAAAAGAGGAATTGGCATGGTTTTATTTCAGTTAGCCTAATAGCTGGTTTGATTTGCATTGAGAGATGATTTTATGGAAAGTACCCCATGCCAGTCGTGAGATATGATGAAGGGGATGTGATGATGTGGGGCTATTTGAATTCCAAAGGCCAAGGGAACTTAAAACTTAAAAATCTGCCTGCCTCTATGTGAATTTAACATAGGGGTGTACTTTCTTATGCCCCCTGTATTTTAAGGAACAACATTTATTTATTTACAATACATTATTCGTTCACAAAGAAAATTGGTGTCCTTTTTAAAAGGTTGGATTTTTCACATTTTTTTAAATTAAAGGCATTAAGAGAAATTGCCAAAAGATGATTTTCTTTTTAGTCAACTTTAGCATGGGTGTATTCACTTATGCTGAGCACTAAGATTGAGATTGAGCACTGTAGATTATAGGGCTGCATGCAATCGTAGGTGATGAGGTATGTAAAGCCTGTGTGTTATTCTCTTCCAGTGTGGAGCAGATTCTCTGGGCTGCGACAGACTGGGCTGCTTCAACCTCAGTATACGCGGACATGGGTGAGACGGACTTACTTGAAAGTGCCCATATTATGAAAAAAAACCCCATTTGGGGTGTTATTTTGTGTCTCTGGTGCTTCCACACGCATACAAACTTTGAAAAAAAAAAACACCCATGCTGTTTTGAGTGAGATACGGTTTCTGAACTTGTCCTGCCTTCAGTCTCTGGGTGAGCTGCAAAATCTGCACGGCTTTCTAAGTAACTAGCCGAGACGAGGAGCCTAGGGGGCTAAACGTTAGCTAGCTTGTTCTCAATGGCAAAACACTGCTACAACACACAAGTTCTCCCTAATCTATAAAATAAATTGTATAGAACTACTTCCATGTCCCTGTGCAGGTATTCCATGCAAAGTTGGAAGTGCGCCCTTGTTTAGAAGAAGTCTCCTGCCTTGTACAGGCCGAAGTTGTAGAAACAGCTAGCTAGCTCATGTAATCCTTGCCTAGCTACTGCGCATGTGCGACTGACAAAGATGTTACAAAAGTTGAGAGGTCTCACTCTGTAGCTAAAACAGAGACCTGACACAGGGTGAAAAGAGGAGCTGCAGCAATGTGCAGTACAACAAAAATATGGTGTTTTTTGAAAATTAAATCATGTAAACCTTTTCTGATAAAATCTCAAATTACAATTATGAACCTGAAAATGAGCATAATATGGCCACTTTAAATCACTGCTCCCTGGTTAAAGTGAACACTGTCATTTGGAAGCTGTCAAGCAGCTCCTGGGTCAGATTTGCAAAACTGCAAATGAGATGAAACGGTGATATACAAACGTGCAAAATGGGTTAAAGTAACAGCACAACCTCATGTTCATCAAAGGGGGAATATAAACAAAACACAGAACTAAAAGAAGCTGAAGCCGTAGAAACACTAGAAATATTTTTCTCAAATATTAAAAAAAGGCTATAAATAAGTGCAGGAAGGCTTATATACTGTATGTCTTTGGGCTGGAGTTAGTATTTTTTTTTTTTGTTTTTCTCTGATTACCAAACTACTATGCAGTCTTTTTCTGCTGCCAAAGCAAGTACCTAATGTCTGACCGAAATGTTGCATTTATAATTATCCGTTTGTGGATTATTGTTCTAATATTAGTTTATTAGGATCTCCATTAGCTGCAGAATTACATTCCTATATCATAACCAAAACATTACAGGAACAAAACAAAACAAATTTAGACAACAGAGGGTAAACTTTTAACTTCCAATCATCACAAGATCACTATTTGTTATTCTGAGCTGCAGGGATGGAATTAGAGGTTAAGTGTCGACACAGTCAGGAATCGCTTTGGAAATGAAAGAAACTAATTAAAGTGCAGCTATAATAGTCATATGTATTTAGTGTATTTATCCTTCTTTTTGAAAACCACAGTGGACATTATATTGCTCTTAATTGACTCTTTTGTCTATGTGGGGCTTTGGTAGGAATAACGTTGGTTAAATGTGAGCCAGCTTGCTGATATTGGAGCTCAGAGTTAACCCAAAGAGAGCCTGCTCAAACCAAAATCATTCCTCTTTTCTCTCTCTGATTAATAGACTTATCAGCTATTTAATGTATTATGTGACCCGTGTTGTCTCTGTTGAAGGACAATTCTGGCGCAAAATTAACCTAGGGGTTAATAACGTGTACCGAGTCGACCGTTCTCTGGGATATGTTTTCATGCTAATCTAATGCATCTCTAGCTTGAAACAAGCTAGCGCAAACCGCTGATTAGCTTATACCGCTAGCCTTCGGGGCAGAGGGTAAATAGCTATTTCTACACCACTAACAAGGCTCAAAATAGCACCACACTTGCACGGTAGCATAATGAGGGTCCCTCTTTGTAAGTGTACAGACAGTTTATGAAAAAGAGATTATAAAGACAGTAGCGTCTTCATGTATACATGTGGGCACCATCTTGGGAAAAGTCATGACCAGTCGAACGCCGTGCAACCAGTAACCAGTAACATAGCTCAAACGCAGCGTTTGTCGTTCGACTGGTCATGACTTTGCACAAGATGGCGTCCGCATGTATACATGAAGACGCTACTGTCTTTATAATATCTTTTTAATAAACTGTCTGTACACTTACAAAGTTCTCAATGCTTCAGTTTCCTACGGTGCTATTTTGAGCCTTGTTAGTGGTATAAAATAGCGATTTAGCCTCTGCCCCAAAGGTTAGCGGTATAAGCTAATCAGCGGTTTGCGCTAGCTTGTTTCAAGCTAGAGACCCATTCGATTAGCATGAAAACATGTCCTAGAGAACGGTCGACTCAGTACACGTTATTAACCCCTAGGTTCACTTTGCGGCAGAAATGTCCTTCAACATTAAAGAGTTTTGACTCATTTTGACACTTTAATTTACAGTATATGCATCTACTTTATACACAGTGCCAGCATTACATCTAGTGATAGTATTATGGTACGCTAAGCTAACCTGGGCTCGTATAGCAAAGAAACACAGCTATTAAAAGGCTAGCAGCTCTTGAAGCTGATCTTGAAGCATGCAGTAGAGCTGAAGATTTGAAAATGGGGTCCTCAGGAATGTAGTTGACCTTGTAGTCGCCTGATTTTATTGCTTTAAAAAAAAAAAAAAATCTGACAGTGGTGACGAATATGTGAGACACATTTTGAGCAACCACAAAATAGTAGTAAATATTGTTCAAAACTCAGTGTTTGTAGTTGTTAATACATATTACAATGTACTCTTTCACGTGGTACAGATATACTTTTTTTAATCAAGTTGAAATGATTATCTCCTATCCGAGGACAACTGATTTTGTGTATATATATATATATATATATATATATATATATATATATATATATATATATATATATAGTAACATTAGCCTAGTAGGAATGACTTGTGCATGTGCGTATTAATTAGGGCTGCACGATATGAGGGAAATATGCGATAACGTTGAATATCGCAATATTACTTGCGATAAACGGATATTAAGTGTACTTTCAGTATTCTACTAAAATACAACAAAGTCCTTGTTGAATTATAAACAAATGAAAGGAAATCATGTCCAACGTTCCTCTACAAATTGAACAATGAATTGAATAGAAAAGGCACCACTTAAAACAAAGTGACAGGTACTGGTATTTTCTTGTAACCCTCATGTTGTCCTCCCGCCCACTACGCAACTTTTTGTTTTTCTCGGTCCAAATTAAAAAAAAAAAACTTTTCCTGCCGACGTTTTTGTCACTTTGTCGTCGTTTGTTACCTTTCTTATGCGCTTTAAAAAAAAAAAAAAAAAAAAAAAAGGGAAAAGCTTTTTTTTAAGCTTTTCCCTTCATTTTTGTCACTTTTTTCCAACATTCTTTTATAAAAGAAAAAAATCAAATGCTATAAAATTGAATAAAACACCCAAATTCAAAGAAAGTAGTGAACTGATCATTTATTTTACTTGTAAAGAGCGTCATATGGAACCATCCACGGTATTTTTTGGGACATTTTGGTTGATAGATGTAGAAACTTTTAGAAAATGGGTCAAATTTGACCCGAGGACAACAGGAGGGTTAACAAACTGAAAAATATCTCGCAGTGTCTTTCGCAATATGCCGCAGCCTTTGGCGATGCGTTTACAGCGCCCGTTGATTTCGCGATGCCGATAAAAGAACGCTAGCATATATATATATATATATATATATATATATATATATATATATATATATATATATTGTGCAGCCCTAGTGTTAACGTGGCTCTGCTTTGCTCTCTCTGTCTTTCAGCGAGTGTGTGGAGTTTGTTAAGAGTTTTAAGATTCCTCTGTTGGTGCTGGGAGGCGGAGGATACACGGTGAGGAACGTGGCGCGCTGCTGGTGAGTTTGGCTTCCTACACAAAAACGTGCCGTTATGGAGGCAACCTGTTCGGAGTAGGGTTGGGCATCGTTTTGATTTGAACAATTCTGATTCCAATTCTTCCTTTCGATTCCGAAAGGAAGAACTTATTTCACAGATAAGAGGAACATTTTATTTTGATTTAGTGGTGATTTACAGTTTCACCGGGCTTTTTCAACGTAAAATAAAGCCACACTTTAGAGCGCCGCTTACTGCGCTCCGTGGCTGCAACTCAACAAGCGCCTGGTAGTATGGTGGCCTCTACAGAAACCAAAACTTGCGCATGTTAAATTTGGAGCCAATGATCGGATTCCAAACGATTCCAATAAAGAATTGATTTCATTGGAATCGGAATTTTTGAAACTATTTCAAGTTGGAACCGGTTCTCGATGCCCAACCCTAGTTCGGAGATACTGGAGATATGAGCTTTGTAATAATAGCCGTTGTGTTGTGTTGTAGGACCTTTGAGACGTCTCTGTTATTGGATGAATCCATCAGTGATGAGCTGCCTTACAGCGGTGAGTTGGACCTTTAGTTTTTGGGATGATGTACCTGCGCTGCCCCTCAATGTCTTTGTCTTTTTGTGTGTGTGTGTGTGTGTGTGTGTGTGTGTGTGTGTGTGTGTGTGTGTGTGTGTGTGTGTGTGTGTGTGTGTGTGTGTGTGTGTGTGTGTGTGTGTGTGTGTGTGTGTGTGTGTGCGTGCATTCTGAGCATTTACAACCTTTAGCACCATCTATTGGAAGAGCAGTGATTTGACATTTTAAAGAAACGTCTGAGTGAGAATTCAATGGAAGTCCATTTTTTTTGACATAGCTCTGTCCCTCGTCATCCTCCTTGTTTCTGTCCTCTGCAGAGTACTTTGAGTACTTTGCTCCAGACTTCACGCTGCACCCTGATGTCAGCACCAGGATAGAAAACCAGAACTCCAGACAGGTGAGACATCGCTAATAATTACTGACTGACCTGAGACGCGCTAGCTGTATTTGAAAGTTCTGAACACAGAATGTAAATCTGATTCCCGTCTTCCACTGGAGCTGGGCGATATGGACAAAATATAGATATCGCGACATTTTTGACCAAATAGATCGATGTCGATATTGTGGCGATATTGAAGGGTTCACTATTGGTGCTTTCAAAAAATATTTATATGGTCTGTTACTGACTTGAAAGACAATGATCAAGTTGTTGGTGTGGCATGGGTTATTTCCATGGCGCCAATGCCCAATTCAGCTTTCTGATATTCTTGGACGATAGGAAACATTTGACACATTTTACCAAAACTCAAACTTGAATTTGTCACTAAAAAGTGACCGCAGAGTTGTAATGAAGTTGCTTGATATTGATATTTTATTTTTTGCACTTACTGTATATAATGTGCGATTTGACAATGAATGAGTCCTCAATTTAGGTCATCCTGTACGTCTCATCTAAGGCCGGGCGATACGGAGAAAATCAAATATCACAATATTTTGGACCAAATGCATCGATGTCGATATTGTGGCGATATTGTAGGGTTGACTATTGGTGCTTTCACAAATATTTACACAATGAGCGTTTTGATAAATAATCACCAATAATGTGGATACCATGGCAAATTATAAAACCGTAAGTAAGTCAGTAATGCAGCCTTTAAAACCAGGAAAAGACAACACTTGTGTCATATCACGATATCTAGCCTCATAAATCGATGTCGATATAATACCGATATATTGCCCAGCCCTATCTTCCACGTGTAACAGTTGTTTGTTGAGGGACAGGAAGATGATATAGTCCAATTGGGCATAAACCCGTCTCGTTTGTTCGTCTTTGTAACCGTGTGCGTGTCGTGTTGCAGTACTTGGAGCAGATCCGCCAGACGGTGTTCGAGAACTTGAAGATGTTGAACCACGCGCCCAGCGTCCAGATCCACGACGTTCCCTCCGACATGCTGAGCTACGAACGCACCGACGAGCCCGACCCCGACGAGAGGGGGGGCGAGGAAAACTACACCAGGTCAGTGCGCCTGCACGGGGCTAGGATGAGTGCCAGCAGAGGTGGAAAGAGTCCAAAAATGTTCTACTTTTTCCCCATCGACCATGCAACTTCTTATTTATTTTTTTTCAAATGAAAACATTTTTGGGTGACGTTTTTGTCACATTTCCAAAAAATGTCGTCACAAATTTCCGATGTCATTGTCAACGTTTTTTGTCGATTTTTCTGCACTTTTTTTTGACGTTTTTGTTGTTTTTCCAACATTTTTTGTCACTTTCTTCCAACGTTCTTTGATTTAATTTTTTTCCCCAAACACTATAAAATTGAATAACGCACCCACTCTTTACTTGTAAAGAGTAATTGTTGTATGGAACCATCCACGTTATGTTTTTGGACAATTTGGTCGAAAGAAAACCCAAATTATAAAATATAAAATGTAGAAACTTGTTGAAAATGGGTCAAATTTGACCCGAGGACAACTTGGATGAACTTTTACTTAAAGCTATAATGCGTAGTTTCTGTCGCCCCCACGAGGAATTCTAAGTAATGACGACAAAACTGTCTTCCGTGATCGAGCACGTGACCCCGCCACAGTAATTGTAATTTGTTAATTTCCACCGCTGAGTGCAACACATGCATTCAAATATATATTTAACTGCATGACTAAAATCTTTCAAATCTTCCTCACTTCCTCAGGCCGGAGGCAGCCAACGAGTTCTACGACGGTGACCACGACAACGACAAAGAGAGCGATGTCGAAATTTGACCCACGAGGGGTGAAAGCAGTGGAGCTTTTTTTTGGGGTTTTGTTTCCTCGCAGCATTCTGTCTGCGTCAGCTGCAGTCTGCAAACATCACGCCATCGCTGCAGATTGAACAGAAACGACATTTCTGACTGAAAAAGACTCTCAAGCTCTGCTCTTTTATTCCTCCGTAGGTTCTCTTTCTAAAAAAATGTTTTTAAAAATCCTCGGATCAGCCGTAACTCAGAACGGCCGTTTGGAGCCTCGTAGATAATGCCACTGAGCACAACTCCACACACAACTGTATTCCCGTTTCCATTCTGGGTCGTCCAGACTTGTGACAGACAGACAGGGTGAGCCCAAATGACTCCCATAATGCCAGGCACTGCAACATACGTCCAGTGTAATGTAAAAGATTACAGGATATGATTATCCGTCTTGTTTTTGAATTTACAAACGGTGTCAACTTCAGGGCACAGGTGTTGTGTACATGAACAGTCAAACATCTATATTTTTTTTGTACATTTTTTTTTTTTTTCTCCACTTGTAATCTTGTTTATCGTAGTAATGAAATGTATTTGACTTTTTGAAAGAGGAGAATGTCATCAAATATTTTAATCAAATGAATAGAACTTGTAAGCAACAATTTGGATTTGGGGACACAGGGAGCCTGGTTGACACCAGACCCTTCTCAGTTGTAACTGAGAGTGGGTCTGGGCAAGCTTCATTCACAGCACATTTCCAACGGACGGCGCTCAAAAGCCTCTGGCCGCAATCGGATAGTCCTTCAACCAATCAGACCAACGATCCGGGTGACTTCGGTGGCCGTCATGTTGAATGTAAATAAGAAGCTGCTCGCCATCGCTGTGCTATCGTCATCGTGTAAATCCTGCCTCAATGGTTGTGATTGGTGCCTCGACTTTTGGAAAAATTTGGAAATGGGATTGAGTGGGCTCTTCTGGCCAGACTGACTTACGGACACAGCCTAAGCAACGTATGTTTTCCCACACATAACGTGGCCTAAAGAATATTGTTTTGAGCATCCCAAATGTTTAACCCATGAGAGTAAAGAGCAGCTAGTTTGGAGCCCTGTGTGACAGAATTCGGGGTATTTGTGAAGCCACTCATTGGGAGGAAAAAAAAAAAACAGCTTCCCACCAGGTGTCATGAAAAAGAAATGAGGAGTTATTTCATCTTTCAAGACACGTGAGAATCTGTTTGAGTGCCTGCCACGATACATTAGTCACACATTAGCCAGTCCAGATGTTTAAAACCACGCCTAAACTGTCAGACAGAATCTCAAAAGGTACAAATTATTACAACCGCCATCTAAGTTCAACACTTTTCTTATTTTTTACAGTAGCTGTTAGAATGTGTTTTTTTTTTGTTGTTTTTTTCTTTTCTTTTTTTTTAACCCTAGCATTATTCACGTGCCTTACAGCTCTGAAAAGGCAAGCACTGTTGTAGAGCTGGGCACTTTGACGTCATTGATTTTGGATTTCTACAAGGGAACATCTGTAAATGAGGCAACTGGGCTTGAGCCGATCCAAACGGGAATTATTCTCCTGTCTTTTCATTCCTTTTTCTTCTCTCATCTGGATTCTCTGCTCATTACCGTGTATATAGACGCATATAAATGTGAGTGCGTGTGTGCGTAATGTAGAAGAGGACAACTGTGCTGATGAGGCTGGTAGTGAAATGTTTTGTACTGAAGCAGGCGTGTGGCTCACTGAGGAGTGCTGGTCCGTCACTGTGCTCATTACAGATGTACATCACTAGAACCGTTTGAAGCCACTGTAGAGTTACATTCTACCATCTGCCACCTCCAGTCCTATTTTAGCCAACAACTAGTTTAATGTGATTTTTGATAGTCTTTTGTTTTTAATAAAAAGTTGAATTGAATCAATGCATGTAGTATGAAAGTACTTTAAAGTGCTCATATTGTGCTCTTTTTCAGGTTCATAATTGTATTTAGAGGTTATATCAGAATTTTCAAAAAACACCATATTTTTGTTGTACTGCACATTGCTGCAGCTCCTCTTTTCACCCTGTGTATTGAGCTCTCTGTTTTAGCTACAGAGTGAGGCATCTCACTTCTGTACCATCTTTGTTGGGAGTCGCACATGCTCAGTAGCTAGGTAAGGACTACTAGCCAGTCAGAAGCAGAGTATGAGGATGTTCCACGCTAGCAGCTAGGCGAGCATTATAACGTGTTAAAAAGTGACGCATGTTTGTAAAGAGTAAGTAAAGACTGGACTACAATAGAGCTGTTTGGAGCAGTTTGTGAACAGTGTTTTCTGTTCAAAGTGACTTTGGGGTGGAGTTTGGGCTTTTTTTCACTTTGTAAACCTATAACGTCTGTCTGTCTTGTCTGTCTGTCTGTGAAAGGGGAAAAGCCAACAAGCATAATATGAGCACTTTAAAGGTTTTGAACTGCTCCACCAGAGGGCAACATAATGGCAATAATAATGAAAGTGATTTTGAAAGTGAAGTGACAGGATCCGGTTCTTGGCTCACTGACACTCTTGAGGCTGCTTCCTGAGGAGGGCTCGAGCCCTTCTCTCTGAACACCAGACCACAGAGAAGAAAAAAAAGAAATACACACCAGGAGGCAAAGCCAAGATCACTAAGTTTATTCCTCCAGTGATATGTAGAACTTACACAACAAACAATACTAGGGAGAATACACACTACTACCTGCAGCTTCAAAGCTCAACAGAAAGGGCCTAATTTACCACAACTTTTCTAGTGCTTTAAAAAGGGGTTGTACTCAAAATACTGAAGAAAAAAAAACTAAACAAAAAAAAAAACAGCAGGCTGGGATTGCTTCCACACGCTCTCACCAATACCAACATTTCATGGCCACGTGCATGTGGCAGTCAAAACAAAGAACAGAGAAACTCGGATTAAAACACAGAGGGAGTGTGGCTTTATTCTCTGCTCAGGATGCCATTACTCCACTATATCTTTACACATTTTTACTTTTTGTTAGCATACATATCAATGTGCTGAATATCGAGTACAGAATCTTTAAGCAAATCCAACATTTAACCCTGGTTTGAGCCAAATATGACAAAAAGAAATACTTTATCTAGAACCATTAGTTGTGAGTGAAAGGCAGTTTACATGTTTACGCCGCATTTGAAGCAGAACATTTTGGGCTGGATCTGCATGCAAAATGAAAATCTGGTATTTAACTCCATGTGGCCACATTTCAGTCTGCTCAGTGGCAGGAATCTCATTTCAGATGTCCATATAATCTGAGATTGAGGTCACAAGATAAACAGTTTTTGGTTACACTTTAATTGAAGGTGTCTACATAAGAGTGTCATGACACTGTCACGAACACATGACACAGTCATGACACATTAACCTTAACCCTAACTTGTCATGACAAAAACCGAATGACACGTACTAAAAGAAGCGTTATGTCATAAATGTTTGACTTATGTTCATGACAGTGTCATGTCACTCTTATGTAGATACCTTCAAGTAAAGTGTAACCAAAAATCATCTTGTGACCTCAATCTCAGATTATATGGACATCTGAAATGAGATTCCTGCCATTGAGCAGACTGAAACGTGGCCACACAGTTTGCATGCGGATCCGCGACTCATTGGCTGACAGTAACAACAAACTGTTCCAGGGTTAACGGGCAAATCAAGCCTCGTTTTTTAAAAGATCTTTTTAAATAATGCTCTGGTCAGAAATAGAGTCACAGGCCAAACACACTGATACCTTTTTTTTTTCAACTGAACATACAAAATGAATGCATTGAAGGAGAAAACAATTTCTCCCCGTGTGTAGTGTAAAACGTCTTATCTGCACTGCAGATGTGATCAAATGTAATCGTCAGCGTATTCTGAGTGTTGCTTTGAGTGCAGATGGGCTTTTGTGTTCAGCCGTCGAGGCGTGGTATCAGAATGACAGCCTGTTGCTCCTTGTCCAACTCGTTGATATGATGATACACCTTTGGCTGCATGCCAAGAGAGGGGCAACATTAAATCCCCAACACTGATAAATAATAACTTCAGTTCAAATAAATAACTTCATTCGCATACACTGTATATTAGAAACCAACTTTAAAAACACATATCGGACTGAATTTATACCACAGCAGAGAATCTGAGCAGTAACCAACTGCAACATCTGAGCTTTCTTTAAAACAATCAGATTTCCTCTTCACATATCGGAGCTCTACAGACACACATCACCAGAAGCAGCAGCTGTAACTCGGGGACAAGAACTTCAATTTTGAGGCTCAAACACAAAATCCTCCTCATACGAGCTGGAGGAAAGGAGAAGCAGGTGCTGGATGAGCGAGAGCGACTAGCAGACAGTTGTCAGCGTTAAAAGTGCAGTGATAGATGTTTGCAGAGTGGGATTGTGGGTCGTGGATTGTTTTCTATCACATCTTGACCCTGGAAGAGAGCGGGGACATCACTTCCTACACCTGCCCACTTCAGTATAAGTAGTAATTAAATGCGTTGTGTGCATAGACTGTATAATATTAATGGACAACGCATCCTCAAGTACCTTAAACCTGCATTCTATCTGAATTCCAGCAGGGGGCGACAAGTGCGGTTGCAAAAGGAGTTTGGTTTCTGTAGTAGACTGAGAAAGTGACCCACTTCACACTTGAATTATTACCTCAGTAAACATTTTCATAATGAGTTTATGGTCTCAATCGCTAGTTTTAAAAGGGACAATTCCGGCGCAAAAACTACCCTAGGGGTTAATAACAGATGTGTACCCACTCGGTCGTTCTCTGGGATATGTTTTCATGCTAATCTAATGCGTTTGTAGCTTGAAACAAGCTAGCGCGGGCCGCTGATTAGCTTACAACGATAGTATTCGGGGCACAGGGAAAGTAAAAAAAATATTTATTATTACCACCAAAAAGGCTCAAAATATCACCAAACTTCAACGGTAGCATAATAAGGGTCCCTTAATGTTAACCAAAGCATTGAGAACATTGTAAGTGTTTATTAAAAAGATAGTTTAGAAAGACAGTAGCTCCCAAGACAGCAGCCGCCAGTAAACGAGAACGCAACTGTCTTCATAATCTATCTTTTTAATAAACTGTCTGTAATAAATATTTTTTTTACTTTCCCTGTGCCCCGAATACTAGCGTTGTAAGCTTATCAGCGGCCCGCACTAGCTTGTTTCAAGCTACAAACGCATTAGATTAGCATGAAAACATGTCCCAGAGAACGATCGAGTGGGTACACATCTGTTATTAACCCCTAGGTTCATTTTGAGCCGGAATTGTCCTTTTAGTCTTCTGCAATACAGAATGATGTTAATCTTTTGAATTACGGTCTCGTTGATTTTAAAATCTGCGTTAAAGCAGGGGGTGTTTTAGGGCGTGGCTATGATGTGATTGCCAGTCAAAGTGTGTAACGTAACGCAGAGTGTAAGCAACTCCTCCCTCTCTCCTCCCTCACGTCTAAAAATCGTCACATCCGCAACCAGGATGGCAAACTCAATGACTCATAGCAGATCTCCACAAACCAATGGGTGACGTCACACATGCTCTGTCTGTTAATATTATACAGTCTACGGTTGTGTGCTGTTTGAGATGTCCTATGGGGGGAAAATGCTTTCTGGACCACATGGGATTTTCTTGTTGCAGTATTACAGTTGGCCGCTGGGATAAAAGTGGCAGCAGGTCCGACTCTGCCACGACGTATCCAGGTCTATTAATACAGCCGTGACCTAGACGCACCGTTTTTCTGCGAGCAGAACGGACAGGCAGACGAAGAGAGGCTTAAGGGCATCGGCTCTGCAGCCTTAAACAAACAGAGAGAAGGACAGGCACGGTGGAGACAAACAGCAGCAGATGGACTGAGGCTATTTGAACTCAGAAGGCACTTGACTATGGAAACCTGTCTCTCAAAGTGCTCCTTATGGCTAGGGTTGTTTCCTCAAAACATACAGTAACATCTAATGGATGGAGGAAGGGTTGTTTGAGCGTGTTAGCAACACAAATTCACAACTTTTTCAGATGAACAAAACTTCTATTATAATACCATGTCACATTTTTGTTTTTCAAAGAGGTTTACAGACTGTACCTTAAAAGGTGCTGTAGGTAGGGTTGTGAAGATCCAGGACTTAGCCAAAAAATTTGAACATCGACAACTTCTCAGTCCCTTGCCCCTTTCCGATAAAGCCCAAAACATTCTCCTAAGCCCCTCCCCCCACAAGGGAGAATGAATACGTGTGCATGAGCAGTGATTGACACGCAGTTAGACACCCCCTGGCCCTGAGTGGTGCATCTCAACAGGGAGCGGTGTATTTTTGTATTTATGCGTGGGCACTACAGGCTGTAGGTGGTGCCAGAGGAGCCAGATTGTTTTTTAATGATCAGCTTCATGTAGTTCTACTGGAACATAGGGTAGTTTTAGAAAGTTAGTTTTATAAGTCTTACCTGCTGCACCTTTAATCTTGAAAATGTGACAAACGTACAACTAAATGTGTTCAAGAAATTAGAAATTAAACTGTAGACTTTAGCAGCCTTGTACAAATAATACAACCAAAATGTTGTCTGTTTAGTTAACCGGACCTAGATTGGCCTCAAAAGTGTTGTGTGGCCCGGTCTGCTGCGATGCTGTTAATCTGAACCAAAGCTTGATTTCGTACCATATCCTGCCTCGAACTGACAGTTAATGCAGGCTCCGGCCCAGTTTTACAGTTCTGAGATGTGCGATGGTTTCCTGAGGATGTGACGTGTGGTTTGGTGCGGGGGTCTACAGCTCTTCACTCTCGTACAGGGGGGCGGTGTGCTGGGCGGGGCTCTCCACGCTCAGAACGGGCACGTGGCTCAGCGAGGACAGCAGCTTCAGCGTCTTGGAGCCGGGGGGCGCCGTCTTCATGGCCGGGGCCGTGCGAGCTGCCAGCGGCAGAGAAGAGAGCAGTGAGAATTTCAAATGTACTGTACCTTTTACTGACCAATGACACAACATGTACTCATTTTGGATTGTTATGTTGTTTGACAAACACCACACCAGTTTTAAACGTGAATTATTACCAACACCATTATTGTTTTAAAGCTATAGTGCGTGGTTTCCGTCTCCTCCATGAGGAATTCTAAGTAATGCCAACAAAACTGTCGGCGCGTCCACATGATACAAGCCTTCTGTGATCGTGCACCCCCCCCCCTCCTCCTCCTCCACGCAGTTGCTAGTAGCCAAGGAGGACACGGAGGATTAAAAAAAAACATGGACTCTTTTGAAGAGATAATTATCTTCACTCGAGTTTCTGCGCGGGAAAGTCACCGGACGCCACAATCTTCTGAACATAGTCATACTGAGAAATACAGAGAGAGTTGTGTGGAGCTGAAAGTCTTAATTAGCTTTGTAGCAACTCATTTGGCAATGGCTTGAAAAGTTACGCACTAAAGCTTTAATGCAGTATGACCCATTGCCTAATGTGATTATTTTACATTTATAACCAATTTAAACTTTGAGTGTTAATCTGAAGTTTTACTGTTATTACATGTACATGAAATAGTTGTATCTACTGGAGTGGAGCTGTGAGCTCAGTAACCTCTCACTACACCAACTTTATTTTTTATTTTTTTTACAGACCTGCAGATTCCTTGCTTATTTTTATTAATGATAGGACTAACACCACTGGTGTCACCAGCGGCAGCAACAGATTTTACTGATGGGCGACTGGCTATACATTCCTTTCATGCCAGGTGTCTGAAAATAACTCTTGCGCCCTGCGCACCATAGCACAGGACAGCGCGCCATGGTTCAGTGCCAGATATGGAACCGACACGCGCTGGTAGAGACAATGGCTCCACGCAGGGCCCTCCATGTTTCAGCTTCCACTGTCAAACTCACAAAACGATTTACTCGCGATTTTACATTTGTGTCAAGCATCTGGGACCTGATGTGTGTGTGTGTTTACACACATGTCCTCTGGGCTGAGTCACTGGCCATAGTTATACAGGGTTTCTGCAGCTTTCACCAAGTCAAACTGAAGACTTTTTTAAGACCAGTATGAATGAAATTCAAGACCTATATCACGACATAAAAAAACCTTCAAAAAGACAACAACAAAAAGTCAGATGTCTACTGAAGAGGAAAAATGTATTTGAATTCTGACTTTAATCTCAGAATTCTGACTTGAGTTTATTAGGGATGCACCGAAATGAAAATTCTTGGCCGAAACCGAAAACCGAAAAAGAGGAAACCAAGACCGAAAACCGAAACGCCGAAAGAAATTATGCCAATTATTAGATAATATTATTAGATAAATATGCCTACAATCTGATAGTCACATACAGTATATAGTAGCCTAAGAACAGAATAACTTACCTATTATTATTATTATTATTATTATTTGAGGCACTTTCTTGCAGGATTTCACTGAACATATCAGACAACGAGGCTGCATGCCCCTCATCTGGAGCAGAGAGACGAGTCTTTTTTTTTCTACGCTCTGATCTCCTTCTCCTGCGCTGGGCGCTGCTCCGTCTCCGTCTCCACGCGGGTTCTCCGCATCCATCGTGGCCTGGATCATTTCTCGTGCGCGCAGCTTTATTTCCGCATCCAAGTAATGGTCTTTATGACGCGGATCAAGTACAGTCGCGATGAAGTGCAGAGGATCCGAATAGATCTCACTGAAACGTGTGCTGACAGACTCTAAGAGCTTACTTTTCATTGTTTTCACTGAAATACGTCCACACCGCAGACATGCTGCTTCAGACAAGCACGTGCAGGTCGTGGTTTCTGTTTGCGTCATCACAATATTTCGGCCGTATTGTTTCGGTGATAAAAGTATTTCGGCCGAAAACCGAAAATGCCCTTTTGGGCCATTTTCAGCCGAAAATCTTCGGTGGCCGAATATTCGGTGCATCCCTAGAGTTTATGCGTGGGAAAGTTGCCGGATGACACAATCTTCTGAACATAGTCATACTGAGAAATACAGAGAGAGTTGTGTGGAGCTGATAGTCGTAATTCGCTTTGTAGCAACTCATTTGGCGATGGCTTGAATGTAACGGACGTTCATTAATATCAAAAAGTTACGCACTAAAGCTTTAAAAAAAAGGTCAGAATTCTGACTTTAAACTCGATACGTTTCAAATGTGGCCCTAATCCTCTTCCGAAGATGTCAGATTTTAAACAATTCCCCAATTTCCTAATTGGCATCATAGGACTGGTGTCTAGTCACTGTGTGGAGGAGCCAGAGCACTTACGCTCTTCTGTCTGTGCTACAATCCGAAAGAGACTCGCGCCAATAACACAAAGCCGATTGGCTGCAATATAAGTTGCATGATGGTCTCATATGTAGTCGTAATTTAGTGAATTATATTTGGACCTGTGAAAGAAAGAACTACAACACCACGGAATAAAAAAACAACAACATTCTAAAGCGCTGTGGGAGCATTGGACGTAGCGTTTACATGGACGTAGGAAATTTAAGACCCGTTTAAAATGTGTTAAACCTAGACACAATACTTCAGCAAATTTAAGACATTTTGGCCTGAAACTTAAATCTTAAAATTTTAGACTTTTTAAAACCCCACGGAAACCCTGTTATACTGGATGTGTGGTTCTCGCTGCAAATCAGTTGTAGTATTAATTGCAATCAATCACTACCTTTTACATTTCATCAAGACTCAAAATGTACAAATACTAAATAATATGACACAAATATTACACAGAACCCCCTCTGCCCCTCTCACTCAGGGCTGACACACAGCTGTATAACAATGCCAACTAGCAGTGACTCCAACAGTCACCTTTTCTTCAAATACTCACCAAAAGCAAACAGATCAATAGGATCTATTTGAAGTATTCCTAATGCTGATTAACTGGGATATGTACCTATGGAGACACATGTTGTGGTTATGATCAGAAATATCCAGCTTTTTGTTCCGATACCAACTGCAACATACAAAGCTGTATTAGTCTGAATAAATGATCCACAATGTTTTCAGAGCCAGTCTATGTCACCTGTACCCACGCGACCACACGATACAGTGCCCCTGTTTTCACTTTGAATTGCATGTTTGCTTACCCTGTTGATGCTTGAGGAAGGTTCTCTATTTTGACTGTTAGATTAACTAGTACTAAGTGACTAAAGCTGCATTAGGTAAAAAGAAAAATAAAGAATTTGAAGAAGAGTGAGACCTCCTCCTGCAGCTCTCCCTCTAGCTAGCTACAGAAAAATGAATAAGCATAAAATGAACTTGAATAAGCCGTAGCCCCGAGCTACGGTTAGCAGAAGGCTAAACTACCGGCTCGTCTGCAGCGTGTTTGGTTCCTCTCACACCGCCTCCGATGTTTCCTTGTTCAGGTAGCAGCACTAGGCCACCCAAGGAAGGAGACACCAGAGGCAGTTTGAAGGAAACAAAGAGAGGAAAAATCGTGCTAGGCTAGTCTCGCATTGCCAGACCTATCGCCACAGAGCTGCGGAAGAGGGTCTGGCTAGTCCACACAGCACTCCAGGACGGGAGAAAAACGTGCTCTGGTTTATTGGCATTTCTTTAAACCAATCACAATCGTCTTGGGCAACGCTAGGCACCAGACTCAATGACTGTGCTTCTGCAAAATAGCCTCGGGAAGGAACTTGTTTTGGTGGAACGTGTACGTTCAAAAGCTGTTTTAGTCGTGGAACAGAAAACTCAGATTGGACAGATAGTCTAGCTAGCTATCTGGATTTACCCTGCATGAAATCTGAGGAGCAGTTTACCATAGTCCTCAGAAATCCACTAGAGTTTAGAACGCCAACAGAAAGGAAGGGGAAGGCACCTGAACAATCCCAGAGGTGGAACGTCGTGGATATAGACTAGCACTAGGCTAAAGGATGCACAGTACTGCACTGTATATAGATGAATGACAATAAAATTATTTTATCTAATAGTTTAGCCTTGAATTAGCTGCAGCCGTGAGCCTTTGGCTACTGTTAGCAGAACTTTCACTGAAGGGAAAAAACCAAGCCAAGGAGGAGTTCAAGTCTACTTGAATTACAAAATGCTAAAAATATTTATATGGATATTTTTGCCCAATGACGCCAAAAATAATGTGCCTACCACAGCTTTGAGTTAAAGCACCCTGTTAATCCTCGGTCTCGCATTGTTATAAGGTCCTGTTCAACGGCATTGAGTCCTGACTCAGAGAAAGTGGTCAGGTTCTAATAAGGTATACAGTCCAGCTCATGTGTAACAGAGGGTCAGGTAGTTTTCTGCGCGGCCTTTGTCAGCCCTGTCACTCAGCTCCCTCTCCACAAAGCAGATGGTGCGTTATGTGATCGAGCAGAAACCTAATAGCTGTGTTGTATTTTCTTTCTCTCTCTCTCTCTCTCTCTCGCTCTCTCTCTGATCAGTGGATGCACGCCATACTTATCACTCGGACTCAGTGATTATGCAGTATTCTTTAGGAAAGCCTCGTACCTTCATCAAGTTTCTGCTCGATCACATAACACAGCGTTTGTTTGACATGTTTCCAGGCTGCAGAGCTGGATTCACTGTAGCGTAGAGCGCACAACATTCCCCATCTGCTGTTTGATTTTACAGCCTGGGCTACTATGGTAACCACTGGGCTATCTCATACAAGAGATAGCGGAGATGGGCGCCTTTAAAGCAAATCTGCATAGAAAGAGGAACACAGAGTTGACTTACTGCCGACATCCAGCCTGGCGTTGCATGTGGACATGCCCGCTTCGTTGATGGCAGAGAGAGTGTACCAACCAGCATCAGACTTCATCAGCCTCTCTATCAACAAGCACTGCCGGCCTGAACCGTCCTCATACAGACTGTGGAGAAACAAAGCCAGAGATTCAGAGGTTTTATTTCATCACTAAAAAGTTACTAACACACGGTGGCCAGAGTGTCTTGATGCAGGCTGAGCGTGACGAAAAAGAATAAATACACTTGCACAATTTAAAAGATAATGGCACACATAAACGGAGAACTGAATGAGTGCATAATAAAACAAGTTCATTTTGCTGATTGTGCATATTGTCCAGAGGCAGGCTGTGGTAACCTGCCATCATGAACCAGACCTACACAATGAAATTGTGAACCTCTTCATTCTCAAACATGTTTTTTATTGTGGTAAAAGTTACGGTTAAGAAATGGTAATGTACAAGTCTCGAGGCACTATTGGCCCATGAGTAAACCTACAATAAGAGTTGTTTTGCTACTCAGGGGGCAGCAGAAACAGGTTGTGAACACAACACTAACATAGTATCAACGTTTTAACTTGAAATGGTGAAATAGTTGCTTATACACAGATCCAGTAGATACGGAGCAACATTATCATTCATTTGAAGTTGTATTTCAATCCATATGTGATGAGTGCAAGTCCAATCTTAACTCTCTTATGGCTGTTTTTGGCCTCCGTAAACTCCTGAGGGAAATATTTGTCTCCTGAACTGCTCCATAATGTTGCACCTGCTAGTTGATAACTGTCTGTCTGTCTGTCATTTGGTGCTGGGCAGGGTTTAAGAGCTGCTTCCCCCCCACTGAAAACAGCTGCCTGCTCTGGCAGAAAAAAAGACGCTGCCGATAGCGTAAAGCTTAGATCGGGCCCAAAAAATCAAGCCCGACCCTACCCGAGCCTGTGCACGTTGTGTCCGAGCCCGGCCCGACACATTAACTGTAATTATGAGCCCGAGCCCAATTTAAACACAATTTTTAAATACGTGGCCGTTATAAATGACGTTCTCAACTACAATTCCGAGTTGTTTGAACTGCAGAAATCTGTTTAGAAGGGATATGCTTGGAGAAGTAACAAAAGAGGACATTGAAGGCTAACTATCATCTTTTCTGCCATGGCAAGCCTGCTTCACGTGTCTGTTCATTGTCGAAGTCCCTGTTTCTATGGGGTGAGATGGATTGGCTACAAATAAACATGAACATGGGTCAACAACAGGATGGAGACAGAAAACAAAATGCACGTTGTAAAATACTCAATATGTTTGACATGTTTATGAAAGAGTGTCCCTTTGGTATGATCTATTGAGCTTAAAGTACATTAGTGGAGTGCAGTTAAGGAGGAGTTTGGGTGTAATAAAGTACTTTAGTTGACCAACCTCATTCTGTTTGGGTCAATGCGCAGCATGTCTTTATCTTTCTTCCAGAAGAGCTGCGGAGGAGGGGAAGCGTCCACTTTGCACTCTAACCGAACAGTATCACCCTCTAGAGCTCTGGAGTTCAGCATCTTCTGGACAAAGGTGGGAGGACGCAGAGCCTCCTGGGCTGCAGAGAAGACGTTTCACAGCACAGGTGCTTACATTATAGAGATGCTCCGATACTGCCTAAAACGCTGGTATTGGTATTGAGAAGTACTGGAGTTTATGCACCGATCCGATACCACGTAAGAAAGCCCTAAAGAAAATATCCATTAAAGTAGTTATTTATGTTTTTTTTTTTTATGTTTTTTTTTGGTTTGTGTTTGTTCATGTTTCACAAAGAGTTTAACCTGAGCCAGACTGACGACAAAGATATAGAAATCATATCACATCCATACAGGGATAGTAGTACACAGTTGTTCAAACATAATCAAATATGTGACACACTGGTATTGGATCGGTACTCGGTATCGGCCGATACGCAAGTTCAGGTATCAGAATTGGTATCGGGAAGCAAAATGGTATCGGGCCATCTGTATTACATTATCAAGAACTTCACACAGTAGGACAGGTATAGATTAATAAATCAATTTGTGATCATTATTAAGCTGCACTATGATGACATTCTACAAAAAAAAAGACAGCATTTCCAGCCTAAGAACAGGATGTGCTGTTATGACATTTTTACCTAAAACTTCGAGCCTCATGGTAAATTTGCTCTCCCCTGCTCGGTTCCTGGCCACGCACTCATAAACGCCGGCATGGTGCACTGTGACGATCTCTATGATGAATGAGTGCATCCCTTTCTCACACACCAGCATCTTATGGTAGTCGTCGGGACGGATGGCTTTCCCGTCCAGGTACCAGCAGACGTCTGGGGTGGGGAGGCCTCCGATCTGGATTGAGACCAAGCCAAGTTGCAAGTTTATTCCTTCTGTTTACTTTAACATGACCGCACCATTATTGCATCCATTTTTTGGATTAGTTATGTGAGGGAGGCCTTGACCTTGTAGTAATACAGGCTTAAGTGTATTAATAAGCTCGAAAACGTGAAGCTCTTGGTGTTAATTAGTGATGGGAATTACAAGAAAAAAATACTACGTCTCCCCCCTTCTCGTGCACGCATGCACGCACGCACTAAACGGAAAAGTCACAGCATGCGTACACAATAACACACCTGCAATTTATTTTGTTCTCGTATATTGCCATACGAGAACAAAATAGAGATCTTCGAGATTGTAACTTTATTTTGTGTGTGTGTGTGTTTCACCTTGAAGTCAATCCTACAGAAGCGTCCCTCCTCTACAGTGAGGTCTGGAGGGATCTGCAGGAAGCGAGGAGCGTAACATTTCTCCTGGATGGCTGAGCCCTCATTTCCCCTCTCATCTGTTCCTGAGTGGCGCCTCCCCCTGCAGGGAGAGAGAGATTGTTTATTCATAAACTGACTTTACCGCACTTTCAATGACTGGATTTACAGCACACACACACACAAGCAACCGTATTACTGTAACGCTGATCCCTGTTCTGTCTCTGTCCTCTGACAGCATGGCTACTGAAATAGGGGACTTGGGCCATTTCTATCTCTCCTTTCAGACAGTTTGAGTTATAAGACCCTCGGAATATTTATAGCACAACACAATGTGGAGATTATGTAAACACATTGCAAAGTGTCATGCATGACAGCACAGAGCAACTTGCGGCTCAGTTACCACACTAACATGGACAGAAACACAAAGAGTCAGATATTCATGTGCTGGAAAAATCTGAAAAGCAAAATGAAAATACATTTTATTCCACCTATTTTCTTTTAAAATTCATTTTGTTTTACAACTGCATGAAGTGAGTAAAGGGGAAAACCCTTGAGATTCAAGGTTGACTGGAATCTTGAGTTAACAATTATGAGCACTATTGATACTACAATTATTATTTACCATAGTCCACCTGTGTGTCTTCCTTGTGGTGAATCTGGCTGTAACAGAAAACAGACAAAAGTAAGCAGAGATAATCACAGGTTTTAACTTTGAAAATGAACTCCTGACAAAATGCCAGGAGGGTAACTGTGTGTGTGTGTGTGTGTGCCTGTCTGCATGTGTGTGTGTATTCTGACACAACAGGCCTGTTGTCACGAGTGAAAGGGGCTTGTTCTCAGAATGCAGGCAAGAAATAGCCGCTGACCGAGAGAATAGATGGTGCAAAGCCCTGTGAGCGACAGAGGCTTTTTGTGTGTATGTGTGTGCAGAACAATCACACACACACACTTGTTTCACTCTTTGTGGGGATCCGTCATTGACATAATGCATTCCCTAGCCCCTTACCCTAACCTTAACCATCACAACTAAATACCTAACCTTAACCCTTACCCTCAAAACACAAACACACACACACACACACACACACACACACACACACACACACACACACACACACACACACACACACACACACACACACACACACACACACACACACACACACACACACACACACACACACACACACACACACACACACACCTCACTGGGGCTGCCGATTATACTGCCAGGCTTTTTTTAACTTTGGGCTCAGGAGCACATCAGGAGGCCCCAAGAGGGAAACTGGCTCCCTGTGCAGCCATTCAAACCTAAATTACTGTAATAATGACCGTTCTTAATAGAAAAATTAAAGCTAATGCGGTTTGGACCAGCGCCAACATAAATGTCTGTACACAGCACAGTCGGCACTACAACACACATCAGTATAGAAATGTTGAGATTGCCCACTCGCTAAAAATAAAAGTTTGTTGTCGTACCTGGTCGAGTTGTGAGTCGGAGAGACTGTCTTGGTAGTTGGCGTTGTCTGGACCCAGCAGCCTACGAGCCATGCGCTCCTCATAGGAGAGTTTCTGTTCAAAAATGAAGCGCTACACCTTTAAATTGTAATTTTCTTCCCCCACACAAAGAAAGCATGCTGTGATTTGTTTTGGTAAACTATTGCAATAATGTATTATTTTATGTTCAAACAGACACACACTGTGTAAAGCTAGGTTTATGGTGGCAACGAAAGTGATGGAGGACATGAACGTGAACTTGAGTTATCCTCTCCAGCGAAAGAGTGTGTTCATAAAAAAGGGTTACACGACGTCAGTTGTGTGGAAATCAAGCGATGAGGAGCAGATTAAGCCGGTCTGCAAAATATGTCGGCGGTTGGTGCCAACCAGTACGGGAAACACAACAGATCTTTTCCATCACTTGTACATGTACCATTCAGCGACCACTCATAGACACACCAAATGATTGTAAATGTAAGACAGGGGACAGCCAATTACTTCATATCCTATGGTCCTGTGATAAGGTCCAGGATTTTTGGACTGGAATACATGATAACTAAGGCAAACGATGATATATATATATATATATATATATATATATATATATATATATATATATATATATATATATATATATATATATATATATATAATATGTCATATATTGTATATATGACATATTAAGTATATATTAAGTATAAACATTTTTTTTAAAACACGATTTTAAGACGCAATTTTATCACATGATTAAAATTCTATTATTTTGCATTACAGAACTGTTTTTAAGTACGTATTTACAATGGAAAACAATTCTTACCAGTGTATCTTGATTGGAAATCAAATGAATGCAAGGAAAGTTACTTTATGAAGTTGACTTTAAGATTTGTATTTGTTTATTATTTATTTACTGTAAACAAAAGAAAAATGTGTGAATCTGTCATTATTGCACAATTCCTCCAAGTACCTAACTAAAAAACTAAAAATCCCTATCCTTACCAGAGTCAATATAGTGTGCAGTAACTTCTAATTAATTTGGATTACTCACTGACGTCCAGTGATCACCGGTTAATTAGACAGCGTTTGCACTTTGCAGCAGTTCCAGTTGGGCTGCTTTCTCCGTGTGGTACAGGCTGTGTATGCGTGAAACTACTGTCCCCCTCGACGGCAATGTAGAAGACGGGTCAGAACATGCCAACCGTAGTACGTCTTTAAGACCCGAGTCTTCTACGATGCTGACAGGTCTGCAGTTATTTGCCACCCACTTTGCAAGAGCTGTAGCAATTTTTTGGGATTTGGTTTCATCCACAGGTTGGCAAGTAGCACTCTCCAAAACAGTGCTTTGCTTGAGCCTGCTAGCATCAACCTGAGTCACGTTAATTAGCTCGTAGGTGGTAGCTCAAGCTTGACCTGCTTCGGTGATATTTTAATTCGGCTTTACACAATGTGCATATGGCTTTCGACTTGTCCAATGAGCTGTCCAGGAGTTTTGGAAAATAAAAATTCAGACTTCAGCGCCATTCAGAATTGTGTTTTCTGCTGTCTTTCTCCATCATGCCTGCAGCCTACAGCAGCAGGATGTGTTACGAGGACATATGGCAGCTTGATCATAAGTAAAGGTGCGGCAAAGGGTCATTAATAGTAGCCTGTTAGGCAAAGCCGAGTAAAGTGTAAAATAAATTAATAAATGGCAGCATGTGATTAAAAAAAATTAACGCGTTATGCTCGGCCCTTATTCGCATCGCGATTAATGCGTTAATGCTGACAGCCCTAATGATAACCTATGTCTGATAGCAGGGACCCAGGTTACATTCAGCCCAAAATTATTTGTTCTGGGAGATGAGTCAACCCTAAGCAGGATGGATAAGCACATTAGAAGCTGGGTCTAGACTAGTTTAATGATGGCCAGACAGATTATTTTAAGACGATGGAAGAATAGAGGGGTGTCGTCAATTCGGCAGTGGGCTTGTGAGATGGCTAGGGTGGCGGCGATTGAAAAAAAATGTCATATAAACGGTTTGCCAGATTGGATGTCTACACTAGAAAATGGGAGAAGTACCTGAGCTTTCTGGAGGGCTCCTAGGAAGCTTTGTGCTGGGGAGATATGTGTATGATGGGCTTATGGTGTTGTCATTTATACATATGTGTATGTGGTTCATGGCTTATTGTCTATTTTGTTACTATTATGTTGAAAAGTCTGGAATATTAAAGTTACTGTGTCATCTTTTCTTCATTGTTGTCTGGGTGGGTGATGATGACGGAGGGGGGGAGGGGGGGGGGGGGGGGGGATTTGTTTAGGTTGCAAGTTGTATGTTTTGTAAAAAAAAATTGTTAATCACAAAAAAGGAAAAAAGAAAATGCGGATTCATGCGTGCTCGAGTCCACACACAGCCTGCAAGTTTGGACCAGAGCAGTAGTTTGTCTGCTGTTAGCAGCGCTAGCATTAGCTGTGCTTTAGCTGCTGTGCCAAAACAACAATCAATTGTGTCGTCTTTTGCGGCCATTGCCCCATATGAATAACATTCAAAACGGAGCAAAAATATAACGAGCACTATTTCTTATTGTACAGCGAAAGACACATGTTTTGTATGCACTTATTTACGTGGCTTTGTTTTGTGCTACCTCTACAAACATTTGAGATGCTTTCTTGGTAGGAGTTTACATTTAATATAATGCTTTTAAGTTGTTTTAGGTTGTTTACAAAATCCAAAGAAATGTAGACAAAACTGACTACTCACTTAGTTTGCACTTGTTGATTTTGCAGCCATAAAAAAGGAAAGTGTATGTTCTCTCTCTCTTTCTCTGTATGAGGGAAAACAGGTTTGTACCCCTCCTGGCGTTTCGGAGAATACTGCAACGAACAATGTGCTGAGCATAAACGTCTCCATGCATGCTCTGTGTCACGCGGCAGTATAACCGAGGCTCTAGTGTGAATGGGCTGGAGTGTGTATGTAGGTGGGGGGGATGTGTTTTTTTGGATTGCTCTTGCACTTCTAACACGGTTCACACACACACACACACACACACACACACACACACACACACACACACACACACACACACACACACACACACACACACACACACACACACACACACACACACACACACACACACACACACACACACACACACACACCTGGCTGTTTCTCCTCCTGGCCTCCTTTGAGCGTAGCTTCTTTTCCAGATCCTGGATGAGGGCGTCTTTGGATCCCTGGATGTCGTCATCTGTGGAGCGAGAGGAAGAAGGCCGAGGAGCTATAGACTTCTTCAGAATGGGTTTGGGAAGGCTGGGGATAGAGAGAGATTAAAGGAGGGAGGAACAGATGGTAAACAGAGCAAAAGAGAAGAATAGGCACTGAAGAACTGTAATGCTGCAACAAACCTTTATCCAACACTTCTAGACATAAATCTGTGGAAATGCGCTACGACCTATATACCAGTCCCTCCAGAAAAACGCGATTATGCGATCGCATAATTCAATGCATAATCAGCCAAAGTTCGCATATTTAAGGGCCGCATTTTTTCAAATACGCCGCACTTTCGCCGCATAAATTGCCGATTTCCGCGCAAAATATGCGGGGCTTGCATGATTTCATAATCCCATAACATTTTCGTTGCAAAAAAGTCACATATATTTTAGCAAACAGTTGAGAAATGTTGCGTTTACTTCACACAGCAGCAGCCATTTTCCCCTGTTGCCATGGGAACGTTATGAAGTGACGTAAATACGCAACATGAACATCATCAAAAAGCTGCAGACCCTGTGATGAAGCCATGATGAAACCGCAGTTTTTGCAAGTTCCCGCAATTTCATCGCATAAAATTGCATAAATATCCCGCATATTCCATCGCATTTTTTAAGAAAACGTGCCGCATAATCAAGGATTTTTGTGCGCAACAATCACAAAAAAACTTTTTTTTGAAGGACTGATATACAGGTTGCTGTGCTTCATTTATAATATATATATATATATATATATATATATATATATATATATATATATATATATATATATATATACACCATTGATGTTACTTTGACTCACATGCTTGGCACTCCCTTGTAGCTGGCGGGCAAGGAGACCACAGCAGGTGGTACTCTGTTCTGACCGTTGGGAGTGTTTGGCTGTGGGACAGAGGAGGAGGAGGAGGTGGGGGAGAGAGGGGAGCAAGGGAGGGAAGGTGACACTGGGAGAGGCTGCTTAGGGAGGTAGGAAGGAGAGGAGGAGGCCCTCATGGGGAGAAGAGGGCTGGAGGGGGCGAGTGGGGAGCGGGACGGGGAGATGGAGGGGCGGGGAAGGTTGGAGTTGGGAGACAGCTTGGAGGAGGAAAAAGGGGAGAAGGCGGACTGGGAGGGCAGTACAGAGCAGAGGAATGCAGCAGGCGCTGACATGGTGTCCTGATTAGCTGGCAGGGTGGCGCTACCAAGGCCGGAGGCACTGGGGATGCTGGGGGTGAGGGTGATGGTGGAACGCATGGTGGTGCGGGGAAGAGAGGATGGGGAGGCTGGGTAAGGGGAGGAGGCGGTGGGGGCAGAGGGACTTAGCAAGGCGGCAGTGGAGGAAAGAGGAGGTGCAGCAGAGGAGGCCGGGGTGGAAATGGGAGAGCTGAGACTTGATGAGGAGGGAGAGGACTTGCTCGTGCCGTTGGCCTGGGTCTGGATCTGGATCTGGATCTGGCTCTGGATCTGGCTCTGGCTCTGAGTCCGGCTCTGGGTCTGGATCTGAGTCTGGGCGACAGACTGGGTTTGGTTCTGATTGAGGCTTAGGGACTGAAACTGGGCCTGTGACAAGGACTTGGACACTGACTGAGATTGAGAAAGAGACTGACTTTGTGTAGACATCATTTTAGCTTGACTCCGTTTCTGCGTAACATTTTGACTATTTTGGGAAATGTTGAGGTTCTGTTGGTTCTCCTCAGCCTCTTTCAGAACGCTTTCATAGCTGGGTGCCTGAAAGGACGGCTGTGATTGGATAAAATGCCTCGGTCGCTCATAGTTAAAGGCACTGGGAGGGAAGACGCTGGGAGTGAAGGTAGGCAGGTCTGACAGGTTCATGTTGTTGCCTCCTGACTGGGAGGACTGGAAGGGAGAAGACACACATTTACAAAAAAAACATTGAATAAAAAAAAAAATAAATAAATAAAAAAAAAAATAAAAAGGTACTGGTAGAATTATTATACACGTTTTCATTTACTGGGATGATGCTTATTAACATGCTTCTTGAATACCAAATGTTTTTAATTTTTAAAATGTAAAAGAATATTTAAGTTGGAGTTAACGCATTCAGTGTTAGGAAGTTGTTTGATCTTGTCAACTAATGTATGTTATATTTCCTGCTTGTTCAAAATGTAAAAAAACAAACAAGCAAGAAACACTCGCTAGCGAGGCTTGCTTGAACTGCAACAGGTTTTTATTTGGGATAGTATCATGCACTCATGATTCCTTCCGTTTTGTTGTCTCTCTCTATTTCTTCACTTACACTGTCACTCTGTCGAAATATGCACACACGTCACGTGGTACGCTCCATAGGGTTTGTCACATAGTTGACCCGTGCGCTGACGTGCACTAACATGCGCAAGTAGCACGGTAATTGGACAATTAAACATCATTATAGCGTTTCAAGCGGGCTCTACATCAAACACAACTAAGCCACACAGCCAACGGACAGCGCTCCACAAAATAAACCAGGGTTTCCCGCAGCACTTTGCAGCTTAGCCGGCCGCCTTAGCAAGACAGGCCTGCCGCCTTAAAGGGGTGGTTCAGAATTTTGGACATAGGACTTCATTTCCAAGTTAGCCAGTGTGTTATTTATCAGTGGAGACCGTTTAACACTTTTCATCCAGTCCTTCCAGTTGCAGAGTTTGCTGGTGCTAGGCTAGCGCAAGTCAACAGTATCTGCTAGCCTGCCACTAAAACAGTCTTACCCACTCCACAGTACACCTGAGGCAAATAGATTATAACGCCAGACTATCGATGTAAATGTCTGTGTTGATAAAATAATGTTAGAAATAAAAGAAAACGGTCTCCAATGATAAACAACACACTGGCTAACTTGGAAATGAGGTCCTACGTCCAAAATTCTGAACCACCCTTTTAACTATCGACACGTCAGTACTACCAAGGACGGATTCACTTTAAATCAAACAAATTTCGGTACCTGAGAGCGCATAAGCGCAAGTTTTTCTGACGTCTCTGTATCTTGACAGAGAGCGGAGCTCCGAATGCCGACACACACACGCACACACACGCAGAGCTGTGGTGCCGACGGAGCGAAACAACGTCGACTTTGTTAAAGTCACAGTGAGTCACGGCAATGCCGGTAAAGCGGTTGCAAGTGTGTTTACACTTTTCAAAACTCCACGCAGACGGCGTATATAACGGCGAGGTTGAAGATGTCACGGCATGGGTTAACGTTAGACTTCCTCTGTTACAGGCAGGCACCACTGTGTTTACTATGCCCTATTCACTAACTGACAGGCTGAGGTTGTCAGTCTCTCATTTAACCTTTAAAAACTTGACATATTAAGTCATACAAAACAGATGTTGAGCATGATGGCAGCTATAAACAACTGTAGCAAAAAGAGAGTGCATAGAGGCACGACATTTTGTGTAAGAAGTGTTCTTACAGTGAAGCTGATCTTGCTTGGGGTGAACAGCTTGGGTGTTTGGGTTTTCTCCTCGACTTGGGTTGGTGGTGGTGCAGGTGGAGGGAGCGGACTGGGCGTACGGGCGCGGACAGTGAACTCTGGTGACCTTTGGTCCTCTGAGCTCAGGGCACTTTCCTCCCCGCTGCGACCAAAGAGTTCTTCAGAGAAGTGGTTGGCCGGCTGAGGCTCTGGAAAACTGACAGACAAAAACAGTCATGTAAATGAATATATTCATAAACACTTAAAACACCCCAAGAAAAGTTGTTAGGCCCGGTGGCAAGTGTCATTTTTTCAACGAGGGCCCGCCTGGGGCCAGTCACAGACTGATGGCAGCATTAATGTAGAGCTAGGGTTGGGCGATATGGAGAAAATCAAATATCACAATATTTTTTACCAAATACCTCGATACCGCAACGATATTGTAGTGTTGACTATTGGTGCTTTCACAAAATATTTACACAATGAGATTTTTGATAAATAATCATCATTAATGTGTATATAATGATTAAATGGGTAAAGGCAAATAATAGAAAAGATTAAAAAAAATATAAAAAAATGACATCACTTTACTGTAATCCAGCTATTAAAACCAGGAATGACAACACTACTTGTCATATCACGATATCCAAAATCTAAGATGATATCCAGTCTCATATCACGATATCGATATAATATCGATATATTGCCCAGCCCTACCTCAGCCATTAATAGCATGCAGCCTATTCTATTTCCCTACCGCCACTTTGCCCCTCAGCGTTTAGATTTCATCATTTCTATTGGAAGGGTTTTACAATTACAGTACATCTGCTTATGATATGGTAAAATGTTTGTAGCTGGCAACGTTTTGGTCTAATACGTGAAGTAGTCTAGTAGTAAATTTATCTTTACAATTTAGGCAGTGTGCGGGAGTTTCTTTGCAATTTTTCAATTTGAAACTCTTGTATTTTGGCTTTTTACAAAAACACCAAACTGAGACCAAAAATATTGAAGTAAAACAGTGGAACGGTTGGGCAAAACAGTAGTCATTTCTAAACAAAGTTCATTGAGTGCATGGAGGACAACTAGAACAAGTTGCATGGGTCTTCTGATAAATAGATTCAAATTACGTGGATTCAAGTGTGATCATCACTTTGTTTTTCTCTTAACGACAGTAGTTCCTGGCTGAGATTTTCACCATCACGATCAATAGGTCAAATGGTGAGCAACATTACCAAATATCTTCATTATATAGGTTATGTTCCAGAACGGCTGCCATCGTACTACTGGGACTGCGTAATGAGAGTAACAGATAGCAATGGTTCTGCTCCCATTTCAGCCCTCTCAGTAGGTTTCTTCCTGTAATACCAAGCCTGGCTGGTCCTCTACTTTTATTCTAGGAAGGAATGCGGTTCCCATGACTACCACGTAGTCTGGGCTACGCTGGAGCATGATGACAATAGCAGTCTCACACACACACTCACACACACACACACACACACACACACACACACACACACACACACACACACACACACACACACACACACACACACACACACACACACACACACACACACACACACACACACACACACACACGCTAAATGTTTTTCTGCGTTTCTCCTGGTCCTCTGAGGGCACAAGACAGTTTTGGCCAGCCCGCATCAGCTGACCTACCTAGATTCTGAAAATACATTGATGGACAATTTTTTGTACCCTATGTGTACCTAAATCCTGAAAATGAATGGTTTCTAAATGGCACAAGATGTAGGCTATGTAGGTGTAAATGGCCTAAATCGATGGATACATATAAGACCAACCAAGCAGTCCAGATAATAAGAATTTAGATTCTATATCATGCAAGTAATGAGCAAAATGTGGAGTTTTTGAAATATCCCACAAACTAAAAGACAGATATAGAAATCTATAGTTCGACTTATATCGGTACTCAATATCTTTAAGATATTGACTGAAATAACCCAGTGCCTTTTTTCCAATCAAACGATCCCTGCATTCGATCCTTTTTTGCAACAAGATCTTGAAAAAAAATGACTATTTGTATGGTTTTGCTCACAACCAATTACCGCGAGTGTTCTTGGATTAAATGCAAAGTGTGATTGGCCCCCTACCACAGCAGCTACAACCCATACAGTCTGTGCTATGGTGAAGTCGAGCAAAGTGTTCTTAACGTTGTTGGCAGTTCAGCGTGCCGAGATGCTGTCGATCACATGATGGGTATCGTATCACTTT
The DNA here is from genome assembly GCA_023566125.1 of Zingel zingel. Lineage (NCBI taxonomy): Eukaryota > Metazoa > Chordata > Actinopteri > Perciformes > Percidae > Zingel > Zingel zingel. Next base: position 4,523,344 of record CM042323.1, read on the forward strand.
AAGGATACTGGTATCGTAACTTTTTAGACGATACCCAGCCATACCAACTTATACTTTTTGAGACGGAGAGTTTAGGCCTATGTTGGCCGATATTCTTTTTTTTAACATTAAAACACATAACAAACATGATTTTTGATTAGAATGTCTTCAATTTGGTTATTAAAGAAATGTGACCAAGATCAGACTGAGATATTTTACAGATAAAAAGTAACCTTCTTAGTGCTCTCTGGGGGACACACTATGTACTAGTAACTGTTTCTACATTACCTGCCCCATAATTTTGGCATTTCTGGACTGAAATTTGTCTTACTTATCAGCACTCATATATGCGCCCAGTACATATTGGTCGGACTCTAAAGCAGACATTTTGACATAGCAGAAAGAGCACAGGTGTTAATGACATTATCAATGTTCCATTTTGGTGGCCCAGTAACCCATCATAGTCAGCCAGCACGCAGAATACCAGGGTCATGAACGTGTCACACCTGAGTGCGTGTATGTGTGATTGTGATTTAGTACTGCGATGGTACAGTATGTGTATTTGTGCGATTAAGTGGGCAACGCTATATTGGTCTTGGAATTCGGACATCAGCTGGCAGGTGCAGACGCTCTACTGGTGGCGACCCAAGCCTTTTTAACACACACAGACAGACAGACAGACAGACAGACAGACAGACAGACAGACAGACAGACAGACAGACACACACACACACACACACACACACACACAGGTTTGTTTCACTATCTTTGTGGGGGACCTGTCATTGACATAATGCATTCCCTAGCCCCTTACCCTAACCTTAACCATCACAACTAAATGCCTAACCTTAACCCTTACCCTCACCCTAACATAATTCTAACCCTAATCCTACAACCAAGTCTTAACCCTCAAATGGCCCTTTAAAGTTGTGGGGTCCAGCATTTTGGCCCCACAAAGCCGTCGGGACCCCACAAATATACTGGACTCCCGGTTTTTGGACCCCACGAATATAGTTAAACAAGTCCACACACACACACACACACACACACACACACACACACACACACACACACACACACACACACACACACACACACACACACACACACACAAATAGCGTATATCTTTGTTAAATTTGGAACTTGCCATCCCTAAACAGCAGAGAGGCAGATTATAGCGATGATGTTATGCAACAAATAAAGCCCGGTCGGAACGTGTCCACGATCATCGTCAAACTGGTGATATGGTGTTAGCATGTGATGAGTAATTACAGTAACTAGCCAAAACAGAGTAACTGGTTTGTCTGGTTTGTTGTTTATTTGCTGGATAGCGATCTACTGAGTGATATACAGTATATTATTCATATTGGTGGTGAGAGATAAAATACATAATTTTCACTGAAAGAGAGATTGTGAATGAGCACCATTTTCTTCATGTATTCATTAATTTGTCTACCTTGATGACCACACACACAAAACTGGATTAATTCTAATGAAAGTTATACAAATTAGGCAAAAATATCACCACTTTGTTACACCTTTTCAGAATAGTACTGATCAACCCAACAAGGTAAATCAACTGCAGTAAGTTACCTTCAACTCAGCCTAAATTACTGCTATAAACTGATCCATCAAGTTGAATAATTTGGAACATTTTACGATGCCATTTTACCATATTTTGGTGACAGCCAGTTTAAGTTACTAAGATGTGTCAAACATATCATACAAAAATGTCTCAAAGAAAAATCCACAATTTGTTTTGCCATTGAAAGTCATCTATACCAGACCATAACAACACTACACCTATTAATAACTACACCTTGTCATTATTAGGCCCATCTGAGATCAGTCCAAACCAACAGAAGTGCCTCACGCTACAGACAATCCAAATAAACTAAATAAATACAACAAAACAAAACAAATACACTTAAAGTTGGCTTTACTACAAACATGACCTTAAAGCCAGAATGTTGCCAACAGTTTATGAACAACTGTTGTCGTGTGAAGCACTGAGCGAGAGGGGTTTCTGAAGGACACAGACGCCATGTCTGCACTTCACTTTACAGATGAGATCATAGCCCTGGACACTGATATAGAGTAGACACATTACACTCAGCCAAACATATTTCACACCATCAAATACACTGACTGGAACTGAATATGAACCAAAGTATTTAGTCAACATTAAAGACACAGTTACTGAACTGAACCCTAGCTCAAAAGACAAAAATATGACTTATTTTTCATCTGCTGTGATATCACTACATGTTGGTGTTTTTTTATTTTTATATCTTATTCTGTAGGATAATTCACACAGGTGGTGAATTTGTGGTGCAATACCAAAAAACAGCACTGTGTTCAAAAGCTAGTGTCTCATAATATGACTGCACGTGAATGCACCATTCCAGCAGACTTGTTAATCTGTCACTTCAGACTCCTCACACAGTGACTTAGAATTTCCTCACACAAACAAAAATAATTTTGGTAATGAAAGATGTGTTAAACAATATAAGCTCTTTTGTATGACTGCTGGTAAAGGGTTAAGTGCTTAGGACACACAGCCAACTGGACAACTAAGGCCTGTCTGGCATGCACAAACACAACTGAACAGCACAAAAAAAGGCCCACATGTATCGGTGCTTCCCTAAGTGGGTCCCTGAAGCAGCTCCTCCTAGCCTGTTTGAAAGAGCACCAAGCCAAATGACACAAAGCCCCAAAATAGACTAAAGTCCACTTTCCAAGTGCTCTCAACATAGTTTGACCTTTCCCAGGGGAGCATAGCATATTGCGTTTCCATGATATAAAACAGGAAGGGAAATTAGCGTGTTTAAAGATTAACGTCAATGTAGAAAAGCATTAACTTTTTTTTTAGAGGTTGAAAGTGTTGGTGCATCTCACTCCAAATAGCGACAGTTCCCGGGAGGTTGAAAAGGCAGTCGTTAACGTTACCTGTGCAAAAACAAAGAGGATATTTTCTTACCTCGTTAAACGTTTTTGTGACACTGTCCTTAAAGTTCAGTAGCCTACTGGCTAAATGAAATTGGACTTTCCCTGGGAGAGGGGGACTCCAAACTCCGAATTGAAGCGGGAGGCTGGACTGCAACAGGTGACACCGCGCGCTCACGATGGGTATGCGGAGAGACGGGGTCGCGCGGGTCTAGCTGATTGGTTTAATTTTCCAAACGCTCAGCAACGTCATCACAACTGCTGTGAACGGCGTCGGTAGTTCTCTTAATACATCCATGGGTAGTTCAGGTTCAGAGCTCGTCTCTGACCGGACACCTTTTAAAAAAAAACAAAAAAAAAAACACGTTTTTTTTTTTTTTTTAAGTTATTCACTTTAATTAGTGTTTCATCTTTCGTAGATTTAAAGTTCTTTTCAAAAGCTGCATTTCTTTTTATCATTAGTAGGCCTAATAAATAGGCAATACTCGATTTCATAAGTTGCCTCATAAAAGAAAGAAAGAAAGAAAGAAAGATGAACTTGAAATGTTACTTGTTTTACAATTTTAGTATAATACAACAGCGAACTCGTCTGGTAATAACCAGGAACTGCAACAGTCTTATTTCTTTGCTCTGAACAGTTCACTTAAAGAAAATACCCACTTCTTTCTAACAACAAAAATGAGTGAGTGAGTGAGTGAGTGAGTGAGTGAGTAAGTGAGTGCATAGATAGATAGATAGATAGATAGATATATAGATAGATAGATAGATAGATAGATAGATAGATAGATAGATAGATAGATAGACTTATAAGCCTCTTCCATAAACTGACATGTTATATTGTGTTTCCTTTAATATAATAAAGTCAATACAATTGATCATTTTAACATGTTTTTTTTTTACAGTAGTAAATGATAACTTGCAGTAAGGACAATACTGCAAGTTGTACAAGACGTTTCAACTACTACATCAACTGTGTTGCAAGTAACTACATATTAATAAGGTCAAAGGTCCGAGGTCGATCCTGCATGTGAGAAATGAGTGCAAGCAAAAATAATGATTGTGACTGTCTTGTTTTTTTTTTTTTTCATTTTACAATAAAACGATTTTATAGCAAGAAGGAGCCATCATTGCGCCGTGTGTGTGTGTGTGTGTGTGTGTGTGTGTGTGTCTGTGTGTGTGTGTGTGTCTGTGTGTGGGCTTGTTTAACTATATTCATGGGGTCCAAAAACTGGGAGTCCAGTATACTTGTGGGGTCCCGACAGCTTTGTGGGGCCAAAATGCTGGACCCCACAAGGTTAAAGGGCTGTTTGAGAGTTAAGACTTGGTTTTAGGATTAGGGTTAGAATTAGGTTATGGTTAGGGTGAGGGTAAGGGTTAAGGTTAGGCATCTAGTTGTGATGGTTAAGGTTAGGGTAAGGGGCTAGGGAATCCATTATGTCAATGACGGGTCCCCACAAAGATAGTGCCACAAACCTGTGTGAGTGTGTGTGTGTGTGTGTGTGTGTGTGTGTGTGTGTGTGTGTGTGTATGTGTGTTCTTGTTTAACTATATTCATGGGGTCCAAAAACCGGGAATACAGTATACTTGTGGGGTCCGGACAGCTTTGTGGGGCCAAAATGCTTAAGACTTGGTTTTAGGATTAGGGGTAGAATTAGGTTATGGTTAGGGTGAGGGTAAGGGTTAGGAATTTAGTTGTGATGGTTAAGGTTAGGGTAAGGGGCTAGGGAATGCATTATGTCAATGACGGGTCCCCACAAAGATAGTGAGATGCACTATGCGTGTGTGTGTGTGTGTGTGTGTGTGTGTGTGTGTGTGTGTGTGTGTGTGTGTGTGTGTGTGTGTGTGTGTGTGTGTGTGTGTGTGTGTGTGTGTGTGTATCTACTCACTCTGCAACAGGGATGTCATCTTCCAGAGGGCTGTCAGGCCACTCAGGAGGGGGGAGGGTCATGGAGTCTGGCAGCTCAGAGGGAAAGTCCTCGCTGCTGTTTCTGAAGGAGGAAGTCTCCTGTTGGAACACCGCATCCCTTTCCTGTCGGAAAGAAAGTGCTTCCTGCTCACGAACGGCCTCCATCTCCAGCTGCTCCTCCAGGTCTGCATGGTGGGGCACAAAGCAAGCAGTGGTGGAATGTAACTGAGTGCATTTACTCAAGTACTACTTACTTTACTTTGAGTCTTTTCTTCTCATGCCACTTTCTACTTCTACTCCACTACATTTCAGAGAGAAATATTGTACTTTTTACTCCACTACGTTAATCTGACAGCTTTACTATGTAGTTACTTTACAAATTCACAAAACACATTTTTAGTTTCTTTAGTTTACTTTTAGTTTCTAAAATATGATGTTTTAAGATAAATTAAACTACCAAAGAATATATAACGGCCTACAAGTACAGCTGAAATGATTAAACGATTAAACATTTAGTTGACAGAACTGTTTTGATCGTTTCCAGTTTCTAAAATGCGAGGATACTTACAAACTTCTACTTAAGTAACATTTTTAATGCAGGACTTTTACTTGTACCAGAGTATTTATACAATGTGGTGTTAGTATTTTTACTTAAAGGACAATTCCGGCGCAAAACAAACCTAGGGGTTAATATCAGATGTGTACCCACTCGGTTGTTCTCTGGGATATGTTTTCATGCTAATCGAATGTGTTTGTAGCTTGAAACAAGCTAGCGCGGACCGCTGATTAGCTTACAACGCTAGTATTCGGGGCACAGGGAAAGTAAAAACTAATCGCTATTTATACCACTAAAAAGGCTCAAAATATCACCACACTTCAACGGTAGCATAATGAGGGTCCCTAAATGTTAACTGAAGCCTTGAGATCTTTGTAAGTGTACAGACAGTTTATTGAACGAAGAGCTGCGGGAGCTCCGTGAAAGGGCTACGAGAGAGAGAGAGCTACCGGTAGTCAATGCCGCAACACAGCCTCGTACTTTGGGAAACTGGTGGTGTACCTGCGGACATTGTGAAGCTATGGCCACCGAACAGGAGTGTCTGTGTTGCACGGAGTGGGACCTGTTGTGTTGCGACACCCAAGAGACGCAGTGTTTTGTACAGTCTGAAGATTTCCCCTCTCTGATAAACAGGGCTGGACTTGAAACTTTTTTCCATGTCCCGAAAATACATTGGAGATGGCGACCCAGACCGGAGGGACCAGATGGACAGTTATCCACTGAGTAAGTACACTAGACAACTTATGTTTTACATCGGTGCGATTATTTCAGATATATTGAGCAAATTGCTTTTGATTTTAGTTTGCATCGCCAGCTGTAAGTCATGACTGGTTTTCAAGACGGCGGCCGCATGTAAACATGAACGTGAGTGTCTTTATAATTTTCCTTTTCAATAAACTGTACACTTACAAAGTTCTCAATGCTTCGTTTAACATTAAGGGACCCTCATTATGCTACCGTTGAAGTTTGGTGATATTTTGAGCCTTTTTAGTGGTACAAAATAGCGATTAGTTTTTACTTTCCCTGTGCCCCGAATACTAGCGTTGTAAGCTAATCAGGGGTCCGCGCTAGCTTATTTTCAAGCTACAAACACATTTGATTAGCATGAAAACATATCCCAGAGAACGATCGAGTGGGTACACATCTGTTATTAACCCCTAGGTTCATTTTGCGCCGGAATTGCCCTTTAAGTAAAGGATATGAATACTTCTTCCACCACTGAAAGCAAGACACAAGTGACTCTGAAAGCAAGACTGGTCATTGTTATTGTTTAATACAGGTCAACACGTGAACTAGTAAAAAATAAAGTACGGTGCCATATAAACTGACATAGACTGTCTAACCATTGTAAACTTCCAGGATTGCTGAGCAGGAGACCGTGCCGAAGGAGTTGAGGGCCACACATTTAAACAGACCAGAATCTTCTGGAAAGGCCTCCGTGATGACTAGTGTACACAGCTCCTCTGCAGAGGGGAACACCAGAACATAAAGGCAGTTTGTCATGGAATAAAAAGTGTCATTTCTAAACAGAATGTAAGCTGCACTGTGTCTAAATACCAATGAGGTACTCATTAACTGATGTACCGTGGTTGTATGTATGTTTGCTCCCAGTTTCATAAAGGCTTTGGATAGTTTGTGGCCCAAGAGAGGAGAGAAATCAAAATAAAAATGATCTCTTAAAATCAACGAGGACCCACTCAATATACATATCAATGATTATTTTTGTTTTACAAAATCTTACATGATTGTATAAAAATTTAAGTTCAAATTATTACAGATGTTTCTTCTCACTTCCACATGGAGCCGCTAGTGTGCCAAGTCCTCAATATCAACAGTCCAACTCCAGTTCTAGAAGATTTGTTTGCAGCTATACTCACTATTGGTATAAGTAGTTTGTTCAATATAGAAACACACCAGGGGCTACTGTGAGGTGCTGATCAGTGGAAGTAGACTGGAAAGTAACACACAGTCTGGCTCCATATATGCATTTCTTTATTTATTGTTATGACGTGTCGGCCCTCCGGCCTTCTTCAGAATAATACAGTGTGTACAACACCTTTTTTTCTTACTTAGTAGTTGTTTGTTTGTTATATGTGAAAGACACATGAACTGTAAACTATTTTCAGCCAAGCATTTTTCACCCCCACTGATAGCAATTCTGAGAACTAGATAAAAAGTATAATATATATATATATATATATATATATATATATATATATATATATATATATATATATATATATATATATATATATATATATATATATATATATCAATGAATATCATATGACACCATATACCAGTCCAATAGCTTAATACCAGGGTGTCCCAACCTCTTTGGCTAGTGAGCCGTTAAAGCTATAGTGCGTAGTTTCTGTCTCCCCCATGAGGAATTCAAAGTAATGACAACAAAACTGTCGGCGTGTCCACATGATACAAGCCTTCCGTGATCGCGCACCACCCTCACCCCCACCCCTCCTCCACGCAGTTGCTAGTAGCCAAGGAGCAGAGATGTATAGTAACGAAGTAGAATTACTTCACTACTGTACTTAAGTACTAAAAGGCTGTATCTGTACTCTACTGGAGTATTCTTCTTTCTCCTACTTCCACTTTTACTTCAGTACATATTTTCGATAAGTTTAATACTTTTACTCCAATCCATTTTTTTATGTGCTGCATCGTTACTCGTTACAATTATAAAAATGTTACGAATCATTCCAAACCCACATTATCAGTGCCAGAGCGGTAGATGGCTCTGTCACCAGGTTTGATGAAGCTGGCTCATCATTGAGCGAATCAAGCGATCAAGCTGTCTTATAAGAAGACCACGCATGCTCCCGTTCTGCCTTTCGCTCTGCTGCCTGCCTGCATTGGAAGAAGCAGAAACACCACCTTCAACACCTTCAACTTGGAGTGATCGTGGCTGTGAGGGTGAGGAAGGAGACCACCCCTGGCCCTACTTAGAGTCCATGTTTTCATTTGTAGGAGTGAAAGACAATTCATATAGAATGAAGTGCCTACTCTGCCTCCCAAAGGATTGCGAAATAATGGCCTTCAAAAATTCCCTCTCGAATTTGAACAAACATATCAAGGAAAGTTACAAATATAATACACAAATGGCACACCAGCTTGAGCTATCAGTAAGCGCTAGCTTACTAGCTACCCACGGTTCATGACATGCTGCAGTGTTGTACATTCCTGTCCTTGTACTGCTGCTACAGCCAAAGGAATTGTGAGTGTCCTTGAGGCTAAACATTTGAAATAACTTTTGACTGCTTTCTTTAATAACTACGTAACACAATACTTTTACCTTCAGTACTTGAGTAGTACATTTTAAAATAAACTACTTGCAATACTTAAGTACAAAAAATGTTGAATACTTTAGTACTTCCACTTAAGTGTGGTGCTTAAAGAGAACTTCAACTTCTACTCACGTCATTTTTTTGATAGAGCACTTGTACTTTTACTCTAGTCTGGGTCTCTAGTACTTTATACATGTCTGCCAAGGAGGACACGGAGGATTAAAAAACATGATGGACTCTTCAGAAGAGGTCATTATCTTTACTCGCCACAATCTTATGAACATAGCCATACGGAGAAATACAAAGAGAATTTTGTGGAGCTGATAGTCTTAATTAGCTTTGTAACAAACTTATTTGGCAATGGCTTGAATGTAACGGACGTTCATTAATATCAAAAACATACGCACTAAAGCTTCAAAGAAATACCTGGTCACAGGCATGGCCTTAGGCATGAGTTGTAAGCTGTTCAGGAGGATGTAGGATTTGTCTCATAAAGATTATCAGAGTACCAAAGTGGCGAAAGAAGTATTTCACAAAACAAAACTAAAGTTCTGAAAATTGACAATTAAGCTTGAAAAAACAATTTTCTGTACCAGATTTATCTCAGGGACACACAAACGTTAAGAACCACTTCTTTTAAAAAAACATTATTGTACAACCAATATTCTGTACTTACCTGGCACTGATGTATAGCTGGCCTCTGGGAAAACAAGAAGAGACAAAAGTCATTTCTTTTTAAAGTGAACTCATCACCATATATACATCCTGAGCTGCTATACATCAGAAATATATCACTTAGTATAGCTCAACAGTACAGTGCATATTAGGGATGAATACATTTGACTTTCATGTAATAATATTGCCAGATAATGAGTCAGTTGCAGTGGTGGAAGAAGTATTCAGATACTTTACTTAATTAAAAGTACTAATACCACAATGTGAAAACAATCCACAACAAGTATAAGTCCTGCTTTCAAAATCTTACTTAAGTACAAGTATGAAAGTATTATCTGCAAAATACACTTAAATTATGAAAAATAAAAGTATTCATTTTGCAGTAAAATGTTTCTTGTCAGTGGTTTACTATTATATCTGATGTTTCTGGGTAAATATAACTGCTGCATTCATTTGTACAAAGTATGTGTTGCATTTACTGCTGTAGATGTTTAAGGTTGTGCTCATTTTAACTTATTTATATACTGTTGGGTAGTTTAATCTACAGCAATGCATCATATTCTATAAGATCATCATATGTTTGTAGCGTTGCTGTCCTGTAAGAACCACGTATCTCTAAAAGAAGTTTTAGAACTTTTAAACAAAAAACCCTGTTTTCAGCTTTGTAGCGATGCATTTTCCAGCTGCTAGTGATGTCCAAATAAAGCTTTGTGAAGCCTTTTCTTTATTTTCTGAGACCAGTAGGTGGCGCTTTCTGTTCAACAAAGGGTTGAAAGCACACTTAAAGTGCTCATATTATGCTTTTTGGCTTTTGCCCTTTCCTTTGTTGGTGCATGGAATAGGTTTACATGTGAAAAAGCCCAAAGTCCACCCCAAAGGGACTTACCATCTCTAACAGAAAACACTGTTCACAAACTGCTCCAAACAGCTCTATTGTAGTCCAGCCTTTACTTCAGAGACAAACGTGGTCACTTTGGAACACACGTTATAATGCTCGCCTAGCTGCTAGCGTGGCACGCCCTCATACTCTGCTTCTAACTGGCTAGTAGTCCTTACCTAGGTACTGTCAGGGCACGCCCTCATACTCTGCTTCTGACTGGCTACTAGTCCTTACCGAGCTACTGAGCATGTGCGACTCCCAACAAAGATGGTACAGAAGTGAGAGGTCTCACTCTGTAGCTAAAACAGAGAGCTCAACACACAGGGTGAAAAGAGGAGCTGCAGCAATGTGCAGTACGACAAAAATATGGGGTTTTTGAAAATTAAACCATGTAAACATATTCTGATATAACCTCTAAATACAATTATGAACCTGAAAATGAGCATAATATGAGCACTTTAAACATCCACTCCTTCAGGCTTTTTCTTTAAACCAAAAGCACTGATTATGCATTGCTTCTATAATTGGACTCCCGCCGGATTGTTTAGAGTTGGTCCAAAACAACACACAAAATTGTTGGAAATGTAAGACGGCCAATTACTTCATGTCCTATGGTCCTGTGATAAGGTCCAGGATTTTTGGACTGGGATACATGATAACCTATGTCTGATAACAGGGACCCAGGTTCCATTCAGCCCAAGAGTATTTGTTCTGGGAGATGGGTCACTCCTAAGCAGGATGGATAAGCACATTAGAAGCTGGGTCCAGACTAGTTTAAAGATGGCCAGACAGATTATTTTAAGGGGATGGAAGAATGAAGGGGTGCCGTCAATCCGGCAGTGGGCTTGTGAGATGGCTATGGTGGCGGCGTTTGAAAAAATGTCTGCCAGATTGGATGTTTACACTGGAAAATGGGGGAAGTACCTGAGCTTTCTGGAAGCTTTGTGCCTATGGTGTTGTCATTTATTTGCGCTATGGTTAATGGTTCATTGTCTATTTTACTATTTTGTTGAACGGAATATTGTAGTTACTGTGTCAACTTTTCTTGATTTTTGTCTGAATGGGTGGTGATGACGAGGTTGGGGTGGGGTGGGGGGTGTATGTTTTGTATGTTGTATAAGATAGATAAGATAGATATAAGATAGATAGATAAATACTTTATTGATCCCCAAGGGGAAATTCTAGGTCCCAGTAGCTTAAAGACATCACACACAACATACACATATATCATAAACAGGATGATAAAATAACAAATCCACATGAATAATATGGACAATAAAAGAAAAGATACTAAATAAAAAATCCACATGAATGTACTAAGGGATGTATAAGCATGAGACGCTTGCAGTGCCAGGGCAGGGACTGACCCTGTGATTCAGTATGCATGGTAAGGTGCTCTATGAGAGTATGTGCCGTGGTGGTAGTGCAAATAAGTAGTTCATATGGACGTCACTACAGTCTGACCCCAGCCCACTGCCAAACACACACTCACTCTTGCGTAGTATCCTGAAATCATCCGAGTCCAGGACTTGCTCGTCCTCTCTATACCACATAACCTGCAGGGGAGGAGTTCCCCTCAGTCTGCACTCCAGGACCACCAGCTGGCCGTTCACTGTGGACACGTCATGGAGGCCCTGCAGAGGCGGGGGGTGGGATAATTTTACAATTACATATAATCTCTGTAAGACAAGACAATTTATTTATAGCACAGTTCATACACAAAGGCAAGTCAAAGTGCTTTACATAAGCATTTCACATACAAAGCAAATACAACATAAATCATAAAAACACCTTTACCTTAACAAAAGTAGGAGCCACTCCATTCCCTGAGTACTGTTGATTGTAGATGGGACTCTGAGTCTAGAGATGGAAAATAAGACATTTCATTTATGTTGTGTAACAATCATTTTTATTTGATCTTGGTAGAAGCATGCTGCATGCTTATTGGCTTACTGACAGCGATGAGATTTACTCCTTAAGTATTGAAATTGGGTATTGAATGACAAGGCATTTTTCAATACTCGATACTATGGAGGTAATTCGGTCGGTGCCTAAAAAGTATTGAATTCGGTACTACCCAGCCCTAGTTAAGAGTGTGTCAGAGTGTGAGAGTGGGGGTCCTGGTACTGGGTGTAGTTACCCTCAGTGGCTGCACCAGGCTGGAGTGTCTCTGAGCCAGGGCGCTGGAGGAAGTGGACGAGGAGCTGGAGGAGAGCTCTCGAGAGGAGGATGCAGAGGAAGAAGAGGAGATTGTCAGGGACATGGTGCTGGTCTTCTTCTGCACCCTCTGGACGCTGCACAGGCACATATCAGCACATGATACATTTATTAGGAATGATTTGGAAACAAATTTGATCTGCTTATGTTTGCTGTTTTCCTGGGCACTTCACTTGGTAACTGTCTAGCCTGAGAATCAGTGTGTGTGTGTGTGTGTGTGTGTGTGTGTGTGTGTGTGTTTTCATAATTATACATCTTATATTCCATACAATACATCCTGTGTGTGTGTGTGTGTGTGTGTGTGTGTGTGTATGTGTGTTCTTGTTTAACTATATTCATGGGGTCCAAAAACTGGGAATACAGTATACTTGTGGGGTCACGACAGCTTTGTGGGGCCAAAATGCTGGACCCCACAATTTCAAAGGGCTGTTTGAGGGTTAAGACTTGGTTTTAGGATTAGGATCATGTTCGTGTGCAGGTGTAACTTACTGAGCCATGTTTCAGGCGTTCCAGGAGGCGGTGACTGAAGCGGTTTTTACTCTCTACAAACATAAAAGCAGTGTCAGCAGTGTCAGACATATTACACTCTCTTCTACCACACATTTTTTATCATAGTATTATCAAGCTCAGCTTAAGTTAATTCAGGACCTAATCTGCTGCATTGTCAATCAGCTGAATGTGGGCGTTTACTCTTTCAGTTAAACCAACCAGATTTTGCCACAATCTCTGTGAGCTATCACGCTGTTGCATTCAAACTTCAGACCTACTCTCTGCTGCTGTCAGTTGTCATTTAAGGCAAAAATTATACCACCCTCCTCCACCCCATTCACCTCCAGTTCTCATCATCCCCAGCACCCAGGGTTCCTCCATCAGAAGCCCCGCTTTACAATCACATTCACCCAGATCTTCAGGCTTCCTTTATCCCTTCATCACCTCCACCATTGTCTGGACTCCAAAAGGGTGGGAGTATTCCTATATATCCACAGTCTCTATACCCCTTATAATTTAACACTGTGATGGAGTGTAATCGCCAAAGACTCTAACATACTAGTCCATATCCACGACATTTCATTTCCGGGATTGTTCCAATGCCGCCAGAATTCCTCCGGATGTCTTTCTTTCCGGCCGGATGTCCGTTGCCTTCCTCTTTCTTTGTGTTGGAATTTTAAACTCCGGTCGACTATGAGGACTATGTTTAACTGTTCCTAGACTGTCCAATCTGTCCAATCTGAGTTTTCTGTTGCACGACTAAAACAACCTTTAAACGTACACATGTTCCACCAAAACAAGTTCCTTCCCGAGGCTATTTTTCAGAGGCACCGTTGCTCTGTCCAATTGTGATTGGTTCCAAGAAAAGCCAATAAACCAGAGCATGTTTTTCTCCCATTCCGGAATGTTATGTGGACTAGCCAGACCCTCCTCTGCAGCGCTGTGAAAGAAGGTCTGGCAATGCGAGACTACTAACATACCAACCTTTTATACACCATGTTCATTAAACTTATTTCACTCTTAAATGAAGTCCCACCTGATTGAAATAGAACCTGAGTGTAACTGCCAACACCCAGGTGTGAATATATTCATCTCTATAAATAATAAGTATGGGTTTGAGAGTATGCATGATCCAGGAGTTTTCTGCAAAGTGAGGAAATGCAGTAGAATGCCATGCTTAGTTACATGCAATTACAAGGGAGCGAAATCTTGGAGAAGTAAAATGCTCTCTTCTACCTAAACATATACTCCCTTTCCCCCCAGTGTCTGACATTACATGACACTGCTGTTGTTATGAGCAGTTTCTGCAGTATCCGTTTTTATGGAAGTGAACAAGTGTGCAGCAGGTACACCCTGAAAAAGAGCACACATGAGATGCATAGGAAGAAATCTACAGTGTGTCTGCAGTTTAGGTATTGCAGGACTGTTGTATTGGATTGTTCAGGTTACTCAGTGTGTACCACTGCATAGTTATATACAGTATTTGTGCCTTGATTCTGAGCGTGCACAGAAAATTATCTTTTGCAAGCACATAAATTACAACGCAAATGAGAAAAACTATAATCCTACAAAGAAGGGTCATGGAAGGCTTGTATCATGTGTATGATTGGAGAGAATATCCTTCTGGAGTGAGATCCATTGTTAGCAAAAGTGGGATCACTGGAAAACACATGTTATTTCACAAATAAGAGAAGATAACCAAACAGAAAAACACAGATTCAAACCAACATATCTGACATATTAAGACAAACCATATAAAATGAAACGATTAATAGCATGTAACATACACTGCATCGGCTAAAGGTTGACACAGGATAGAAATGATAAAAGCATGCAATTAAAAAATGTGTTAACTGGAGTGAAGAGTACAAGAATACATAAAGTGTGGAAGCCAAAGTATGCTGTTTGTATAAAGATAAGTGAAGAGACCAGAGAAAACATGGCTACCTCGATATCCAAATCCCATTTTCAACCAGTTTCTCTGTGTGTTGATGCTGCAATACGGCAAATGCATATGCTGAAAAGTGCATGTATCTAGTTGTCATCTTAACACACGTTCAGTCGTATCTTTATCATCGTCTGATGTTGTAACATGTAACAGAAGATAAACCTCAATAACTACACACACACACACACACACACACACACACACACACACACACACACACACACACACACACACACACACACACACACACATATATATATGAGCACAGATGTACACAGAGAATGTCACAGTTATGTCAACTTTCAGGCCAGGAGGAAGGGAATTGTTCAAATCTAACTGTGCAACTGACAACCCAACAGATCCTGCCCATGACACTTCTCTTTCAAAGCCAGGCCAACCAATGTATCACTTCCTATGCACCAGATCACTAAGTGTGTCCATCATGTCACTTTGTTTAGCAATAGTATTGGGAATTGCAGCTGATCATTCTACACCTAAAAGACCCCCACAGATCCCAGCCTGCTGCGCTCTGTGGCTCTGTCCTGGGCCCCGAGAAGGAGCTGGCAGAGGAGGCTAAGGTTCAGGTTTCCAGGCTAAATTAAACTTGGCCACCTCCTGAGCATAGCCAAGACTCTCTGACCTGAGATACATCTCTGTGTCTCCATTAACAAGACACAAACAGACAAACAGTGGAGGGTAGAACCTTAACCCTAAGCACTGCTCTGTCTTTAACCTCCTTTATTTGAGTTTTTCCTCTCTGTCTGTCTGTTATCGCAACACTAACATCATCATAGACTAAACACTGTCTAAACCAAAAAATAGCCGCAGCATGTACAACATCCAGTTTCCCCCTCAGATAATCACTCCCAGCAGGTGTGTTTGTGTGTGTACCTTGGTTAAAGCCTCCTGTTGATAAAACAGCAGCTGCTGCTGAACCGCTCGTATCAATTGTCTCTCGGTTACATAACAAAAGGATTTATAGCAGCGGCAACAAGCTGCGTTCACACATCATCTTTAATCTGTTGCCTGTCATGCAACAGATGGATAGAGACATGCAGGAAGTGGTGGACAAGCTCAATTGCGACCCAAACAAGCACACAATGTTAATAATATAAAATCAAGGTGCAGTAAATGTTCCAATTAAAGGGTTACTCCAGATTTTTTTTATTGCATTGCATTGGGGATGTCACAAGAGACAGATTAGAACAAGAATGGACAAAATCGAAGCAGCAACAGAACAGATACCCTGACATTTAGTCTTTGGTATGGATAAATCTCCAAAAACACTGGGGCTGCGTCCAAAATCGCTTTCTTTGCACTACATACTCACTATACAGTACGTATAGTATTGTTCAACATACTTCTTGTCAATTCCGTCTGCTAACAAACAACAGAAAATTGCCTTAAAGCTGCTGTGTGTTGGGATGCACTAAAAACAATGTGAAGAACCCATGACGAAGTTTTTAAAAAGCTGCCGAACTAAAAAACTGAGCTGTTATGAAGACAAAAGTGAATACAGACGTGAGGAATTAGCAGGAAGAATGGGGAGACTGTGGGATTCTGGCACTAACCTTACTTTATGCCCAACGTTACGTGTGCAGCAAGCATTTTGTTATCCAAATGTCAGTTGTAGGCTAACTATATTTCTGTAAATTAAGCTAAAGCATTTTGACAGTACGCAACTTGTGTTATAGTACAAACTAGAATGTGGATCAATCAGAAAGCTATGCAGATGTGTTAATGTTAAATACAAATTGTTATTCATAAGAAAGCTATACAGTAACGTTAATATGTTTGCAAGTGCCTTAGTTTGCTAGCACAAAGCTAACATTAGCTTACTAACAGCTAACTTTTACAGATACAGATAGCTTTATTTATCCCCGAAGGTCAATTCAGTTTCTACAGTCCTCTTTGGTAGCTGCAGGTAGCTAAAATAACCCTTTGGCATGCTTAGCTAGCTAGCTACAGACACTTTGTTAGCGTTTTAGCCCTAAGTTGCATATTGTGGCACCGATTGTTTTCCCCTGCGGTGGGCAGGTTTTCAGAGTGTGACCAGCCTGGTCGCACAGAATTCCGTGAAATGATGACGAATTGTTAACAGCGCATTACGTGGTGGTGGCACGGAATGTGGGAAAAATCCGTGTGGCCACCACGGAAAACAATGCCAATGTAAAGTCAATGAGAAGACGACGTAGCATTAAGAGCGACTACGGTAGCGAGTACTATGTAAGGCCGAAATTCCGCGTAAGGAGGTTGGTTGGGGTGGTGGATGGGTCAAACACAGGACTTTCACCAGGAGACCAGGGTTCGTGTCCTGCATGTCAAATTTCCTAAAGTCGCTTTCTTCTTTTCCGTCCCGTTCTTCCCGCATGTCACGGAACCGTAAGCCCACCCACGACCTTTTCCTGAACCCAACCATCACGTTGTCCCCGCGTGTCACGGAACCGTAAGCCCACCCATGACCTTTTCCTTAACTTAAGGGGCCGTGTTTATTTAACGGAATTCTTTCGTGGGCCCATCACGGAATTTTCGGCGATCTGTGTTCATTTCACGGGATTCTTCCGTGGGCCATCACGGTATGTTTTATCATATTACTGCTAACATCATGTTAGCAGTAATATCATGCTCACAAAAAAGTATCTTGTGCGAATGAGAAAAAAATAAAAAATCCCCATGTCCCTTAAGGGACTCTGTAGGAAACAAATTCAGCCTGCAAATACACAACATAACACAACAAATAAATGTGCTGATATTGCAGTGGAGTGTTTTGACCTATGACACAATTATGAGTAATGGCTGGTATTTTTATCACTGCGTATCCTCCTGGGATGATTTTCAGCATCAAACCTGTTCTGTTACACAAAAAAGAGAGGCTGCACTTTTTCTAACATTCAGAGTTGCATATTAGAGTGTTTCCGAAGGCAGAGCCACCTGTTCTCACCAGACATGAGGGAGTGAGACGTTCAGGCTGAGTCATGGTGAGGAACTTTCCTACATACACGGTAAAGTGTTCAGAATCTGGCGGGATAGACAGACAGAAAGATGGAGGAAAACACTGCAAGGTGATTCATTTCTCAGCGGTTGCCATAGAAATATCCTCTCGCCTGCATCACTTTGGCTTAATCGATTCCATACATTAACAGCAACACAAAACATATAATACTTGAATGATGAACGGTCTTGACAGATTCTGACATCGATCCTGATTGATGAAGTTGAGCTTTTAGAAGAAAAGAGGAGGAAACAAACACCAACGCCTACCCACAATCCACCTTGTTAAATTTAAACAAACCACCCACTGTGTAATTCCAGTCCAGCATACAACACCATGAATCCTCCAACCCCCAGCAGCTCTCAGCTGTGGACAGATTTAGCACAGCGGCGACATATTCTAGTGTTAAAAAATGTACTAGTGGGCAATCATTACATACAGTACGTCTGCTGGCTCTTCTTTGATTGACAGGGCTTTACAATCGATGAAACGATACAATCAGACACTGCAAGAGACTTGCATCCAGTGGCCAAACAACAGTCAAACACACAAGAACAATTCATACACAGGCAGCGTGAAACTGTGGAAAAACACAAGTGGAAGGTGGGTGTTAGGATAATTATTTATCAGAGAATGGACAAAATCACTATGGAGTTCTCTCAAAGTTTGTTTACTTGTAGCAAGTAGAGTGAGTTTACAGCACTTCAGCATAAGTACAGAAAGTGACTGAAGAGTGTTCACAACAGTGTCTTTTTAAAGGAGTTGGGAGTCAAGTTAGTTATTCTGTTCATGCAATCAGGCCCGGCATCTCCTCCACATTATGCGTTCTGCCCTCAGGGATACATCCTGTGCTCTTTGCAAGGTCACTCAGCTTTCATGATTAACACATGAAAGACAAAAATACTAAAATAGAAATAAAACAGCTGTTTGGATGCAAATGGTTTAACAAAGAAACTGAAGCAAAACCGTTCCAAGCATAATCTTTCTAACAGTGGGAAATAAAATATCAACTTTACTAAAAATGGATCACATTCTGGATTTTGGTCAGCACAAACTGTTGCTTTACTTAGTTGCAATAATAAAACTAGTGTTTTATGGTACATATGTTGGTGTTTTTAATTTTTTACTCGGTTCTTTATTTGCAATAAAGCTCAGATAATAAAACAGACTGATCTCATGAAATGGCGTATGTATGCCACGCCAATTCCTATGCCATTATTGGCGTGTTATCAAGATGCATACTTGCTTTTTAGCGTGTTTATCAACGCCGTAACCCAACCCGCGTGTCACGTTTCCTAAACCCAACCGGTTGTTCTTTTCCTAAACCCAACCGTAGCTTTCTCCTCACGATAACAAGCCAAGTGGCGATAACGCGCCAAGTGGCGATAACACGCCAAGTGGTGTGTATGTTTACGTCCGCTGTATACAGCGTAGACACACACGCGGATAGCTCAAAATGCATACAGATAACACGCCACTTGGCTTAAGAAAGTGTGCGTGCATGTTTACGCAAAGTCATGATGTCATGTTGGACAGCAGCATTATAAATCATGGTAACTCTTTATATTAATCACTTTAATACGTAATAACATCACATCCTTTTAGTTTCCTGAATATAGTTATGTAATTGAGTACTAGTTATAGGAAAAATTAAATACAAGCTGTGTTTAAAAACTGAAATGTTCATGAATTCTACATCTCTTAATAGGATACTCCTTATCCTCCATATAAGTGTAATTGTATGCTTTGCTGTAGACAAATTTGACATTTTTGCAGGTTCAGCTGACCTGCTGTGCACTGACTAAGGGAATCTCTGGGTTGCACTAAATTAATTGGAATAAAGTGAAAGGCAAAGGGAACCATGAATGTCTACATGAAAAGGTCAGTAAGTGACTAGTCATTAAGATTGATCCTCCTGATACAAAGGATACGTGTACCAGAATAAACGGAAATACAACCAACTGTTGTAGATACAGTATGTCACTAAAAAATGCCAACCTTTTGGTGACTTTAGATGAAAAGTCAGGGGATCACCAAAGTCTTAAGAAATTCAACCTCTGGCTAACATGAATGTCTGTACACAATTTAAATGCAAGCCATCCAATAGTTGTTGAGATCGCTCAATGCCATTGCTGCTTCTGCAAAAACTATGCCCGTTGATCACGCCTCTTGTGCAGTAGAAAATACAGAGCAGACTCCCCAGACTAATGTTCAATCTGAAAAGATTGAGCTTAGTCTAGCCAGACTAACTAGATTGGCTAAAAAGAGGCAAACAAGAAAACATCAGATCCAGTTGGTAACTTTTTGGTGACCATTTTTGGACAGATTTTCTGTCCTGATTGACACAGAACTTATCTGTGTGTAAATAATGTTATCTCAGTTAATGAGGTGACAGCTTCACTGCACAGGCCTCACTTTGGGATTTTGGTCTTATTATATAAGGATCTAGCCTATAGTGTAGCTTTTATTTGTGGTTCAAAATGTGATTTCAAAGGTACACTGGGATGTAACAAGATTACTGGTGGAGAGAAATTCCTCTACCTGCTGCAAACCTATTTTGAATTTTCTTAGTTGCATCAGTCTGAAAAAGCCGTTAACCCTCCACCTCCATCTCTCCAATTCTCCCAACTCCTCAACTTGTCTGCTAGCCAGCGGGACCGATTTAGCCCGGACTGGATCACCTGATCTCTCTGTTAGCCAACCACGGCTCAGTGGCTGAACACATACAGGCATGCCATGCTTTCACTGTAAACCCCCCCCCAACACACACACACACACACACTCTGCCACCCACTCAACTTTGGCTGGTATGCCTTGTGTTGCCTCACCCTGCTGGCTATATAATATTCACTTCTACCCTTTTAACTCCAAACGGATGTAACAGATTCACAGAAAGAGAAACACATATAGATACATAGATTGGTACATATAGAGATAGATAGATAGATAGATAGATAGATAGATAGATAGATAGATAGATAGATAGATACGTAGATAGATAGATAGATAGATAGATACGTAGATAGATATGTGGATAGATAGATACGTAGATAGATAGATAGATAGATAGATAGATAGATAGATAAATAGATAGATATGTGGATAGATAGATACGTAGATAGATAGATAGATAGAGAGATAGATAGATACGTGGATAGATAGATAGAGAGATAGATAGATACGTAGATAGATAGAGAGATAGATAGATACGTAGATAGATAGAGAGATAGATAGATACGTGGATAGATAGAGAGATAGATAGATACGTAGATAGATAGATAGATAGAGAGATAGATAGATACGTGGATAGATAGATACGTAGATAGATAGAGAGATAGATAGATACGTGGATAGATAGATACGTAGATAGATAGATAGATATGTGGATAGATAGATACGTAGATAGATAAATAGATAGATAGAGAGATAGATAGATACGTGGATAGATAGATACATGGATAGATAGAGAGATAGATAGATACGTGGATATATAGATACGTAGATAGACAGATAGAGAGATAGATAGATACGTGGATAGATATATAGATAGATAGATAGATAGAGAGATAGATACATGGATAGATAGATACGTAGATAGATAGATAGCTAGATAGATAGATAGATGGTAGGGATGTAACGATACACTTAACTCATGATTTGACACGATTCACAATTTTAAGTTCACAATACAATTTTCTCACGATTTGTTTAACAGAACAAGCTGCAATTCAATTCTACTTTATTTATAGTATCAAATCATTAGTGTGTTAGTGTTATCTCAGGACACTACAGTTAGAGTAAGTCTAGACCACACTCTATAATGTACAGAGACCCAACAATTTCCCACAAGCAAGCATTTGGCTGCAGACAGATAACTATTACTACTAAAATATTTCTTTATTTCTATAAACTGTGCAACACAACAGATGTGTCCTCTCATCAAAAGTGCAACTGAAATTGTATTTTCTCTTAAATAGCAACAATTAAATAAAAAATGAATAAGTAGATGTTTAAAAGAAATACCCCATCAAAATAACTAAATAAATAGAAAAAAAATCTGTTTAAATTAATAAACTAAGAAGACATAGTGAAATCAAACAAGTGAAATAGTAGATTGCGCCCTAGGCCGTTTCAAAATTGCATTGCGATTCGTTATTATTATTTTTTTATCTGAACCGGTTGTAATCTTTACACATTTATATTGATTTTAAACCGATTCACATTGCATCGTTACATCCCTAATAGATAAGACAGACAGACAGATAGATGGATAGATGGATACATGACAGAGCATATAAATTTAGCTCCAGACAGATCATCCCAGCTGTCCTCTTCTTTCTGAGTGCAAATTCCAATCAATCCAGTGTCCAGTATCAATAACATGCAGTATCAGGAACATTATGGCCCTTGACCAAGTGAATTACAACATTTGATTATCTGATTACCAGGCCGTGATCTATCACGAGAGAGAGAGAGCTATGTATGAATCATGACACAGAACTTTCTTTTTGTGAATTTCCCCCCTCGTCAGGATTTGTAGATTGTACCTTGGTCCAGACACGCGCAACCAAAGCAAAACTATCTGGTGTGTAAGCTGGATCAGACAGGTGAAAGGATGTCTGTGTTGTTGTTTTTCTGTTTTCTGTTGCAATTCTAGTGTTGCTCCAGCCATGCACATGTGAAACAGGCCCAGCTGCACCTTCAACACACAACTTTATCCCAACTGTTGAAAACTTGAACCAAAATGTCCCCCTCCTTACCTGTCTGGCCTTTCCCCAGCAGGCTTTAAAAAAAACACCAACAGATGTATTGATCCAACAGGAAGTGTGAATGATCCAGTAGCTAAACTGCTATGTGACTGTGTGGCTCCCAGTCATGGCTTGGTCGCCGGACGCTCCCTACTCTGGGCGAGCTGACACACACATTTACACACAAACACACTGACAGGGGCATGTGTGTGTTGAGGGGGGGTTGTGATAGGGGAAAAGGGTTAGGAGGGAATCTGAGGCTAGTGACGGGGGTGTGAGAGGAGGGCAGGAGGGGTTCAGTTGGAGAGGTACTAAAGGGGCAAATTTAGAGCGGAGTATAGTGTTCGTCAACAGTGACCACTCATGGCAGGGCAGAGCTCCAAGTAAAAGGCAACAGGAGTGAAGCTCAAATCTGCTCAAACGAGTCCTTTACCCTAGCCTGGTCCTACCAGACTCTGGTACGTTAGCCTGGTCCTACCGGACTCTGGTACGTTAGCCTGGTCCTACCGGACTCTGGTACGTTAGCCTGGTCCTACCGGACTCTGGTACATTAGCCTGGTCCTACCGGACTCTGGTACATTAGCCTGGTCCTACCAGACTCTGGTACATTAGCCTGGTCCTACCAGACTCTGGTACGTTAGCCTGGTCCTACCAGACTCTGGTACATTAGCCTGGTCCTACCAGACTCTGGTACATTTCATTTGTACAGAGAGTCTGGCCACTCTCCATTGACAAGTGTTTACTTCCTTGAAAGCAAGTACTCTGTTGAAGCCTCAACGTCATTGTTCTCAGCCACTCCCTCTGTTCGCTGAGTGGACCGGTAAAGATTGGACCAGTAAAGATTGGACCAGAGAAAACCCAAGAATATACCACAAACCCAGACGTAGTACTGAAGGAAAATGAAAATTGAGCGGAAGTCCGTAGGAGGGCAGAGCCAGGCTACCTTTACCCAGGGCCAGTGGAGATTCTAGGGTCTGTTGTGGCCCTAGGCAAGAATTCCTAGGGGGGCCCTCAAAACCAGAGTTCGTCACCATTATGTTCTAAACTACAAATGCTGCTTACAGACCTTAGCAATGGCAAATGCTGCCACTATGTCCTCCAGATCTAAAGGCCTTCACACATTTTGCTCTATTGAAATGAGACCCAGACCTGAAAGTCTCTCTTAGGTAAGGGAGCTAGACGGACCCACACTCCAGTTCCACTAGCTAGGTTAACTCACAAAAAACGTGAAAGAATAAACACCATTAGTCTAACGTTAATGCTAGCTAGCTAAAGTTATTTAAATGTCTCCCCCATAGTTAAGGTTAAATGACAGCATTCAGACACTTACTGTTACACAACGTAATCTTCATTATCTGCTCTACTCACCACTGTCTTGCTTTCTTTTTCTTCTCATCCTTATATTTTCTCTTTCTTTTTTTCACTCCCAGAAGGATAACTCCTCTTCATTTTCATTTGACTTTTAATTGAAAAAGAAATTCTATCAGGCTTCGACGGAAATGAGGTGGGGCCCCTTCAGATGTCATTGCAAAAAGTCATTTGTTTGTGGTTGCCACATTTTGAGACATTGCCGTGGAGTAAAGTTTGTCAGCCCAGGGCTGTAGTCAAGCCCACCTTTGCTGAGTCCAAGACCAGGACTAGTGGAGACCGAGTCAAGACCGAGACAGAAAAAAAAGAATCCTCTTCAAGACCACTTACTTACCTGTTCATAATATATGTGATGCGAGAGGCAGTATGTCTTCTATTTGGAGTAGTGCTGTCAGTTAAACGTGTTAACGGCGTTAACGCAAACCCATTTTAAAGGCGTACATTTTTTTTATCGCAAGATTAACGTTCTTTTTGGCCTAGTAAACTTTGTAGTTTTTTTCACATGCTGTTGCAACAACTAGTAACGTTAGAAAAACTACAAACACCACACTGGATCTAGCTGGACCGGAAACAAAACAACAGGCACGCCTGCCCTTGTTTGGGCTTGCGAGCCGGCCAAAGAGTAGTACGCTAACATAACGTTTTGAGTGGATGGCGAGCACGAGATGCAGAAATGGATGCCAATCAGATTCTGAATTGAAAGTTTACTTTTAAAAAGTTGTCAAGGGGGACAGTAGTTTCACGCATACACAGCCTGTATGACACGGAGAAAGCAGCCCAACTGGAACTGCTGCAGAGTGCAAACGCTGTCTCATTAACCGGTGATCACTGGACGTCAGTGAGTAATCCAAATTATTTAGAAGTTACTGCACACTATATTGACTATGTATATCAGCGTACGGTTTTAGGACTGTGTTGTTTGCATCGTTTTTTTTTACTGTTTTTGTCATTTCGGACATTGTCCACCCCCTTTTCTGTCCAGGAGGTTACATGTCCAGGTTACATTCCTTATTAGAAAAATGTAAAGGTTACAAATGTCCTGCTGTGGCATTCGGTTTTTGGACCATTTTGTTTGGACTGTCTAAGCAAAGTGTTAGTGTTACATCTCAGTTAGGTTAGGTACTTGTAGGAATTGTGCAATAATGACAGATTCACACATTTTTCTTTTGTTTACAGTAAATAAAAAATAAACAATTACAAATTACTTAAAGTCAAGTTTCTTTGCATTCATTTGATTCCCAATCAAGATACACTGGTAAGAATGGCTTTCCATTGTTAATATGTACTTAAACAGTTCTGAAATGCAAAATATAATTTTATTCATGTGAAAAAACATGCAATTAATCGTGATTAACTATAGAAATTTTGCAATTAATCACTATTAAAAAAATTAATCGTTTGACAGCCCCAATTTTAAGATGATTATTTTGCAGTGTTATTATTTGTAATGATAAAAAAGTGCAGAGTACAACACTGTAGGATAAAATGAGGCCATATTATTTACTTTAAGTGTAGTCTCACATTGCCAGAGCTTCCTCCACAGCGCTGCGGAGGATGCAAAAAAGTCTCAGGAAGGAACTTGTTTTGGTGGAACATGTGTACGTTCAAAAGTAGTTTTAGTCGTGGAACAGAAAACTCAGATTGGACAGATAGTCTAGCTAGCTGTCTGGATTTACCCTGCAGAGATCTGAGGAGCAGTTAACCATAGTCCTCAGAAATCCACCGGAGTTTCAAATGCCAACACAAAGAAAGAGGAAGGTGACGGACATCCGGCCGAATTGAGGGACATCCGGCGGAATTTTTGGCGGCATCGGAGTAATCCCAGAAGTGGAACACTGTGGATATAGACTACTTTAAGAATAACAATTTCACTAAAGTCACATAAAGCTGAAGTGCAACTTCACATTTTAGATGTTGAGTGATTTTATTCTGGTTCAACAAGAACATTGTGGACTGCTGATGGAAAATTTAAAAAATAACAAGCAACACAGGTTTCACTAAAAAAACTAAGATATATGTTCCCATTCTTGAACTGAACACTTGTCTTAAAGAATCCATAGTACAAAGTGCTCGCTGACATTCTGGCAGTGGCCAAAATGAAAATGATTGAAGCCTGATGATTGAGGTATATGACGCAGCCAGGCGTATACCAGGGGACCAATGTTAATGCCTGTTCTAGATGGATTTCGAATTAAACCAACACCTGTTTTCTGATCAAGCGCACTTCATCAATGGTTTTGTTTTGAAGGAGGAAGTTACTTTAGAAAAAAAATCATATAGTGCTGGACTCGGTCGAGACCAACTAGAATATTGGCAAGTCCAATGGCCGACTCCAAGACAAGTCTGAGTCCAAATACCAACGAGTTCAAGACAAGTCCGAGACAACAGAAAAACGGCTTGAGTCCGGACTAACGTACTACAGACCTGGCTTCACCTGTCTCTGTTTAGTTGCTAATGAGGCTCAGCGCAAATTCTTTCAGGAAGACTTCAAATAACCCAATCACTGCTCCTTCTTCCTAAATCCAGTCCTATTTGAAAAAATGCGAACTTTAGCTGATTATGCGTTGAATTATGCCATCGCATAATCACGTTTTTCTGGAGGGACTGTAAATCAAATCAACTTTTTAGAGGCGTCACCTTTTAGTTAAACCAATCAGAATTGGCCATGAAATTCAAGGACCAATCACAGCATTACAACCTTTCCTCCGGCTGACCGCCGGTCTGGTCTCCGGCTAAAATCAATCCAAACCAACCACGGGTAAGTGTAACAGACAGAGAGAGAGATGATTTGTTGCAATCTTTCAGGGATCACAAACCCCTCCTCCCCCCCCCCCCAAAGAATATGTACTGACAATATCAAAAGATGAAAATGTTGATGATGTGTTGTGGCCGGAGGCTCGATGACATTACTTCATCCGAGGGTGTGAGACAGGAGCCAGGAAACCTGCGACTGGTGCCAGTGAGTCTTTAAGGGACACATGAGATGAGACCTCTGCAAATGAGAGCGAGAGAGAGAGAGAGAGAGAGAGAGAGACTAAAAGAGACTCTTTATAACGCAATCCTAAACACAGATAACCACAAACGGACACAAACGGAATCACAAGGGTGAAGTGGAAGGTTGTTAGGGTTGACAGCAAATTCAGTAGTAGATTCAGTAGTATTAAGGGGTTAGCCACCATTTTATTTAGTGCTACGTCCTCACAATTTATGTATGCCCTTTTACAGTCTATGTGCCTGCCTCCCGAAGACGTGACAAAACTAGATAATGCATTTCCTGGAAAGAAGTTGCTGACCAATCGCAATAGGAAAGTGCATGAAAAGCTGTAAAAGTACAGTAAAAGGAAAAAAAAGAAAAGAAAGAAATGAAACAAGGAAAAACAGAGAGAAGAGGAAGAATGTATGAAAGAATGGAGGAAAAGGAAGTGAGCAAAATAAGACAAAGAAAAAAAGGAAGGAAAGAAACTCAATGGGATTTCTTTTTACATTTTCAGCGTTTCAAAAGCCATAAGCTTCTGTTACCATCTGACGGCTTTTATTTTGAAAATCTACTACTCAAAAGCCAACTCCAGAGACCCAAGAGAAAGTTCCTGTTACTGACTCTTATTCTGAAAGGTCAGTGCTCTGTGCTGGGCAAAGGTCATTTGGTCTGCCTAACATTAGCTAATGCAAACTTCACATAACTATTAGTGTATAGCTGGCATTGCCTTGCCAGTTCAATGACTTTATAATTCATTATAAAGTCATCATTACATCATTACAGCCACTTGTGGCCACCACAGGTACTGCTGTTCAGCGAAAGGGACATACAGTAAGCCTGCTTTAAAGGACAAATATGTCCAAATAAATTATTCCTTTAATGTTGATTTCCACTTGCAGAGCTCACGCCAAATCTACATTCGATAGCATTTTAAATCAAACGTATCTCTCTTTATTGCCGCTCATGCTGCTCACCATTCAGGCACACGTTTAAAAGTGTTGAGTGCCCAATGACTTATTGGGTAGAAAGTCTGATCATCCATAACTATCCTAATTATTAAAACCAAGAGGATTACAGAATGTAATGTTATGTATTAATTACTTGTACTGCTAGAATGATAACAGGCGGCTTTGAATAGATCATTAGACTAAAAAAAACGGTCTGGCATGTCCACACAGTATTCCGGGATGGGAGAATAACATGCTCTGGTTTATTGGCATTTCTTTAAACCAATCACATTCGTCATGGCCGGTGCTAGGCACCGGACGGAGCAACGGTGACTCTGCAAAACAGCCTCAGGAAAGAACTTGTTTTGGTGGAACGTGTGTACATTCAAAGGTTGTTTAACCCTCCTGTTGTCCGCGGGTCAAACTGGACCAGTTTTTAAAGTTTTTTCATCAGAAATATGGGTTTCTTTCAACCAAAATGCCCCCAAAACATGGATGGTTCTATACAATGCTCTCTTTACAAGTACCATGAAGGTGTTTTATTCAATTTTAAAGTTTTTTTTTTAAATAGTTTCAAAACAGTATACTGACCAAACGTGACAATCAATCAACATCCTCTGATCTATTAGTCAAAATAATTCACAATTTCTACTTTAACTCAAAAATTTGGTATAATTTCATATTAATGAGGTTTATTGACAATTATTTCCAAGTGTAAAACTTGTGGTAACAAGATGGTGTTAGTGGTGCATTAAAGTGACAAAAATGTTGTTTGTTTTTAAAGCGCCAAAAAGTACAACACATTCATGGTTGATGGGAAGACAACACAACGGTTAAGTCGAATGAATTGGAAATATACAGTAATCTTTCCAGGTAAACACACTGATTTCTGTTCAAAATGAACAGTATGGTAAAATAATAATCGGTTGAGTTTAAGAACGTTGACTAAATGTGTGTAATGCGAAAGGGTAACAAAAAAATGTCACTGCTATCCTAAATTATATTTATTATTACAATATTTTTTAGAACATTTAGGTCCCATGAACAAATGCTTATAAAATCAAGTAAATATAAAAAATACTGTTCCGTGTGAAAAAATAAATAAATAAATGAAAATTCCAGCTGCTTTTAAAATGCAGACAGCAGAGTGTGTAAGAGTGTTTTGCGGAGGTGTGTGGGAATAAGTGTATATATATATATATATATATATATATATATATATATCTATATATATATATATATATATATATATATCTATATATCTATATATATATATATATATATATATATATATATATATATATATATATATATATATATATATATATATATATATATGTGTGTGTGTGTGTTCTCATGTCTCTATGTGACCGATTAATAAGTAATTACAAACGCACCGCATTTTTGGACTTCGGTGATGAGCTCTTTCTAAATTTAGCCACATATCTGGTCTTGTCTTTTCCACAGGTAAATGACTGTACAAGCCCCGAATCTGGAAACATTACTTTGAAAATTTCTTCAATCCCGTCATTAGACCTGTATGAATAGTGGCTTGTCACCGTTCTCAGCACCAAAATCACCTCTGCTCGGATTGTTAGCATAGAGCCACAAATTGCTCGGAGGTCAGATGGCATTGTTGGATGTGGATTTCCTATCCTAACATCCAGCGTTGTAGCGTTGACATTGTTGCTAGCGGTGGTAATTGTGGAGCAGGAACAAACTAGCAATTGCAGGCTGCTGGCATGTTTTACGTAGTCTGTTTTTTTCTCTGCACGTGCAATTCTACCGCTCTGATCCCCTTTGTCCCAAGTTTGAAATTCTTCCGACACATAACGCAGTTCGCTTCATAAGCATTTCCAGGCACCGACCTTAACGACGAATACTCGTTCTTTTCAAGGCATTTGTAATTGAACTTGCATTTCCCAATGTTTCTAAGATGAGTGGATATCAATCATTGCTGTATTACCTGTATGCGAAATTATTGCCGCGTTCACCGCCCCGTGATTACGTTGTTTTTCCGAGTGCCAGCGTTCACATGTCGGGATGTGTTCTTCTTCTTCTGTTATATTGGTGTTTGGCATAACAACTTGTTGCATGACTGCCACCAACTGTTGGCCGTAGCCTAGAGCATCAGGTGGGTGAAAACATGGAGGCCACAATAACAAAAGATTTGCTGCTGTTTTCTTATACGAGCATAGAAACAGCACATGGACAAGTGTTTGTTTGTGTTATCTGCAGGACAACAAACACGGATAAGGTGTTGTTTTTTTATACATAGGCCTATTTATGAATAATTTGAAACATGTTATGTCTGTGTATGTTTCTTGGCAGAGGCATTTGTCCACAATAAACAGTTTATTGTCATTGAAATATGTTCAGTGAACCAAAGTAGTCTACATCAAACGTCAGTTGTCAACAACGCGTCACCAACTGGGAAACTCGGTTAGCTAAATCTAGCCCGAGTTTCCCACCTCTGATTCCCACAGGAAGTGACGTGAATGATGACGTTTTCACTCGGAAAAACGTTTTTCCGATGTCCATGACCGCACGGTATGAATCCCACTATGGCCACACCAAGACCCGCCCTGCGAAGCATCTCGATTGGCTGGGGTTAGGCATTTGACCTCGAGTGGTTAAGGTTAGGATAGCCGATTGGTCAGGGGGTAGGACCTGAACAAATGGGGTTACGTTACCTTGCGTAAGCATGGACGCCTGGCCAATAAATGCTACTGAAGGGCGGGTCTTGGCGACAACACAGCGCATAGCCTACCGGAAAAAAATATTCGACCAGGCCGAACCAGAACAGATCGCGGTGACATGACACAAAAATATTTAAGACCCATTGAAGTATCTGATGATTTACAACTTTGACTTAAGTTTAATTACGCCTGCATATTTTAATTCAAATGTATTCCATACAATAATGTGTTACTGAAGTCATGGTGGGAAGGAGAGGCCCTATACAGGAAAGAGTTCGAGGAGGATACAGATGTGGAGTCTAAGAGAATAACAGGAAAAGGGCCCTAAAACAAAAGAGACTCTGTTTCTTCTAGTCCATGTATAGGACACTCGTGGTTGACCTTTATCTCAACTCATAGAAGAATTGGGTTGGTCGTTCTCCAAGCTCTCTGCAGGAGTTTGTTTAAATTGGTACTGAAGAATCTTGAATTGTAATAAACCTTTTATAATCAAGAACAGTGTCGGCGGATTCCTCTTCATACAGCATCACAGCATTACTATTAAAAGTCACCACACCATCCAATCTGAATTTAAGACAATGTAATACTTTTTAAGGCCTTATTTTTAGGAAAAGTGATTTAAGACTTTTTAAAGGACCCGCGGCCACCCTGAGTTAACCATAGTCCTCATAAATCCAACAGAGTTTAGAACACCAACACAAAGAAAGAGGAAGGTGACGGACATCCAGCCAAAAATGAGGGACATCCGGCGGAATTCCTGGTAGCACCTGAACAATCCCGGAGATGAAACGTTGTCTATATATACTAGCGTTGAACCAACAAGGACACTCTTTTGTCACAATGACAGATGCAGTGTGTTCAGCAGACAGAACAGTGCGTCAGGGTTTCAGAAGTTCATGGATTAAAAGTGTTGAAATAAAGCTGTGGGTAGATTAAAAAAAATAAATAACCTTGTCAGTAAAACCTTTAAAGCAAACAACAACAACAACAAAACACCACTTAACATATTTTTTATTGTTGTCTCAATCTTTTGCCTTTTTTACATGGAAACACAAGTTAGTGTGTGTTCATCTCAAAGCAGGAGGGCTACAGTATATGATGCATCAAACATAGGTCCAGTGCAAAACATAAACAGAACAGAGTATCAATTTTATAATGGAAAAGAAATTATATGGTCAAAGGGGAATATATATTCTTAAATATATATATATATATATATATATATATATATATATATATATATATATATATATATATATATATATATATATATATATATATATATATATATATATATATATTGATATCTTTAGAATTTACAACTTACAAGAACACGGTCCTGTGTTATAATAATAAAAAAAAAATCCATATTGCAAGCAGCGTCTTTTTCTAAGAGTTGGGTAACTATCAAGATTGCCACAAAATACTGACAGTAATAAGAAACTGTTGGCTAAATCCAGACTTTTGGGAAATATCACTCATCAACAGACAATACCAGTCTGGCGTATATCACTAACGGCCTATTGGTGCTTTACAATGAGCACTATCAGGAAGACTCATTGGGCCAATGGATGGAACAAAGGTAGAAATCTACGCCTTAACAGGATGTAATCACAGTCTTTCTCCTTCACATCCTCTTCCTCCTTCTCCTCCTCCTCATCACCATTCTCAATCCACATGTGCAGTTTGGAGCCCTCTGTTGAAATGCTGGCCCCATTACTGGCTCTGTTAGCAGGTTCAATACATTGCTTTCAACAAGTTCTTTTCCATCGAGCTTTTGATACCAATGATCACTGTAGGCTACGGCAAAAAAAAACAACAACATTACAAATAAAATAAAAAGCAACGTTCATTTTCCTTCTATTAACCGACACTTGACTCAATCCACTAACTACCTCCTCTAGCTCCATCCTTCCTTCCCTTGCAGACTGAATTCCTACATTCTGAACACCTGTTCCCATCTACAGCACACCCTCCCACACTAACACAACTTTGTTGAGAACCGCACAGCTCATCCACAGACTTTTGCTCATACACAGGCTGGAAAAGAACTGTACAAAACAATGCAACTTTTGGAACATGTTCTTCCTCAATAAAACACACCACTGATCCCTTCAATATACTCAGGGGGTTTGTCTCTACAGCCTTACTCGGTCT
The DNA here is from genome assembly GCA_023566125.1 of Zingel zingel. NCBI lineage: Eukaryota > Metazoa > Chordata > Actinopteri > Perciformes > Percidae > Zingel > Zingel zingel. The sequence continues at coordinate 4,556,130 of CM042323.1, forward strand.
GCTGTGACCAGTGGCTAAATGGTAGCTAATGTTAGCAAACTTCAGATATTGCTGTTTAACTGGCATTAAAGTCAGTTCATTAACTTTATAAGTCAGGTGCTTATTGCGCGGTTTGTTTTGTAGCCACAGTTTAAAAACTACAACAGCAAGCAGGTATGAACAGGGTCCAAGACCCCCTTGGCGCAAATCACCCCCAGTGGACCACGTAGACTTTTTGTCATGAGGTTCCACCGAGTCTACATGCAATATTTTATGCAGATCGGACTCACGGTTTAGGAGATGTTTGAAAAAGTAGGTTTCACATATGTCGCAATTTTGCTAAAAAAATAAAATAAAATCAGCGCCATCTAGTGGCCGATTGACCCCAAATTTGATAGAGCGCCTCAGTTGAGCATGGGGAAGAAGTGTGTCGAGTTTCCTGTTAATCTGAATAATTGTTGCCAAGATATGCAATACCCAGCCCCCTCGGGCTTGGACCCATGGTCATTTTTGCGATTACAATAGGGTTCCCAGCTCTGCTGGGCTTGGACCCCTAAAAAAAAGTTACAGTCTTGCTTTAATAGAACCTTGTGCAGAAAATTTAAGCTGCATTGTGTTTGTGTTTTTCTGCATCGTGCTGAATGGAGAGACTTGAGATGAGAGAAAGAAAGACAATGGAAAGCTATAGAGAGGACAAGACATGGGGAAAAAGAGCCATATGATGGTAGAAGATGTTAGAGAGAGCAAGAGAAAAGCAGATGGGTAGAGAAGAAAGAGTTGAGCACAAGATGCAGAGGGAATAAAAGGCAGCGTTGAGCAGAGATCGAGTTGTCAAAATGAGAGGAAAAGAGTTTGCGGGAGAGTTGGAAGTCACCCCCCGGCCCTGAAACAGAATCTTTCATCATCGTAACCGGTGGAAGGTGTAGGCGGATGAGCATGGATCTCTCGCTCTCTCTCATTAGTGTAGCTAGACTCAAAGTGAAGGCAATACAGAGAAGTTTGTTTTCTACTAACTCACAAAAATGTACTCATTGTGTCTCCAATTTTTAGCTTTAGATGGCGAATGGTTAAGCCATCATTAGGTGTGACACTGGCTCTGGATAGCTGGTAGCAGAACTGATTCCTATGTTGTTTCTTAAAAGCAGGAGGAACGTAACCTTAGTGCTGAGCTATAACTCGACAGTATAAGGATGGCAACCTGTTTAAAATTGATAAAAATATATATACTTCCATGTATCACTCATTACAAGACTATATTTAGAGATTTGCCAAATTATAACTCATCTGATCACGGTATAAGTTAATAACAACGACAAACCAGTGGTTCTCAAACATTTACATTATTGCTTTTAAAAGGTAGGGACATGAAATCAAACTGTGATGACATTCTTACAAACTCTGACCTTGCTTTGAAATGAGAGAATTAAAGAGTTAAATAAAAAGGCAGATTAAAGAACGGACTCATTTTTTAGCTTGTGCTCACTTGCAGCATGTGTACTGTTGATCAGCAGACATCTATGATGGTGTTGTATAGTGTAGCACATCCAGGCATAGCTATTGTACATAACTACTGTACAATGTCTGTGTAAATGTAAGGTGGAGCCTTATGGATGGAACCACTGTGGTAGTTTAGGACTAGTTTTGGTCTGGTCTCCTGCCCCGTCTGGACTAATGACTGGGTCTTGCTCAGGGATCCGGCCAAACCTGCCGGTGCTGTGCCGACCAAGATGTAACCGCTGACCAGAACTGACCCCAGCTAATCGCAAGCTAGCACAGTGCCTGATTCTAAATATGACGTGTCATTAACATATACAGGACATCTGGATGCATTTATGTCAAGATTTCAAACTAAAAATGTCAACACTTACAGTAAGTCTTATGTGACATTCATTCAACATGTATTTTGAGTGCTAAGAATGTATTGGCCCAAATTTATTTTGATCACATTTATTTTTTATTCATATCGTTGCAAAACTGCACGTTGGAATAAATGTATTTCCAGTGTCCAAAATACGTTGTGAATTAATGTCTAGGAAAATCCTTTTTCCAATTTTATATCATTTGAATTACAGCTTGTGAAATATAGTTGTCATATATTCTTTGTTATGTAATTTTCTTATGTGGAAAACTGTACACAGCTAAGCAACTGTGTACAAAGATTAAAAAGGACAGATTTTGTTGCTGCTAGCCAAACCTCTCTACTATCTTAGCCATTTGTTAGCTAGCAACGTTAACTACAAACGTCATGGCAAGCTAGATCGCTTGGTCCTTGGTTTAGCCCCTGTTAGCTAGCAAATAATGCGTCTGTTAGCCTGTGAAGATAGGTTTACACTCCTGTAGGCTATTCCCATGCACTGTTAACTAGCTATCTGGTCTGGCGTCTCAGTTTCACACTGAAACAAACAAATATGAAATATAACAACTTAGCATTGAGACGGTCATTATCAGAAAGTTCATTTTCCAGTTTAAAATATTCTCACAGAACCAGCTGCAATATTTATACTGTATCAAGTCCATAATAAAAACTATACTAAGTATCACGGAATATAAAACATTTGGCGCAAATTTTGATATTCAACATTCAAGAGTAAATATAATATAAAGGATGATGACGCTAGCCGTTTGAGCAAAATCTGATGGAGAAAACGGTATAATGAAAATGGATCAGAAATAGACAATTCACATTTGAAAGTCAAAAACAATTATTTCTTCACCGCAGCACTGTCTAACGCATACGTGTAAGCCATTAAATATATGAACACTAGCAACATTTAATTGCATATATTTTTTGTTGCGTTTTAGCGAGACACGTAGCTCCTGGGAGATCTTTCAGGCCTGTGTCGGATGGGTTGGTCTAGTTGGCATCTTTTGTAAGGTATACAATAATATACGTTCCACTCTAAGTTTTGAAAATATAGAAGATCTTTCCAAATCAAATAGACAGTTGTGACATGGCAATTATCTTACATAGTTAGATTCAAGGAAGCCAATGTATCAAAGCCTTCATCTTTGGTTTCTTGCTTTGAAGCTCATTGTTTAAATGACAAAAATATCAGAGCAAATACTAGACAACAAGCCGAGCTCAATGCATCTCATCACATCCAGGCAAAAAAAATAAAAAATAAAAATAATAATAATAATAATAATAATACTTATATATATATAATACTTATATATATATATATATATATATATATATATATATATATATATATATATATATATATATATATCTCAAGATGACCCATCAAATAACAGTTGGGTAGTGTAAGAAAAACTGATCCAATGCCAATGGCTGTCAGTTAAATCTTCAATACTGCTTCAATACTACAGAATGGCTTTAAACGTTTCCACTTTGAAACATCATTTCAAGAGGAGGATAGATTACAGAAAACATGTACAAGGTGGCCATTGTGCAAAAGAGCCTGACTTCTACACGTTGGTAGAAAATCCACCACAAAACAGAATTCCCCCGATACATTATTGGATCTTGAACACGTCGACCAGGAGCCTTCAAGTTCACTGTCAGTAGCTCGTGTTCATGTTCACATGGAAACAACATGCATGAACTCTGTTCTGGGATGGGGTTTCACATTCATAAGCCCATAATTCTGTACACATACATAATGATGGCTTGTCAATAATAAAATATTTAGAAAACAGTCCATCTTACAAGAATATATACATCCTAATGTGTAAAAAAAGAAAAAAAAATATTCTAAACCTGTTGCTGTGGAGTTGTTTTGCATTTCTACTGTAAAAGTACAAGGCTCTTGAGGTACTAGAAATAATGAGACTAAAACGACGTGGTTAAGATCTGTGGTGGACGGAATGCTTAAAACTGGGACCGAAGAGGACTGGTGAGGTACTGTATTGACTGTGCATTGTGTGTATATATATATATATATATATATATATATATATATATATATATATATATATATATATATATATATATATATATATATATATATATGACTGTGTTACAAAAGAAACTGCTCACATCATTTTAATGCAAAGTGTGAAATGCAGCAAGAGATAGTTGTTAATTTCAGGCTAGGCAGAGAGCTGATAATAAAGTATGACCTAATGAATAATCTAAAGTTAATTAACTGTCTTCATGGCAATAATTCCATTCTGACGTTTCACCTTATTAAAAAGGTTCACATGGACGATATATTTACAGCTATAATACAGTTAAACATAACTGATTGGCTCTATGCTGTGTGGGCTGCTATACTGACTTACTGTCACTCTCAGCCAACAAAAAAAGAAAATTCTTTCAATCATATAGCATTTGATAGTGCATGATATAATACTGTCTACTAATACGATATGGAAATCGACAGAATAAGGCCTCCTGCACACTGCCCGCATGGCGTGAGCGTGGCGTTTCTGTTGCGTGGCGTTTTCTATGTCTTTGCAGACCACAAACGTGTCTGACGCGGCGCTGCTGCTGCTAGCCTCGTCTGTACATATGTATGTTTCCCATTGATCAAATGAAATGTTAAACATGAAGACTGATTGATAAACAATAGACTGATTTAATAACGGCAAAGACAACGTTGGTAGTATTGATGGCAAAATAGGCTACAGAATATTTTGTTCTGTATTGACAGGTGCAATATTTGAAAATTATGACTTATGATTCTATTTTGCCTTCCAACACGCTTGTGTGTCGCGTGAAAAATAGGCTTTGGTTCTATTTCTAGCATCCTTTCTATTTCTATTTCTAGCATTTCGGTGCGGCTTGAGCCGCGACTAAGACGCGCGTGTCGCGCAGGCAATGTGAAAAGAAAAACATGGGAGCCGAAATAAAAAAAACGGACATGCAGCTGACACGCTCATGCCACGCAGGCAGCGTGCAGAAGGCCTAAGGATTCAGTACAGTAATTGACCAATTTGTTTGGGTGCTTGATATATGCTTATAGCACTGAAGAAGAAACTACTGAAAGCCTTCATTAAAAACACTGCTGAGGTATTGGAGACACGGGCGGTTCATGGATCTGGAAATTGATTCAAGAAAATCAAGAAAAAATGGCAAGCAGTAGCGACAAAATGTAGAATGACATACAGTTCTTGTCCTACTTAGTCCACATTCTGGCCCCAACCCAGTCTTTTTAAATGCCCAGATGATGACAGATGATGTCCGTGGAATGAATGACAGATTTCTGTTTTCCTTCTCCCCTGGTCTGCACTAGCAGAATAATTATCCAAGACTTCAGACCAAAAGGAAGCAGTTGATCCAGTAATACACCGAGGCCAGGCATTGTTGAAGCAAATATGAGTGAATAACTGATATACACAAAATTAGCTGAGTAACTGAAAGGACGGAGTCCTTTAAAGAAAGAGAGAACAACAAAAAAGGTTAACTGATCCAGGAGAGAGATGAATGTGGAACAAACTGAACGGACTGCTGTGGTCGCCGGCGCTGACAGATGTTAGGAGGGACGGGATCTTGAGGCCAGATGTTCACCGATGATCAGGTGTTTATTAGAAGTCGCCACACAGTCACCTGAATCAAGCCATCGGTTTTGTGTCCAGGTAGATTTGGATAAAGCAGGACACAAAAAAAGTGAGTCTTGATTCCTGCGACACTGGTGCGCCGACGGTAGGGTGACCTCGCACGGCAGCTGGATTCTCGCGACATCACGAGATCACGCGGGAATCACCAAAAAAATCCATTTCGTCAGCGTCCGGAAAGGAGCTGAGGGCAGCTACAGGCGTGGTTTAGGTGTGTGTGTGTGTGTGTGTGTGACGGCCGCGACTGTTCAGTCAAAACAACAAAGGCGGACGTGATGGACAGATGGTTCATCCAATCACCTGCCGGGTATTTTTTTGAAAGTGCCTGCCCTTTTCCAAACAGTTTCCAACGACGGCTTCTCAGACAGTTCGGTGTTGACAAAGGCATCTGGCGCGTCAGGTTAGCGGTGATGGTTTGCAGCTAGCTAAGGAGTGCAGACATAAGAAAAGGCTCTGTGTGCTTTTCACATTGCAGATGCTGACACTGATAGTTGTACCTTTTAATAATGCTTCCGTGGACGGGTGAGGTGGCAGTGAACTAAAGCTCTTTTTTTTGTTGTTGCAGAATTTCCGGTGCAGATCTTTGTGTCGCTGCAGCCGAAGGAGTGATGATTCAGGCTTCAGCGTTCATGGAAGGATGCATTCAAGCTGTTTTTTCGCTGCAGCCGGAGTTATAAATCAACTGTTGATCCATGCACATTTACATAAACAACCAGACAAGATCCAGTGTCCACGGAGATGAACATCAGTCGGCAGTATAATAAAAAAGGCATCACCAGGCAAACCCAGAGTAATGAAGGCAGACACCGCCAGCTGATCCCAGAGGGGACCTGTTAACCCCTCGTTACCAGTTGAACAGTGAGTTCTGTCCGAGGGTCATGAAGTAAATCTGACTGCTGCCTCCGGACTGCACCGAGGCAAAGAAGACCTGCAACGGGAGAAAAGACGCAGCTTTAGGAATTATGCTACAGGTTTACACTATTTCCGTGAATACTTCAAAGTACGTCTAAATAGACTTGAACTTTTACCTTGTCATTCCTTTCACAAAGGAACTTGAGTTTCTGGGCCTTCTTGTGCATGAAAACTCCCTCCAGGTTCCCTGTGTTGGCTGACCTCAGCTCTATGGCCTTTTCTCCCCAGCCCATCACCTGGTTAGACTGAAGGTAGGCTGGAGGGAGGGAGGGTGGGAGAGAGAGAGAGAGAGCACAGCCAGTTCAGTTTTGCTTTCCACACACTCACCTACACACCCATGCACTCACTACACCACATATAATGCTGATATACATGTTTTATTCTATTTTGAAGTGATATTTAATTTGGGTTAAATAAAATGGTTTTAATTCAATACTTTGTGTGGTCTGCCTTATTTTGTCGAAACGGTGACCTGGTTTATCACACGCGCACGCACACACGTTTGTTTCACTATCTTTGTGGGGACCCGTCATTGATATAATGCATTCCCTAGCCCCTTACCCTAACCTTAACCATCACAACTAAATGCCTAACCTTAACCCTTACCCTCACTCTAACCATAACATCATTCTAACCCTAATCCTAAAACCAAGTCTTAACCCTCAAACAGCCCTTTAAAGTTGTGGGGTCCAGCATTTTGGGCCCCACAAGGCTGTGCAGACCCCACAAGTATACTGTATTCCCCGGTTTTTGGACCCCACGAATATAGTAAAACAAGCACACACACACAGACACAGACACACACACAGACACACACACACACACACACACACACAGACACACAGACACAGACACAGACACACACACACACACACTTATTTTTAGCCCACCCTGTCCCAAATCTGTCTCCACAGAAACCAGGTCAGGGTTAGTTCTCAGGGCTCAGGACAACTGCGGATTTAGAACCACTAGGTTCGACACTAGGAAATTAGGAATATGATGCAGTTGTTGAAATTACGTGTGTGTGAGTGAAGCTTACCGACCGATGCAGGCATCTCCCCCCACTGCAGCACCGTATCCTTGGTGATACGGCCGTAGGTGTCGATGTAGACGCCCTCGTCTTCGTAGCAAACCAGAACCTCTGTTCCAGCGCTGTTTGGCAAAATGATGATGGCATGGGGACGAATGGAGCCCTGGATCTATGAAACAAACACACACAAACACAATATAGACTAAACTATTCAAATTACTGCAAACCAAAAGAATTGAGTGCGTTTAAAACATAAAGGCACACCTCGACTATAAATGGTATTCAATACAACGACCGTGCAGATCCACCTGGCCGTGCGACATTTCTGTCACACCACGCTCCACTTTATTCCTACGGGTGACGTCAAGCGACTTTAACGCGCCCGCAAAGCATCACGGGAAGGCAGCGCTGCATTTGAAAAAATGATGCGCGTCAAAAAGCTGGCCGATGCCCAACTTTATGCAAATGAACTCGTTGAACGTGACTGTCCAATAGAAGTAGAGCACAGGGGAGACTGGGGGAAGTCAAAGGACTCTCGGGTCCTTTGTTCTAGACATCCTACTACAAAAATAGTAGAGTAGCGAAAACGGAGCTCCATCACAAGGCGGTGGTACTCCCCACACTCCCGCCGGGCAACTTCACTCCGGATAGGGTGAACCCAGTGGTGACGACGTGGCTTCTTCCTCCGGAGGTAGAGCAGAGCCGCTACAATGATCCTTCTCTGTTTTCGATTCATGGCTAAATGACTGCTCAACGAAATCCATATTTATACACATCACTTCTCCCTCCAAATTTCAAAATTCGAGAGGGAAGAAGTTGGTTTCGAGCAAATGTTTTAAAAACACAACATTCCCTGCTGGCTCAAAACCACGCCCATAGTAGGTAAACTTGAGGAACGCCCATCAATGTACAAATGAGGGGAGGAGTCACGCCACACCCCGCTTCAGTCGTGTATCGCAAAAGTGGATCCGCAGCGTGAGATGCAACGGCGTTCTGCCAACTGTCTGAGAGTTGACATTAAGATGATATCTGACAATGACTTTCAGTTGTAGTGCCAAAGAATAAGGTCCAATTCTTAGGTCACAAGCCTTACAACCAACCAAAGTTGTAAGACAGTCAAATGTACAAGACTACAGAGAAAAAAATGTGTTAATAAGAAAAGAAAAACCAATAACAGTTCACAGAAGGACAGATGGAATTTTCCTGATTCCTACCCTGGCTCTGCCCTCCTACGTACTTACACTCAATTTTCATTTTCCTTCAGTACTACGTCTGGGTTTGCGGTATGTTCTTGGGTTTTCTCCAGCCAAATTTTTGGCGGTCCAATCAGCGAACAGAGGGAGTGGCTGAAAACGATGACGTTGAGGTTGTGCGCTAGTTTGAGTTGTAGTTCCGTAATGGCGGTGGAGAAAGATGCGAGCGAAGCCATTCGGTCGCTGCCGAATATCCAGAAGTTAAAGCCCGAGCAAGAACAATCTTTGCTGAGTTGTGTTGGTGGCCATGATGTTGTGGCCCTCTGTCACACAGGATTCGGGAAAAGTTAGATTTGCCAGCTCACTCTGTTAGTGGTGAAGGAGTTGGCTAAGCCGACGTCACCAAACGTTAGCGATTGGTTATGGCAGATCCAGAGTGGCTCTGGGCAGATCCGATAGTTTTAAACTTCAACAGAGTATCCGCCTTCAAGGAAGTAAACACTTGTCAATGGAGAGTGGCCAGACTCTCTGTACAAATTAAATGTACCAGAGTCTGGTAGGACCAGGCTAATGTACCAGAGTCTGGTAGGACCAGGCTAATGTACCAGAGTCTGGTAGGACCAGGCTAATGTACCAGAGTCTGGTAGGACCAGGCTAATGTACCAGAGTCTGGTAGGACCAGGCTAATGTACCAGAGTCTGGTAGGACCAGGCTAATGGATTCCGTCTGCGTCCCAGATACGCAGAGCTTCTATTTTTGCCGGATGCCGGAGAGCTCCGCAGCAATTCAGATGTGCGGGACAGGAAGCCAAGCAAAGAAACAAAATAAAAATCTGGTTAATTTTCAAAATAAAATCCACCGTGCTCACGGCGGATCATATTTCCCTGCACTACACCTTGAAAACACAGCACAGAGTTGTTTCCCCTCTACTCCTCTGGATGGAAACAAAACTGTTGTTGGTTTTGTGGTTGTATTCTACGTGAATTCGCGAGATCTCGTGGGTCCTCGTGACTACAGCTGTCAGTCATGGCCGCAGCCGTGCCGCAACAAATCCGGACCTGGTGGGTATTGACGGACGGCGGAGCACGCAGCCGTTCCGCAGCGGAGCCGGTCCGCAGACGTTCCGCATCCAGTGGAAATCCAGAGTAATAGTTCAACAGGTCTTTTGCATGACAGCACTTCTGCAACACTCATCTAACAGAAAGGTCATCAAGGTACCACTATCTAAGTTGATGTTTATCAAACCAGTACCGGAAACGTGCATCTAACAGCCCATAAACATTGATCTCAACAGCTTAGAAACACTTACTTAACCAAAACAACAACACATTGAAAATATGTATCTTACAACTGCTCCCATCTAAACAGGGTCACTGCAGAAACCACACTCCTCCGGGGAAAGATAATTAGGTTCGGCATCACTGTTTTGTTATGTTATAAAAATGTCAAAATAATAGTTTGGCGAGCGAGCTTTATACATTACCAGAGTGTGAGCCACCACAATCCTGAGCATCAGAACCGGCATCCACAGACGCAACGCAAACTTAATCCTCTGCCTTGGAATCAGCATTGTTTGAAGGAAACAGTGGAAGATTCTTGTGTGTGTGTGTGTGTGTGTGTGTGTTTGTTTAAGTGGGTGACTGGTGCATGTTGTGTGTGTGTGTGTGAGAGTGAGTGAGTGTGGCTGAGGCTTGTGAATAGGTGAATTGTGTTTAGCAGTGATAAAGAAACATAAATCAGTGTTTTAAGTGAATATCTATTTCTGTTGATGCAGCTGTGTGTGTGTGGGAAGATGCGCACATCAGAAAAGGTGTGTGTGTGTGTGTGTGTGTGTGTGTGTGTGTGTGTGTGTGTGTTTTGTGTGTGTGTCTTTCAGAGTATGGATATACCGCTACGAAGAAAGCCCGGGCGTGTGAAGGGTCCTCAGGAGTACTTACAGAAAGTGAACTACGAGGATGTCTCAGAGTGAGTGCGTTTTAAGCGCTCTGTAACGGAGTGTGTGTGCGTGTGTGTGTAAGAAAGAGCTTGACTTTATATGTAAGAGAAAATAAGAAAAAAGGAGAAGAAGCAAGACAGCTGGAGAGCTGAAATGATATCGCAGCAGCAGCAGTGTAAGGCACCAGTGTAGTAGGGAGCTGTGTGCAAACTGGCTTAATATACCAGAGGAGAAGTGAGAAAAAAAGAAAAAAACTCAACAGGAGCTAGAACAAGTCGGGACACACATAGTTAATGATCGCGAGAGAAGGAGGACAGGATGGATGTATTTTTAGAGCTTATTTCTCTTTTCGTATGTCCGTCGCTCTACCTTTACATGCTCCAACTGCTCATGTTTATAGAAAGTAGCACAGAGTAAGGGTGGCTGGGGCAGTGTGTGTGTATGTGTGTGTGAGTGAGTGAGTGAGTGAGTGAGTGAGTGAGTGAGAGAGAGACAGACAGACAGACAGACAGACAGACAGACAGACAGACAGACAGACAGACAGACAGACAGACAGAGAGAGAGAGAGAGAGAGAGAGAGAGAGAGAGAGAGAGAGAGAGAGAGAGAGAGAATGAGAGAGGGAAAATTGTTGAGAACATGACTAATAGCTGGAGAGGCAAGAAACACATGCAGAAGACATTTCCGTCATCCATGTTAATGGCGTGGAATATTTAAAAAAAATTGTTGAAGTATTTCACAAAAGAACTCCAAAGTGAGTGACACTCCCTCACTTTCAGAGATGTTAACACACTGTCCCCCTAAAGACAGTGTCAAAGAGGAGGATGCTGTCCAAAATACACTCCATCCTGGACAAGTCCTCCCACCCACTCCACAACACACTGGTCAGTCTGAGGAGCACCTTCAGTGACAGACTCAGACACCCACGATGCACCACAGAGCGCCACATTAGGTCCTTCTTGCCTGCGGCCATCAAACTATACAAATCCCCCCTCTGATTGTTACACAATTTGAGTGTCAAAACTGGAATCACAATACATATTTCCATATCACATCTCTACATTGTAAATACTTTTGGACAATTATGTGCAATAATTACATACTGCTTTCTTCTACTATTGTATACTCTATATTGTATAGCAACATAATCTTTTAACCTAATTTTACTTAAAGGGTAACTACCGTTATTTTCAACCTAGACCCTATTTTCCTATGTTTTTGTGTGTAAGTGACAGATGGGAAATACAATCTTTGAAATTGGTCCAGTATTTAGCGTGTAACGCTGTAACCGGCAGCCACAGACCGGGCTGCATTGTAACCCTATGGGGCAAATGTTCACCGTCAGTTTGGTCCACTAAAAGTGCTTTATTTTACCACTGAAAGGCTTAGATTATTATTATAAGTGTCTGACAACATTATGGAAATGATCCCTACAGAGAAAGGCTTTTTTAAAACCTCATTAAGACCTTTCTGTTAACCAGAAACAGCTCTGAGGTTGCTAGTGCTAAACCCACCAGACTCCACTTAAAAAAACAATACTTTTAGCGTGTATAGAGCCAACATATTTTCACATGTAAATCGGTAAACTATGTGTTATTTCAACCAAAACTAGAGTTGTGATGGTTGGAAAAATGGAAAGGTGACCCAAAACAGCTTTTCGTAGTTTTATTTAGTTTCTGTCAACTTTGAATGAAGAGTATTTTACGATGCTAAAATTATGTGTATTTACATGGAGTCTTGTGGCTTTAGCAAACACAATTTCACGGATGTTTTTAGTAGTGCTGTCAGTGAAACGCGTTATTAACAGCGTTAACGCAAACCCATTTTAACGGCGTTAATTTTTTTATCGAGAGATTAGCGTTCTTTTTTGGCCTAGCAAACTTTGTAGTTTTTTTCACATGCTGTTGCAACAACTAGTAACGTTAGAAAAACTACAACACTACACCGGATCTAGCTAGACCGGAAACAAAACAACATTTTCTTATCAACATTTTCCATGTTGATAAGAGCATTAAAATGAGAAAAAAATAATGGGACAAAAAGAAATCAAGGGACATTTAGAATAGATAAAAATGTGCGTTTAATTGCGAGTTAACTATGATATTAATGCGATTAATCGAGATTAAATATTTTAATCGTTTCACCGCACTAGTTTTTATATTTCAAAAAAGGATCTTACTCTTTAACAGAAAGGTCGAACTCCTTAGAAATCAATGTTGTCAGACACTTAGAATATTAATCTGAGCCTGTCAGTGGCAAAAACAAGCACTTTTTTTGAACATAAATACAAGCTGCACAATCGCCCTATTAACTTACATTGTAGCATGTTTCCCCGCTGCCATGCAGCGATCTCACTTAATACTGGACCAATATCAAAGATTGTTGTTCCCATCAGTCACTCAGACACAAAAACATAGGAATATAGGTTGAAAAAAAACGGTATTTACCCTTTAACTTTTTTTTATTGCTATAACTATGTTACCTTATACACTTATTGGCTTGTTTCTTCTTACTCGTACTCTTATTTTTGCCTTAAATCTGACTTGGCGCAAACTGTAACTGAACACTTTCCTTGAGACGATCAATAAAATATTCTGATTTTGATCTAGTCAGCTGTAAGAATCCCAATTAGTCCATTCTATACTGCGGTCTACATACTGCATTAGCTTCTCACTCCAAACTTATATCAACAATTCAGTCACAAAAGTCATCAGATTGACCCCTATTTAGCTTACATTACATTAACTTGATTGCCGCACTACTAGGGCTGTGTATTGGCAAGAATCTGGCGATACGTATCACGATACATGGGTCACGATTCAATATATTGCAATATATTTCGATACTGTGCGTAAGGCAATATATTGGGATTTTTTAAAGTATAATTTTAGAAAAACTAATATTTAAAAAAAAGACATGATGTGCATAAAAGTCAAAGAAGTTTACTTTAGGTAAACAATTCAGTACACAGAAAATCAAACTGCCAGTTTGGGATTGTGGTTCACAGGTTCCTAGTGAGCAAATTTTGTTAAAGTAGGCCAAAGTTCAGCCATAGCTACATTGTTAGCTTCTAGCTAAAAGTCAGGCAATGCTAGGCACTGTTAGGCGAGGACACTAGTGGTGCGTCTCAGCATAGCCATCTAGCGGTAGGAGGTTTAAACACAACATAAACGTGAACCATTGTCGTACATGAGTAATTCTGCACGTAAAAAAAAATCAATATTGCTTTTTTGAAAATCGATACAGTATTGCAAAATAAAATATCGCGATACTCAAGTATATCGATTTTTTCTTACACCCCTACACACTACCACAAAATGATTGAAAGATGAGGAAAATATTTATATAAATTATTAAGAAGACCTACTTTATTGATTCCAGGGGGGAAATTCATTTTTTCACTCCGCTATTTTTTACACATTACGCACACAGGCCTGGAATACACACACATGCACATACGTAAAACCCATTAAACCATAGAAACCAGAGGAACCTTGTTACCTGCTGCAGCCACCCACTCAACACCATATGTATGCACAGCAC